>CM076581.1:586233091-586451777 GCA_034641835.2 Pinus albicaulis
TCTACACATCTTAATAAGACTCCAATAGTATCCTTCCAGTAAAGATGGTCTTCGAAAATTCAATACTTTAAAAGTTCTCCTTTTAGACTTCTCCATTTCGGGTGGACAATTTAAATTTAACAAAACATATACTATATCCTTGTACCAATCTGAATTAAATATTTTAGGATAATTAGCAATACCTTCTCCATCTTCTCCTTTAGCTGCCTCTACATTCAGATTTAAATCTTTGCAGTTAGATTCAGCCATCAAGCGAGCCAAGCCTTGACCTTTTATCAATTTAGTTGGCTTGATCTCGAAATCAAATTCCAGAATTTTGGTCAGCCATCGTCACCTTCTGCCATCTATATCTAGCTGTAGAAACACATATTTAACAGTAATATTGGGCACAAAAGAAACTATTTTTGAATGCAGCACATAAACTCGAAAAGACTTCAGAGCCTTAACTAGTGCATATGCTTGTTTTTCCGTTAGGTTGTAATTTAATTCAGCGTCCCTTAAAGCACTATTGAAAAATTAAATAGGCTATTCTAAACCTTCTTTGTTCTTTTATAGTAAGACAGTTGCAATTGTTTCTTCTGAATCATATGAAAAAATAAAAAAATATTTTTCAAAATTAGGACTAATCAAAACTAGAGCTTCAGTCAAGGCGGATTTAATTGCTGAAAAAGAATTCTTTGCTTCATCTTACCATTTAAACTCTGCATCTTTTTTCAACAAGACATTTATGTGTTTGATCAGATCTGCAAAGTTTGGAACAAAACGCGTCAGAAAATTGATCTTCCTTATAAATGACTGCAATTCTTTTTTATTTCTTGGCAAACCAATTTTCTAAATAGCTTCTACTCTTCTCGGATCAATACAGATGTCACTTTTTGTTATAATATGTCCCAATAATTTACCTTCTTGGACAACAAAAGATGAATTTTTTGGGTTTAAAGACAAACCAAACTTTCTGCATTTTTCAAAAACTTGTTTCAAATGTTTCAAGTGGTCTTCATTGGATTTAGAATAGACTATAATGTCATCCAAATAGATGACTACAAATCTGTCATTTTCTCCCGCAAAGGTAATATCCATCGCCCACTGAAAGGTTGTGTCTGCATTCATCATACCAAATGGCATTTTGTTGTACATGAATGTACCCGAGGGTGCGGTAAATGTTTTCTTTTCTTTGTCTTTCCTATCAACTGAAATCTGATTATAGCCTGAAAATCCATCAATAATTTACAATCTTTTGGATCCTACAACCTTCTGCAAGATATAATCCATCTTGGGTAGTGGATAGTTATCTTTCAATTAACACCAGCTCAGGTTGCGAAAATCAACACAAACTCTTATCTCTCCATTCTTTTTCCAGACCAAGACTATATTAGCTACCCAGTTAGAAAATCTCAAAGGCATAATTATATTTGCTTCCCATAATTTTTTGATTTCTTTCTCAATGACTGGGAGCAGCATGGGATTGATATGTCTGATTTTTTGTGCTACAGGCTTTGCATCTGTTTTCAAAGGAATATTGTGCTCCATTATGCTCCTATCATAAGTTTTCAACTCACTATAAGACCATGCAAAAATATCAACAAATTCTTTCAGCAATTTGATATATTTTGTTCTGGTTTCAAAAGAAAGGAATTTGGACACTTTGACTAATTTTGGCTGATCATCTGTACCAATGTTACATTCTATTGTACTCTCTCCATCAACTTTTTTTTCATTCTTGAGAAAAACATCATTATTATTAAATAGTCTTTCTAAAGGAACTAAACCCTTAGGAATATAATTAGTTTTCAGATCTATAATGTTATTCCCATCCATGTTTTTCTTAAAAGGGTTGCTATTTTGGTTTTCAACAATGTCCTGCTCGTCATCAATTTGTATCTCTGCAAACTCTTCAACACACTCTAAAAATTTCTGAATTTCCTTGTCATCCTCAAATACTTGCCACTGATTGATGTTATCAGGAATTGAAGGTCTATATTTTATTTGAACATCATAGGCTACCTTGACATCTAGAGGAGCTTTAAAATTACTAGCAGCAATAGCTAGTGAATCAGAAATTTGATTTTCTTCTCTACTGACAAAATTTATATTAAATGCTGAAAAGTAATGCTCAATCCGATCTTCATTCCTATAATTCTTCAATTTGGAATTTTTCACTTGGTAATTATTTCTCACCTGCTTAATCACCAAAATAAATTAGTTTTTTTGCTCCCAAATCTTTCTATGCCTTCATACCCAGCACAAGCGCTTCATACTCAGCAGTGTTGTTAGAAGTAGCAAAATAAAATTTGTATGATATGGTTACCTTCTGTTGAGTGGGAGAAATGAGGACTACACCGGCTACCGGTCCTTCTCTTGATGAAGCTCCATCAAGGTACAATTTCTAGATCTGTCCTCCTAAATGCTTCTCATTTTCACCTTGAAAGTGTTGTTTTTCATTTATTCCAGGTTGGAAATCATTATCATCAACAGCAAGGTGCAAAATTGATGACCCCAACTCCTTTTCTTCAGCATATATGGGATGGTTTGAAGGATTATGCTGATCACTAATGATGCAGGCCATTTGGGTTTCCCTATATAGCCTTCTAAATTCCACTCCAAACACTGGGATGGTGGCATATGACATATCCATCTGAAGGGTACCCCCCAATTTTTTAGACCAAGATCTAGAAAGTAACATTCCAAATCTAGAAGGAATTTCTGCAACTACAATGTCCATCACTAAGCTCTTCATGGGCAGCTGGGTAAGGGAAACAACCAAATCCTTAATCACTCATAGACACATGAATTTTTTAGATTCAAAGGTGTAGAGATCATGGTATTTCTTGGTGATCTCTAATCCCAATTCATCCATCACTTTCTTTGGCATGACATTGTGGGAAGCTCGAGAATATAACAAACAATTATGCAACAATTTGTCATGTATATTGAGTGAAAGGTATAAAAGTGGTGAGTTATCATCATTTTGGTCTTGGAAATGACAGCCTAGATAAATAGTGGGATGCTCATCCTCAAGTTTAACTGAATCAGGAGCGAGAGGAGGTTGTAGCATACTTTTAAAAGACTCTTTGTATGCTATATTTTTCAATAATTCCAGGAGTGGGACTAGAAATTTGATTTTATTCAATTCAGATTTGAAACTAAAATAAATTGGAACTAATTCCTTATTTTCTGTAGTAATTTTAACAATTGGGGCAGAATTTTGAGTTGGAGGATCCTCATTGACCTTGGCCTTCTATTTATTAGCTTTTTTATCTGAATCTGATTTTTTTTTAGGTTGTTGAACAGGACCTTTGGAACTCAAAGGATAATTTTTTTTTTGAACTTCTTTCTATTTTTTATTATTTTGTGAATAAATTTGAGCATTCACATCATTCGAAAACAAACAAATCCTTGATCGATCTTCATATTCTTGCAATGTCAAACATGTTGACTGCGAAGTTTCTCCCACAAGGTTTATTTCTTCATTTTCTTCTTCATTTCCTTGTTCTTCTTCTTCAACAAAGTTATTCAAAGGAGGTTGAACATTTTTATCATCAGCATTCCTCCTTGGGCGTTGTAAGATTTGTTGAGGCTGAAAAGGCCTCCTAAAGGGAGCCTGATTTCTATTGGCTTCATTTTGATTGGCTCTAGCAGCTGGTTTATTTTCTACCTCTAATTTTGTCATCTTAGAGGCAAGTTCCTTGATCAAATTGGACATTTGATCGCTCTTTTCTTCTGTTGTAAAAGACTTAGAAGAAGAAGGTTTCTCTTCTTTCATATTCTTTTTGTATTTTGCTATCTTTTCTTCTTCCATTTTTAATTTATTAGAAGCCATGAGATTAGACTACACTCCAATTGCAACCTCTTGCATACTCGTTAATGTCTGTGCTTTTTCATACCTCAACCATAAAGAAAACTCAAAATCTAAAGCATTTTCAAAATTTATCATAGTTGTAGTCTCAGTAGATTTAATTTCTTCATGAATTTTCTGATAAATATTACTAAACCTCTTAGTAAAATTAGCTAATGACTCATCTGTCTTCTTCTTCAGAGTTCCAAATTTTGTAAGATAATAGACATGGTATTTCCTATCACCCCAATGCTTCACAAATATCTCCTCCAATTCATAAATTCATGTTATTGAGTTTGGAGGTAGACTTCTAAACCATTTACGAGCTTCACCATCCAAGCTCTGAACAAAGAGTCTTGACCAGACATCTTCTTGTTCAATATTATGATTGTTAGCATAACTATAGAAAGCCACTAATGTTCCTTAGTAGAAACTCCTTCTCCCTCCCAAGTGTATTTTGTAATATATTTCAAGTAATCTCCTTGGGGAAGTGGATGAAAGAGTTGAGGGAGAACAAGTGGCGCATATCTTGCAGCCACTATCTGTTGCATCCTTGTCAAGGAAGGTTGAGCCATATTTTGTTGATGTACAGTTGATGTAGCTATTTGGGAAATAAGAATTACAATTGGTGTATTCTAATTCTGATTTAGGACAGCAGAAAATTGGAGATCTTGAGCTGATATTTCAGGATTTGGAACTAAAAAGAGTGGATTTCCAAAAAGATGAACAGAGGATGTCTTGACTTCTCCTTCTATAAAAGAATCAAATTCTAAATTTGTCTCTTGAGGGGATGGAGTTAATTCATCTTTATTTTTTTGAGCAAGGAAATCAGATAAGTTAAAAATAAGGCCTTCAGGTATAGTCTCTTTAAGTGGATGAGAAGAAGATGAACCAATAGCTAGATTTGGAGAAAAAGGAAAATAATCTTGTTGAGGGGTGATAAGAGATTGGTATTTAGGATGAGTTTGAAGGAAATTTAAAATAGTCTTGAAGTCTTTTTCAGAAAAAATATCCTTATCAAGAAAAGCGGCAATAACCAATAATTTCTCTAATTCCCCTTCAGTCGGCACAAACTCTTCTAATTTCTTATCAACACTTAGAAATTCAGTTTCTTCCTCTTTGACTAGAAAAATATTAATTTCAGATTTACTAGGTAATGAGTGAGAAAAACTTTCAGTTGAGCCTAGGTTAACAACATCAACTTTATTTTCTATGGGAGTAATTTCAACTTGAGATTTTTCAGCAGAATATTTTGAAACTAAAACCTTTTTTTATTCTAAAGTAGATGAAGGTATATTTTTCTTTGGAACGTAATTTTTGTGTACCTTCTTCAATTACTGAGATGTGGCTTCAACTGATATTTTTTTTCATTTTGCGTATTTAATGATATTCTTTGGGTCAGCAACTGGAGTCACAGTTGGAGATCTCTTATTCCTCCTTGTAAAAGGAGGTCTTGAAACACCTCTTCCTCTTTGTGGAGTCGCCAGGTGAAAAAAATTGTAGTCTTATTCAGGTCACCAATTCTTGTTCACCATCAATAATTGATTATCAGTAATTCAAAACAATAGACTCAAGAGAATACTTTGTTACAAGGCCTTCATCTCCCGGTAGATGCACCAAAAGATGTTGGTGATGGAATCAGCACTTGGACTAGAGCAAGCGCATGACCAGATACATCCTAAACTCTAAGGCAATTTAATGATTTGTTTTATGGGATTGGTAGATGGTATAAGCTTTGATGCACTGAAATGAGATTTCAGTCAAATCCACAGTTCTACTAATGAGGGTATTGGAATATGATGTGGTAGCAGAGTGCAAGTTTGTAGTTTATGAGGAGAGGAAACTGTAAGATGAGAGAGGAAACAATAGGTCTGCAAAACATAAATCTACTACATTTGGTAGAAATTAAAAAAATTATCAGTTTGACAATATTCCATTGAGAGAAAGCTATTTCTATTCTTACAATATTCTCACTAAAATATCATGAAGAATAACTATCATGTTACACTAAAAACTGTCATTGTGACATTCTACTATGAGTATGAGCTCATTATTACTCATACTTCCTCCTTTTGCAAGTCTAACATATCATTTCTTCATGTCAAGCCTTGAAAATCAGAAGAAAGTTCCTAAAAATCCCCTAAACTTTGGTATCACACTTTCTCTATTCATTGCCTGCGGTCCCGCACCTAAAGTTCATCTCTCCTGCGGAACTATATCGCGCGTTCTTTGTGTTATAGGTGCGGACCTCTGTAAAACTCAAAAAGGCGAGAAAGTAAAGTTAAAAAGTTGATTTCAGATCAATTCTAGAAGATTCTAGATGGGAATTTTCGGGAATGGATACGCTTTGATAAGGTTCATGCATCCCTTGCTTGATGGAGTTAACCCCTTGATGTGAGGAGCTAATCCCTTTGAAGGAGGATTCTATCCCTTCATATTTGGAACATAAAACCTCCTCTTTTCCACTATAAAAAGAGGCATTGGGTAGCCTCAAAGGGAGTTCAAGCTTTAGGATATTTGAGGCTAAATGCTGTTGAGATCCAGACTCTGTTAGCTAAGACTTTCTGTGAGGAGAGATTACATACCTCTATTGATCTTGGTTGAAAGAGTGCAAAGCTTATCAAAGTAGAAGAGATTCCTGCTTCGGACCCCAGGAAGACCTGCATGACATCAAGGCACAGGTTGTAAAGGTTTTCTTTCATTTGAAGTTAATACAAATATACTCATTTTTCTTAATAAGTTGTCTATTCATGGTTTATTTCATAGATTCCTTAATCACTATGATAAGTATGGTTTATAATAATGTCTGTACAGGTGCTATGTAATCTTTTGCTTGTTTGTGACTGCAGGTTTATGAAGAGCACTCCTTCAAGTGCACGAGGGATGACAACAATTTCAAACAAGCGTTGGAAATAAGGTAGGCCTTGCACCTATATAGAATTTTTATGAATCTTATATGCTTAGAGAGAAATTATTATAATTGGCTGTTTTTTGCTAGTCACTTTTAGTACTAGAGAGATCGGTCTTGTCCGCAAGATGGATTAATCTACACAACAAAATGGCGACTCCACTGGGAAGAGAACTTGTTGTTTTTGGTTCTCTTTTATTTTGATTTGAGGAAACATTTTTTCCTGGTTTTTGATTGATACATATCTGTCTGGGTAATTTAGATTTTCCCTGTTTTTGAAAATTTTGAAAATTTTTATGTTTTTCTATAATTTTTTCTGGGGACTGCACTCTGCTTTCTTTAGACAGAGCGGGCAGTTTCACACTTTCTGTGAGATAACAGTGCGGGACCGCACCTGGTTATACTGATAGCCTGCGGACCCTGTTAAAATTTTAGAAAACCTCCAGATTTCTTTCTGTAGTTTATTTTTATTTGGATTTAGCATCTTTGGTTTCTACCCAGACTGATTATTGTTTCTGTCAAGAATTTTTTCTGAATGAACTCCAACAGTATTGATGTTTTGGTGATTTTCTAGAAGATTTTTCATTTTGGATTGTTTTTCACTTGGTTTTTGTAGTGATTCGAAGCATTGACAGTTTGAAGTATCTTAGATTACATTGATCTTTTTGTATTTTTTTTGAATCCGACCTGATTGTGGAAACATCCTTTATTAAGAAATAAAGCCATTTGTTTCTTTTTGAATCTTCGAAAAAACTTGGTTGAAAGTTTTGAATTTCATTTTTATAAAAAAAAAACATATTTTGAGTGTTTTTTATCTGTTTGTTATTTAGAACGAATAGATTCTTAGTTTGTTGAACAACTAAGGAAAACAATCTAAAAAAATCTTAAAGCTTTTATTTAAATTAGAATCAACAGATCTCAAGATTAGTTTTTGTAGTTTTGAGTAGTTTTTTAAAAAAAATTGTAGCTTTCTTTTGAAGGAAAAATTGTTTTGTAGCTTCGAGTTTGGAAAGAAAAAGGATTTGTTATGAGCTTTGATAATTTATCTCATTATTGAAAAGACAAAAAATATTTTCTTTATTCTTTATGTTTAAAGAAGGAATTGTTCATTAAAAATAATTGCATTCTCCAACTCTTTCTTTAGATACAAAGTTCATTGAACGAAAAAGAATTAATTATCATTTCTAGG
The DNA here is from genome assembly GCA_034641835.2 of Pinus albicaulis. Classification (NCBI taxonomy): domain Eukaryota; kingdom Viridiplantae; phylum Streptophyta; class Pinopsida; order Pinales; family Pinaceae; genus Pinus; species Pinus albicaulis. The sequence continues at coordinate 586,241,024 of CM076581.1, forward strand.
TGCATTTTTAGTGTTTTTGGAAGTCGAGTCTTCACATCATCAAAGTTTCATTTCCGCACCCATTGACTTAAGGAACAACTCATAAAAGCAACGCTTAATTAAAATTCATCTAGTAATTTTTTATTTCTAGGGCTCTTATCACCAACATAGCTTAGGCTAGTATCTTGGAGTAGGGAGTAATTAACTCTCCAAGATAGCTAAAACAAACAAGTAGACAAATCTTGCGGTAGGAAGAATTCCAATTGTTGCATGTATGCTTTGGGAAGCTCCTCTTAGAGGAGTCAAGCACGAGATCATATCTGAACCAGTGGGGTAATCAATCCTTCCTCATTGGGAACGATAGAAGATATACACGTATTAACAACGGTAAACCTCAGATACACCATTGTCGAGGAGCCAGGGGTCACTTGTTGGCATACCTTGAGTTATTTTAAGGAGCCTTCAAGGGGATTGAGCTTTGTTACTCTGCCCTTGCGTGTGTGTCGGATCATAGACTGTTCCCCCAGGTATATTTGTTTCTGTTGGTAACCTTAGAGGCCATAATATTTAGGATTCTTTCCTAAGGTGACGGTGGAGGGAAGATCCCACTGTACCTGGAACAGACGTCGGCTAGACTCACTTGGACTCTCCGGAGGGTTATCTCCACTCGAGATGGTATAGTGGAGAAACTTGCACTGGTCTGTTTCATTAAGCAGGTTGTCGGGGTAACTGTTCCAACCGCCCTTTTCGTATTAAAATTCTACTAAGTTGGATTTCATCACCAACTAGTGTTTTTTAGTAAGGAAAGTTACTGTTTGTGTGTGGTTTGAACTCTTAGATTTTTTTTAAGCGTATGATTCAATTGTTTGTTTCTTAGAGACTTTAGGTGTTTTCATTGAAATTTTTCTTTGTTTGCGTGTGATTAGTTAATTTTTAATCGTGGCGGAATTGCCGAGACAATCCCGGAGAATACAAGGGAAACCCCCTGAATATTCACCAAGTCAGCTTGAAGGGCTTCGGGCTCTGGTATCATCCAATAGTGGTAGAATTAGATCAACATAAATTGGAAGTTCATCTATAGTTATTCATCCTGATCATCAAATACCTACAACAGAATACATTCAAGAACCGATTTCAGTTTCTGAAGTTACTGGAAGTATTTCTCCTTTTGGTGAATTAGCCGACGAACCTGAAATCTCTGAACCTGAAACTGAATCTTCTATTTTGGAAACATCTTCAGGATTTATTACACCAACTTCTAGCAATCTAGGTTCACCTAGGGTAAGAAATATTATCACTGACGATCTTCCATCTGGACTTATTTCTATTGAAGAACTTACTAATCCAGACGAAGATATATCTCTTCCGGACTCCCCTCAATCATTAAATCTTAGGGAGCGTGAATCTATTTTCTACAGCCCCATTCGAACTGATCCTTGGTATCTCTCTTTAACAAATTTTTTAGAGAACCCAGGTCTTGCTTTTTATCCACCTTGAATTCCATTTCATCCTACACCCGGAGGTTATTATCCATCATATTTTATGGTAGGAGAGTCATCCATGTTTTCTCAGACATCGGAATCATTTTTAGATGGTGGTCCTTCTGTTCCTTTGGGATATCAGGCTCTGTCTGGTACTTTCTCGGGAGCAACTCCTCGACCAATTGAAAACGTGTTATCATCTGGTCTTAACGGATTTAACATTGAAACGTTGAACGCAGAGAAAATTTTTATGATGTCTGGTAATATTCCAAATTCCTCCCGGCCTCGGGGAAGTGGGTTACCGCGTGAGGCAACCTCGGGGAAGTCGAGTTACATAGAGGGGGCAACCTCAGGGAATTCAATTACCACCTGGAGGGAAACCTTCAAGTAGTCAATTACCACCTGGGGCACAACCTCAAGGTAGCTTTTTCCTAGGACAAATTGTGAAATCATATTATTTTGGGGGACAACCCCAAGGACAGTACATACCTCAGGGTTATCAACCTCAAGGACAGTACATAACTCAAGGTCAAACCCAAGCTCAATATGCTCCTCAGGGTCCTTATCAACCCCAGCCTCAGTACATGCCTCAGGGTTATCAACCTCAAGGTCAATACCCAATTCAAGGTTTCCAACAGCCTTCTGGTCAACCATCTATTCAAGGAGCCGGAAATTTACCACTTAATTATCAACCCTACGTTCAACCAGGTTATGGTCCTTACGTTCAACCTTCTACGGGACAATACCCCAGAATGATGGTGTGGGATCTGTCCCAATATCAACAGCCTTTGCAGCCTAATGTGCAGTTTCCTTATCAACCTGGACAGCCTTTAGTTTTTGGTCCAACCCAACAACCTGTTCAGCCAGCTATTCAAACTCCTGCACCTAGTTCAGTTCAGCATTCTGGGCCTAGTACACCTCAGACTCCGCCCCAAACTGCTGCAACGTCTGTTCAACCTGTAACACCTATTTCTGGAGTATCTTTAGCACCGACTTCTTCTATCCCTGTATCAGTGCAAATCCCTCAAGTCTCTGTACCCCAGTCAGGACCTTCAATCCAGGCTTCGGTTTAGATGCCTGCAGGACAAGCTGGTACAAGTACAGTGGTTACAAGTCAACCACAATTTACGTATCAACCGTACCAAGGACAGCCGCAATTCGGTCCCTATACACAGAATCCAAACTATCAGTATCAACCGTACCCTGGCTATACTTATCAACAACCTCAATATGGTCTGATTCATCCTGGTTTTCCGGGAGGTTACACGATTCCTAATGCTAATCCGATTCCCAGTTATCCTGGGTATCCGCCTCCTGGATCTGCTTTGGCTTCTCAAGGTTTTCGAGACCCTAACCGTCAATTACCGTTTATCGCAACTTTTGACTTACCTAATTTGACGCGCCTTACGAATGATCCAATTTTTTATTATCAGAACTGGCCGCCAATGCCTCATAAGTTGCCCAGTGATATACCAAAATTCGAAGGTAAGCCAGGAGAGGATCCATCGAACCATGTCATGACTTATCACATTTGGTGTGCATCTAATTCAATCATTGATGATTTGATTCGTTTATGTCTTTTCCAAAGAACTCTTATAGGTCTTGCTGCCAAATGGTACATTGAGTTGCCACGAGGCTCGTTTCACAATTTCAGTCAGTTAGCAACTGTTTTCTTGACTCATTTTCAGTTGCCTGTCAGATACGAAAATGGCACAAAATTATTAACTTCGCTAAAACAATCCACGTCCACGTATATTTCTGATCATATTCATGAATGGCGACGTAGGAGACGTTTGGTGAAAGTTTACATTCCGGATCAAATTCTGGCAGAATGGTTTGTTAAATCATTGTTACCCAAGATCATTGAAGATGTAGCTAAGGCTGGTGTTGTTACTGAAGAGAAAGTAATTGCTCAAGCTCAGTACCTTGACCTCGTTTATACACAGTCAGGTACTTTACATGAAAAAATCCCCGATCTTCCAAAACAAGGACAAATAGCTGCAGCTCCTTCAGGGTCTCATGCCGCTGACGGTATGATTGGTACAGTAAATTCTAAAAGAAAGAAGAAATCTTCAAAGAATTCTTCTCCTATTATCACTTTACCAGATTCCCTGAAAGGAGAATCTTCCCCTGAAGTTTCTGCCGACATTCATGTCGTTGAAACATCTACGACTAAATCTAAATCCAGTGGTAAAAAGAAAGGGAAGAACAAAAAAAAAAAGAATTCAAAAGAGAAAACTAATAAAACTGAATCCAATGATGAAAAACGTAAGCCTCGCTATCCTTGTTTCATTTGTGACGAGGATCATTTTACAAAAGAATTTCCACATCGGGCAGAGGTTACGAAATTCGTTAAAGGTTCAAAAAAACCTGCTGTCTTGAAGGATCCTTTTCCAATTCAAGATAGTAAAATGATTGGTTCTACCTCGACTACTTTAGAAGAACCTATTATGATGATGTCTCATGTCAGGATTGCGACACGATCGCAAGATTACGGTACTAAGAATCCTGTTGATGGTAAAGAAGCAGAATCTTCTAATGCAAATACATCAACTACATCTCCTCCTGTTTCTGGTCCGCTACAGATTGAGAAACCAAATCCAGACTTAATAATCAAACCGCCTGCTAAAGGTGTTCTTCGTAAATCAGCTTTCAATCCACATGCGAGAGCTGCTCATAATTACAACATTGTTGAAGATTTAGCAATTTCTCCTTCAGCAATGTCGGCTTTGGAAGTGCTGCAATCATGCCCAGCACAGCGTAAATTATTATTGTCTGCCATAAGAGCTGTTGATGTTCAGGATTCTAACCTTATAATATTCGATTTAGAAAATAGTACACCTCGTCTACCTCACCAAATGGCTTTCCAGATTCCAGTGTTAGTAAAAAATAGACCAATTTTTCAGACTGTGATTGATGAGGGAGCTTCAACGTGTATTATGTCAATTCAGTGTTGGAAATCGCTTGGTTCTCCTACACTTAACCAATCTCCGACGATTCTTAAGGCTTTTGATGGTCGAGGTTTTCACCCTTTTGGTATTTTGCAGGATTTACCCATAGGGGTCGAAGGTAAAATCGTTAATCTAGATGTGGAAGTGGTTGATGCCCCTCTAGATTACAACCTTCTTCTGGGTCGTAGTTGGTCCTATGCTATGACTGTTGTTGTCTCTTCGGTCTTTCGACTCATAAAATTTCCATATCAAGGAAGGATCGTAACAATAGATCAGTTAACTTATTTCTCTTCTGACCCAGCCTCTACAGAAACAATCCAGCATGTTGGTAAAACGACTATCCCTTACAAGGATGTTGGAGTAGGTTTGGTTAAAGATTCTGGTTTACTAGGAACTTTTTCTTTTCCTCCTCCTAACATATCGCCTTCTATTGCAAATATTCACATGATTTCGTTAGACACTGTTATGTTTGATGATCCTTGGATCGTACCTTCCGAATCCGAGTTAGATTCATTCGATGGCGTGATGCCTTTGAGTCCATTTGAAATTGCGTACCAGGTTGTATAGTCATTTTCCGACCCCTCTTCAACCAAGACTAATCAAATGAATGGGATCCAAGAGGAATCACTTTCTATATCTAGTTCAGTTACAACGAAATTTCCTGAACTTGTTCATACTAATGAGAAAATTTGTGAGTTTTTGTCTGTTGATGACTTACCATGGGAAGATCTCCATCACCGATCTTCATTTTTACCTGAATTAGATCATTTTAAAGATTATTTCGCTTCAATTTTTACTACTGAATATGTCAAAGAACCACAGAATCCATTGCAAAATCCTGATTCTGAGTTAAATTTGGAAAATATATCTCAAACGGTTCCAATTGACATTTCAGTAAAAATAGTAATAATTGAAAACATTCATATAGGTGCTTGTTGTACAAATGATGAAATTCAGACTTATAAAGCCCTATTTCAAGAATTCTATGACGTGTTTTTCTGGTCTTATGAATAAATGCCAGGAATCGATCCATCGATCGTTGTTCATGAAATTAAGACTTACCCGGATGCTAAACCCGTTCGTCAATGGTTACGTCAAATTCATCCTAGAAAATCTGCTGCTATCAAAGCAGAAGTTGAAAAATTACTTCGTGCAGGATTCATTTATCCAATTCCCTTGACGGATTGGGTATCGAATATTGTTCCTGTGACTAAAAAATAAGGAACGATAAGAGTATGTATCGATTATACGTATATTAATCGAGCCTGTCCAAAAGACAATTATCCAACTCCCTATATCGATCAAATAATCGATGATTGTGCTGGCAGTGAACTTTTTTCCTTCATGGATGGCTTTTCAGGTTACAATCAAATAAACATACTCCCTGCTGATCAACTGAAAACGGCTTTTATTTGTCCGTGGGGAACGTTTGCTTACTATAAACTACCTTTTGGATTAAAGAACGTTGCAGCAACTTTTCAAAGGGCTATGTCTTATGCATTTCATGACATTAAGCACATTGTACAGCCTTACCTCGATGATTTACCTACTCATTCATTACGTAGGGCCGACCATCTCACTCATTTACGAGCAATCTTTATGAGATGTAGGCATTATCGAATTAGGTTGAATCTGCATAAATTTGTTTTCTACGTAGAATCAGGTCGATTACTGGGATTTGTTGTCTTGAAAGCAGGCATTCGCGTCGATCCATCGAAGGTTGAAGAAATTGTCAAATTACCTCCTCCTTCGACTTTGCGCCAACTCCAAAGTTTGCAGGGGAAAGCAAACTTTTTACGTAGTTTTATTCCTAACTATGCCGAGCTTACAAAGGGTTTTACACGGTTGTTGAAACAGAACATTCCGTTCTTTTGGGATGAGATCGCTGATCGATCTTTTGATGCACTTAAACACGTGTTGACCCATGCACCGTTATTGCATCCTCCCAACTACAACCAAGATTACGTTTTGTATCTCGCTGCTTCTCATTCCACCATTGAGATGGTGCTAGTTCAGGAAGACGAATCTCACAATGAACATGTGATTTATTATCTTAGTCGGAATCTGCATCCGACTGAAATCAAATACACACATGTGGAGAAATTGGCCTTGGCAGCTGTCCAAGTTGTTCAAAGATTTAGACATTACATCTTGTTACGTAAAACCAAAGTAATTTCTAATTGTAACCCTATGATGTATATTTTGACCAAACAATTGCTAGGGGGCAAGTATTCCAAATGGATAGTTATCCTGCAGGAATTTGACTTGGAGTTTGAAAAATCCAAGGCAAAGAAATCTTTGGTATTTGCGGAACTGATGTGCGATTTCCCCTCTACTGATATTGAAACAGTGGCAGAAGAGTCCATTGCGGACGAATCTTTGTTTCTTATCAGTACACTTGATCCATGGTATGGAGATATTATCGTTTATCTCCAAACCCAATCTTTTCGGCCTGACATCTCACGATCTCAGCGACGGAAAATACGCTTCCAATCCCAACAGTATAATATCATTGGTGATACACTTTATCGTCGTGGAGCAGATTCTGTTTTCCGACTTTTTCTTACGCATGAAGAAGCTGAGAAGGTTTTAAATGACTGCCATTCTAGAGCATGTGGCGGTCATATGTCTGGGTTTGCCACAACCCAAAAGATATTGCGTGCTGGTTATTTCTGGCCAACGTTGTTCAAAGATTGTATTTATGCGGTTCGGAAATGCTACAACTGTCAAATTTTTGATCGAAAAATGCGCACGCCACCCGCTCCTCTTCACCCTATAATTGCTGTTGGTACTTTCACGAAATGGGGTATCGATTTTATTACATGTAACCCTCACTCGGCCGGGGGGCATGCGTATATTATCTTAGCAGTTGATTATTTTACTAAGTGGGCCGAGGCGATGCCTACTTTTTTGGTTGATGGCAAGACTGCTGCAACTTTCATATTTAATCACATAATTTCTAGGTTCGGTGTTCCTCAAGCTATTATTATAGATCATGGAAGTCACTTTCGGAATGTCATGATGACTGAACTAACAGACCAACTTGGCTTGCGCCACGATAGTTCCACTCTGTATTATCCGCAAGCCAATGGTCTGGTTGAAGCCATTAATAAAGTTTTAGTCACCATGATCAGACGAATTATTGGTATTCACAAGACGAATTGGCATTCCATGTTATTTTCAGCACTTTGGGCATATCGAACCTCAGTCAAAACATCAACGGGTTTCACTCCTTTTCAACTGGTTTACGGTTTGGAAGCTGTGTTTCCGATTGAATGCGAAATACCGTCACTAAAATTAGCCGTAGAATTACTTCCAGCTACGTCTGAAGAGGAAAAACGTTTCTTGTACTTAGCTCAATTAGATGAGAATCGACGAAATGCTACAATAGCAAACGAGGCTCATGTTAAAAGGATAAAAGCTCAGTATGATAGAAGTGTGACCCCTCGAAATTTTTCAGAAGGAGACCTAGTTTTACTTTATGATCAAGCTAACGACAAGCTAGGAGCTGGGAAATTCGTGCCCATGTGGCATGGTCCTTACATTGTTAAACGAAAATTAGCAAAAGGGGCCTATGAGTTGATAGATTTTGACGGTGTCCCTTTGGATAAACCCAGAAATGGGCTTTATCTAAAGCGATATTATGCTTAAACTTGGTGTGGAGATTCTTTAGGTTAGATTTCTTTACTGCTGGTGTGTTAGAAACTTGTGCCTAGTTTAGAAGTGTGTTTTTATCACTATTCCTGCTTATCTAAGTTTTACTCTTGATATTGCAGATGTCGACGTCTCTTCAAACCTACACTGGTTTTGCTGATGGTGCTTGTCATAGTTGTTTGGTCGATTTAGTGTGTCCTAAATTTGCTAACATAAATTATCAACCGAGGGGATTGTTAAGCTGACGAAGTGTGACGCACTATATGTGCAAGATAACCTATCTCTTACTTTTTGTCGTTTTTGGATTTTTATGAAATTCTAAAAGACAAGTATGGAGACAAATATTCAAGACAATGATGTCCTTCTAATGGTTTTCCAAACTTCAAAATAATTTTAAAACACACAATGACAAAATTAATTCCTAAAAGGAAATGAAAATTGCATCACTATTCTAATCAAGCAAACAGTGAACTATTGATCATGAAACTCATTATCCTTGATGTTGTCTAAACACAAAAGAAACTGTACTCAAAGAAAAGATTGCAAGTAAAGTAAAACTAAAATCAAATTACATCAACTCATATTCTGACCTCTCACCATTAGTCTAGCTATGGCTTTCGGAGGTAATCATAAACAACTTGAGCAATCTGATATCTAATTTGCAGAAAAAGAAACTAATATCAAACTACACACTCATACTTCAATCCCTCACCATTAGTCCAGCTATGGCTTTCGAAGGTAACTGAAAATGACATGAGAAATTTAATATTTCTAACTTGCAGAAAGTAAACTAATATCAAAATACACACTCATACTTCAATCCCTCACCATTAGTCCAGCTATGGCTTTCGGAGGTAACTGAAAATGACATGAGCAATTTAATATATCTAACTTGCAAAAAGTAAACTAATATCAAACTACACACTCATACTTCAATCCCTCACCATTAGTCCAGCTATGGCTTTCAGAGGTAACTGAAAATGACATGAGAAATTTAATATATCTAACTTGCAGAAAAGTAAACTAATATCAAACTACACACTCATACTTCAATCCCTCACCATTAGTCCAGCTATGGCTTTCGGAGGTAACTGAAAATGACATGAGCAGCTTAATATCTAAATCTAACTACTAAAGCAAATGTGCAAGACTGAAATAAACAAATAGTGCTGGAATTAAACAAAAACTAAGAAAAGTAAATTAGCAGAAGGACAAGATGGATTCCATGTCATTAGTCATTATAAAATTATATACAAATGCCCGGGCTGCCTACTGTAATCTAAAAGCTAAAAATTATGCTAAAAGCTATGATTTCAGAAAGCAATCTAAGTAAGGAAATATGACAAAACAGAATTGAAAACAACTTATCTAGAAAACATGTAAAAGCCTCCTTGGATAGCAGGGGCCCTCTGCTACCAATTTGGTGTAATCCTTAGCTCCTTGAAGATGTAATCAAAACAGCATCAAAGAACTTCTTTATTGAAAAACTCACAAATCTACATCCCATTCCATCTTAAGCTTTATTACAAAAGACTCTCTATTCCTTTCTCTCCTTCTCCTATTTTTCACTACTTTTTCATTACCCATGATAGGAGAAAGCTTCTCCTATTTATACAAAATATGAGGAGTCATCTCATTAATGAGAGTCCATGAATCTCTCCCTCCATCTCTAGAGTTACAATCAAAATAGGAAATGATAAGACACATGTCTTTCTAGAGTTTCAACACAACTAAGAGATGAGACACATATCGTCTTAGAGTTTCAATACAACAAGGAAGTGAGACACATATCCTCTTGATCCCATAATCTTCTCCAACCAAATTCGAATTTGGCCTTAGAGTGCCACATAAGGGTCTTCTAGAAGTCTCATTTTGACCTACACATGTCACAAAACTCATAACACATATATAGATATATGAAACTATGTTAATTCTCTAGTTTCTAATCATAAATTCACTTAAAATACATAAAATAAATAACTTTGGAAAACAAGAATCCTAACCCATATATTTATGAAAATGGTTACTTGATGTAGGGTTTTAGGTCAAATGGCTATGAAATAAGAGCTAAATGGTTATGACATAATGGAAATATGTATGAATATGGAAGACACTTTTGAGACTCAACATACCCCCCAACTGAAGTTGTTGCATGTCCTCATGCAACTATTAAAATGATTCATTTGTCCATGAGTTGATCTTTTATGAGTTTGACTCATATAGATTCATTCTAAACTTTGCTTCTTGATATTTTCCTTTTTGGCAAAGTATAATACATTTGATTGCAACAATTTTTTATTTTTTTTCAATGGTTGGTTCTTGTGTGACAACCAATTTTTTTTTTTGAAGCATTGGTTCTTGTGTAACAATGCTTTATTTTCTTTGTTGCATCAAAGTTCATGAAAACATTTAGAATCAATTACTTCATCAATGAATTGATCATTTGCAAGGCATATAATCTTTTGGATCATGTTGCAACAATAGTTGGTTTGGAAGTATATGTGGGTGGAAATGAAATGAAAATGTGTGATAGTGTATGACATGTGGATATGAAATGATGTCCCTTCCCCCCCAACTAAAGATATGACAATGTGAAAAAGGGAGTGAGGAATTTTTCCAAAGTTACAATTTTAACATTCTAATGAATTACATGACTAAAAATTAGAAAACAACATACCTTCACTTACCTTAAATGTGGATGAGTTGTGTATGTGTGGTGGCTGCAAAATTCTGATCATATTCTTCTTCAAGTGGCTGAACAGGAGGAGTCATGGATAAAGAGATAAGATGACTTTTTATTACTCCTACTAAAACTTGCTGAATCTGCTCCAAAATGCTGAAAATAATAGTCTTCATGTCTTCAAAACTCATTGGCATAATTCCTACTATGTGAAAATATGTTCTGATGTCGAACATAGTAGGAAATTTTTGACTTAGTGGCCATTAATGGATGCCACTAGTCAACACGAGAACTCTCACTATTGATGACAATGAGTCAAGATGCCCAAACACATCTTGCTAGGTACGAATGATTTTGCTGATGTCGAGTCACCTAGAAGATCTGACGAACAAGGGACATTAATGTATTCTCATTGTTTGTTAGCATGAGAACTTGTCATTAAGGCATGCAAGCCTCAAGGTGTTTTTACAAAGAACTTAGACTCAAAGGACTATGGACTCAATAATTTGCATTGAAGCAGGGCTTATTTGCGGAATGAAAATGACAAGAAATGGAAGATGAAAATGGAAGATGGCAATGGAAAGTAGAAATAGCAATGGGAAATAAGCATGTGAATGAGCCTCTTGCTTTTATTTGTGGGTTATGAATGGACAAAAAGAAATGGAAAGTGGATGTGAATGTAAATGGAAAACATGAAGTGAAATGAGGTGAATGATTTATTATGAGGTATGGATGTGATGGAGACAATAGTATCTGAAAGTTTTTCAAGTGTTTGGATCTGATTTTACATCAGCATATTTTCTCTTTGTTGCTGATCATCCTCTTATGAAACAAATTGGTCTCTTAGAGAGACACCATTCTCTTGTAGTCATTTGTCCTTCCTCCTGGAACCTGTAAAAAAAACTAATACTTCTTCTGCAATGGAATGTAAGATTATCAAAGGAGAGAGGTGATCAATCTCTCTAGTTATGATATTTACACACAAAACTAAGAATTTGTATTAATGAAACAAGTCTTCAAAGGAAAAATCAAAAGAATTTATACATGTTTTGGAATTAGTGCCTCAAGTTGAATGTAGCTTTTTTTCAGCAATTTATTTCATTATTTACCATTTCAAACTCTAATGATGGATTTCTCATTGTGTAGATCTTGTTGAGACCTTTCCAACGATACTTAAATCGTCAAGATTTGATTTTGTATGAGAAAGTTAGGTTGATTTGAAAAATGAGGTTTTTCAGCTGCGGAGTTGGAGAACAGCTGCGGAATTGGACTTTAGCTGCGGAATTGGAGAACAGCTGCGGAATTGAACTTTAGCTGCAGAATGTCGACCGTTTCTGTAGCTAAAAATCTTGAATAAAAAGTTAGCCATTCATCTTTCATCATCAGTCCAAAATTAATCAATACCTCCAGAAAAAAAAAATGAGCAAATAACTTATTCATTTCATTGATTCAAAATTATTGTTTTTTTTTTTTTTTTTTTTAGTAACAAAATTGAAAAAGAGAAGTGCAATTTTTTTTTTTTTTAATAATAAAATTGAAAAAGAGAAATGCAATTTTTTTTTTTTTTTTAATATTATATATGTTACATTTAAAAATATATATATACATATATAATTTAAACAAAACAATTTATTAAATAAGAAAATTAAAAATAAAAACTAAAAACAGGAATTCCATTCTCCTATTGTATACAAGCGAACTCCAGAACACCATTACTTCCCACTAAAATATCCTTTGCTCAAACTCTAAAAGAACAATGCATATGATTCACAAGCATTGCAGTGTAGCTTCCAGTAATTCTTTAATGCATGGTAGGATGGAGGATGCGGGGGCGTACTGGTGTCTTTGATGGACTTATCCTTATAGGCAAAGATCTCACAATTGCACCACTACAGTTTAATGCAAGTATGGCACTTTCAGCCATTACAAATTCAACAAATGCGATACGAGTGGAATGAACATGATCTCTAATCAGTCTCAAGCGAGTCATAAATATTTGGAATCCACGTTGCTCAAGGTTAATAGAATTTGTGTTCAACTTGGATTCTTCTTTCTGGAGATCAAGAAACCAAATTATGGCTGAAATCAAGCAAAGTGTCGTTCAAACTCTCCACTGTGCAAACATAAAACCGTTTTTCCTCACGCGGCAGTCAAAAATGGCCTTCAAAGAACCGAGAAATTCTCCCAGACCGCCACGAATTTCGTAAAACGATTTTTGGGTTATCTAATTGACCACGTTGGCGAAAAAAACCCATGTCTCGGTTTTTCAAAATTCATCCTCAATCGTTCAGAAAAATTGTTTCAAATTGACGTGTCAATTAAAATTGCATTTCTCGAGATGCTCTGGAAAAAATCGTTTTTCTCAGAACGTGGTTCAAAATTGTGTTTCGTGTGCATCATTGTTTTCATCCCTGGACTGTTCAGAAGCACAATTCCCCCTTTCATCTACGGGAATGGACGAAAAGATGCTCTGAAGGTTAATCTCACATTCATGGGCAAGCTTTGAAAGCAGTTCAGTGGTGAAGAATGGTTGCTGAAGAACACTTTGGGTGAAAGGAAAACGTGACAATGCACTCATTCTTTTGTCATATTTTTTTTTTAAATTTTCACTTTTCTGTCTTTCTTTCAGAGTTTCTTTCTGCAAGGGCACGGGTGCTAGATTCACTTGACTGACCAATTTTTGAATGCAGTACAAAGCAGCGCAGCTGATATGCACGCAAATGAAATCCATGGAGTGGGCTATGGCTTTGTTTATTGATTTGTTTTGTTTTTGTTTTTCAATTTTTTTTTAATTTGTTTTTGTTAATAAAACTATATGTTATATTTTTAAAAATAAAAAATACACATATATATTTTACTAAGCAAAATGATTTTATTTATTTATTTATTTGTTTTGTTAATAAAATTACACATGTTATATTTTGAAAAATTAAAAATATACATATGTAATTTACTAAACAAAACAATTTATTGAATTTTTTTTTTTAAATGATTTGTTATTAAAATTATATATATATTTTCAAAAATAAAAAAATATACATATATATCTTAGTAACAAAACAATTAATTTTTTTTTTTTATATATATATATTTTTTTAATTTTTTTTAATTTTTTTTTTAATTGATTTGTTTAATAAAATTATGTATGTTATATTTTCAAAAATTTAAAAATACACATATATATTCATTAAACAAAACAATTTATTGAAATCAAAGTTTTTCATGAAAACAACTTCTTCTTTTTTTAAATTGTTGAATCAATTGAAATGATGAAGTTTTATTTTGTCTCCCTTTTTTTTTTTTTTTCACATAACAATTCTTTTTCTGATCCTCCAGATCACACAAAGTGCAAGAGGAGAGCATACTCAAGAATTATTAATTTTTTTTTTACATAACAATCATTTTTCTGATCCTCCAGATCACACAAAGTGCAGGAGGAGAGCATACTCAAGAATTATTAATTTTTTTAGATGTAAGAAATAAGGCTACCTAGTTACACTTCCCCGGCAACGGCGCTAAAATGTTTGGTCAATTTAGTGTGTCCTAAATTGCTAACATAAATTATCAACCAGGGATTCGTAAGCTGACGAAGTGTGGCGCACTATATGTGCAAGATAACTTATCTCTTACTTTTTGTCGTTTTTGGATTTTTATGAAATTCTAAAAGACAAGTATGGAGACAAATATTCAAGACAATGATGTTCTTCTAATGGTTTTCCAAACTTCAAAATAATTTTTAAAACACACAATGACAAAATTAATTCCTAAAAGGAAATGAAAATTGCATCACTATTCTAATCAAGAAAACAGTGAACTATTGATCATGAAACTCATTATCCTTGCTGCTGTCTAAACACAAAAGAAATTGTACTCAAAGAAAAGATTGCAAGTAAAGTAAAACTAAAATCAAATTACATCAACTCATATTCTGACCCCTCACCATTAGTCTAGCTATGGCTTTTGGAGGTAATCATAAACAACTTGAGCAATCTGATATCTAATTTGCAGAAAAAGAAATTAATATCAAACTACACACTCATACTTCAATCCCTCACCATTAGTCCAGCTATGGCTTTCGGAGGTAACTGAAAATGACATGAGCAATTTAATATATCTAACTTGCAGAAAAGTAAACTAATATCAAACTACACACTCATACTTCAATCCCTCGCCATTAGTCCAGCTATGGCTTTCAAAGGTAACTGAAAATGATATGAGCAATTTAATATATCTAACTTGCAGAAAATTAAACTAATATCAAACTACACACTCATACTTCAATCCCTCGCCATTAGTCCAGCTATGGCTTTCGGAGGTAACTGAAAATGACATGAGCAGCTTAATATCTAAATCTAACTACTAAAGAAAATGTGCAAGACTGAAATAAACAAATAGTGCTGGAATTAAACAAAAACTAAGAAAAGTAAATTAGCAGAAGGACAAGATGGATTCCATGTCATTAGTCATTATAAAATTATATGCAAATGCCCGGGCTGCCATGAAAAATTATGCTAAAAGCTATGATTTCAGAAAGCAATCTAAGTAAGGAAATATGACAAAACAAAATTGAAAGCAACTTATCTAGAAAACATGTAAAAGCCTCCTTGGATAGCAGGGGCCCTCTGCTACCAATTTGGTGAAGTCCTTCAGCTCCTTAAAGTTGTAATCAAAACATCATCAAAGAACTGAATTTCTTTATTGAAAATCTCACAAATCTACATCCTATTCCATCTTGAACTTTGTTACAAAATACTCCTATTTTCTCCTACTTCTTCCTTACTTCCTCATTACCATGATAGGAGAAAGCTTCTCCTATTTATACAAAATATGAGGAGTCATCTCATTAATGAGAGTCCATGAATCTCTCCCTCCATCTCTAGAGTTACAATCAAAATAGGAAATGATAAGACACATGTCTTTCTAAAGTTTCAACACAACTAAGAGATGAGACACATATCCTCTTAGAGTTTCAATACAACAAGGAAGTGAGACACATATCCTCTTGATCCCATAATCTTCTCCAACCAAATTGGAATTTGGCCTTAGAGTGCCACATAAGGGTCTTCTAGAAGTCTCCTTTTGACCTACACATGTCACAAAACTCATAACACATATATAGATATATGAAACTATGTTAATTTTCTAGTTTCTAATCATAAATTCACTTAAAATGCATAAAATAAATAACTTTGGAAAACAAGGATCCTAACCCATATATTTATGAAAATGGTTACTTGATGTAGGGTTTTAGGTCAAATGGCTATGAAATAAGAGCTAAATGGTTATGACACAATGGAAATATGTATGAATATGGAGAACATTTTTGAGACTCAACAAATAGTACATAACATTTCTTCCGCAGCTTGGGTTATCTATTCACCCTCCGACGAGTTAGTATCCATGCATGGGGTAAGCCTTGGTCAAACAACAAATAACATTGCCGAGTATAGTGCAGTGATTGAGTTATTATCTGAGTCCATATCATTTGGAATTCGGAGTTTGATTGTAAGGTTGGATTCTGAACTTGTTGTATTACAACTTAACAGGGTTTATACCATTAGAAATCCAGTGTTATTACGGTTATTTTTAAGAGTTCGTCTCTTGGAACGTGAATTTGATTACATTGAATATCAGCATATTCCAAGACATTTAAATACATTAGCAGATGCAATTGCTTCTAGTATGATAAATCAACATTTGCAATAATCAAAACAGTAAATCAAACACATTCATAACATGTACACAGATAGCTGGTAAATAGTGATATATCATAGTATAGAAGTGTTTTCAAAAAATATATACATCGTCTTCGATCATAGGTTGGAAACACCTTATGATCGGCAAAAAATGATAACACAAAATGTCAAAAATATGAGTCTACAAGATCATCCCATCACTGATGGTGATCACGATAAGAAACCACTGCCCGAGCCACCCTACATAGGAACCTCCTAAAAGGTCCTGGAACACCAATCACGTATCTCTGCAACCTGAGTGGAATATCATCTATGCTCGTCTCTGGAATATCTAGAGTCAAACGCTCTAGATGATGCTCTAAATCAGTAAAAATTTTCGCTAATTGGCCTGCTGGGGCTGGTGCGGGTGCAACTGGTTGTCTTCTCTCATAAGGTTGGAGATGGGCTGGTCGCTGTGGACCCACATCTGTATTCAAAAAACTTTTGGTTATTAGTTTTCAAGACGATAAAAAATAAAAAAAATTAGAATTTAGCAAACGTTGAAAAATGATTATACCTGAGTCATCCCACTGTTCCCCTGCTGGGAGAACCATCTCTCGGTCGCCGTGGAAATCTATCCCGGCATATGGAAAGTCCTCTATCACAAAAAGTTGACGATCCAGCCAACGAAAATATGAAGGAGGAAATCAAACAATCTCAGTACCCTCGATAGCATGACGAGCCATCAATGCGAACCAACGAACCATCCTAGGTTCTCGAAGTCGACCGGCATCAACAAGAATACTCTGTGGAGCTAGCATGGGGATCCTCTCTAGAGCAAAATAGACAACGATGGATCCATATCCAAAGTTATTCAATTTACCATTTTTTGCTCTAGTTAGTTGGCCTTTTACATTAGCCAACACAGCTTCACACCAGTTAAAGATGGTGCCGCGAAAACAATCCACAACAATACGCATTTGGGAACCGGTAGCTACAGGCAGCGCAACACTCCCACACAGTTTGGTAACAGTAAAAGCAATAACTTTCAATTCAGGACGGATGATGTGTTTTATATCAATCCGTTTGTCCCTAGGGTTTGCCTGGTCATTGCAGAATTTTAGTTGGAGACTAGAGATAGATTGGCCACCTGGCCTAGTCCCAAACAAAGAAACTTGTTTGCCCCTCTTGGACAAACCAGTCAGAAAATATATATCCTCCAGCTCAATTTCGAGCCGGTGGCCACCAATAATGAAGCACTAGTCCTGCACATTCCATCTGTTTACCAACCATGTCAGGAGTTCTACCTGTGCCCTCATGCCTGAGATGGCCCAGAATTTGTACAAACCGCATGCTCTTAATGCTTGCTGTGTGGGAAAATGGAGTATTTCAGCTTCATCCACGTCCTCAAGTTCATGTTCTCTCCAAATCAACATCTTGATAAACCTACAATGCATAAAAAGACAAGTTAGAATAATCTTATTTGAAAATTTTTGGGAAACAAATGATAAATTTGCGTTTTAAATTTGACCGCGCGGGTACCACACCCGGCCTTTGTAAACAGTGCGTAGGAACGCACGCGAGCTGTGTGTTGGGTGCGGACCCACGACTTTTTTCCACATAGAAAAAAGTCGGGGTCCGCAGGTCGCATGTGTCGCACTTGCGGACCCCCGCGGGCGAATTTTTAAACCATATTTTTCCCTAAAAATACAAACTAAAGCCTAAAAATGATTTTGAAACAGATGGAATACAAGATTAAGAAGTCGTGGATTACCTGGGACTGACGGTTCTCGATTTCGTCGGACTTATTTTCCAGAATCTTCACAGGAACTTTATCACCCAAAATCTTTTTACTTTTCACTCCGAACTTGAACGGTAAAAATGAAATTGAAAAAGTCCTTTTTATAAGTTTTTTCGAATAGATGAATTTTTAATTTGTTTATTTTTTACTTTAAAAAGGGTATTTTTGAAAGCATTTTTACTTATCTTAAACAGGTATGTGTAATGTTTCAAGTTTTTGTGCAGAAATTGGATTTTTCAGGAGAATTGATCATTTTTCAACAAAGAGCATATTTTTATCCCTTTTTCGAACTCGTTAAAACTTACGAAAAAGTGAAAACCATGAGTACATTTTTATCCCTTTTTCGAACTCGTTAAAACTTACCGAAAAAGTGAAACCTTAGAGTTCTCTTTTAAGCCCTTTTCAGACTCTCTAAACATGAAAAGATTGCCGAGCACTTGATTATTCGAACTCGTTAAAGTAAATGAATGATCGTCCTTTCAGTATAAGTTTACCCCTTTTACGGACTGAAATGGACTATTTACGAAAAAGGTATACATTGACTAATTACGGTCAATAGAGTTCTCTCCCGCATTATTTTATCCTTTTTCGGGCTCGAGAGACTAAATTTACGAAAAAGTACACCCACGGAGTTTTCTTAATTTTTTCTTCAGACTCCCTAAAATTGAAAAACACCGAGTTTTTCCTATACTGGACTCGTTAAAATTTAACAGTAAAGGACCTGTTTAATTTTCAACAGGAACGAACCACTCCTTCTTAGGGTTCGAATTTTAAACTAAGTTGGACTCATCCAAAGGATGAGCTTATAATCAAGCAAATGTTATCCTCCTCAAGCTTGTAAAAAATAAAGAGGTACTTGCCAGAAATGGTGGGGGAAAAAGAGAGAAAAATGGGCGTGTTTGTTATATTTTAAATTTTTCGAAAATCCAGTCAACCACTCTTGAACACGACACTTTTATTCACCCGGGTTGGGAAATCCTTTGCCTAACAGTTAATCAAACCATATTGAAAGTCTTCAGCCAGTTTCTGGGTATTAGCTTTGGGTCAATTGTCACCAAACCATCTGCAGTGTCGTTATGTGTTCAAGAGGACAGTTCAAATAAACCATTCATCTGCAAAATATCTGTCATTCATTTTGACCATCCCTGAGTCAGTCCTTGCCAATATATTTTCAAAACTTGATCTATGATTTCGTGTTGTGGGCTTGCCTACGATGGATCACTTTCTATCGACGACAGCTCATTATCTAGGAAGTTGATCCAGAAATCGTCAGTACCTTGAAATCTGCATGCCTCAATGGCAGGTTTCTCGCCTTCGACGACAGGTTGCATCATTGACCTTCGATCGAATGATTTCGTGACATGTTCGACTTCAGCTCATTCATTCACATTTCATGGATTGTACTGGGTACTTTGAGAACCATTGACATTAATGGTGGTTACTCTCACACTTGTTAACAGTTTACATCAATGACTGGTAATCAAGTGGTTTCTACCATGTTCGACTTCGACACATTCATTCACATGGATAGAATCGTACTAGTTCGAGATGCGGAAATCAAGACCCTGGATCTAGTTTCCACCATCCAGGCTGCGAGGAATTTTGTTAACATCTGTACAATAGACTATTTATAAACAGATGGCTGCGTCCATACCATGTTTACACATATCTGCACTATGATGTATTCAAAATCATTCCTGTATCAGAACGATTTGAGTTAGTTTTAGTTAATTTTAATCTGAGTATGGGAATGCCTACCTCAGTGATGACATGTATACATATATATTTTGCATTGAATGTTTTTACAGGTTTCGACTGGGGTGTCCACAGGATGATCTTTGAAATGATAAAGTACTGCACTCTTCATATATGACAGACTTCAGCTTCATCTATTCCAGACTTTGCACTTTAGGGGGCAATCTGTTACACTAAAAACTATCATCCTGACATTCTGCTATGAGTATGAGCTCATTATTACTCATACTTCCCCCTTTTGCAAGTCTAACATACCAGTTCTTCATGTCAAGCCTTGAAAATCAGAAGAAAGTTCCTAAAAATCTCCTAAAATTTGGTATCGCACTTTCTCTATTCATTGCCTGTGGTCCCGCACCTAAAGGTCAGCTCTTCTGCGGAACTATACCACATGTTCTTTGTGTTACAGGTGCGGACCTCTGTAAAACTCAAAAAGGCGAGAAAGTAAAGTTAAAAAGTTGATTTCAGATCAATTCTAGAATATTCTAGATGGGAATTTTCGGGAATGGATACGCTTTGATAAGGTTCATGCATCCCTTGCTTGATGGAGCTAACCCCTTGATGTAAGGAGCTAATCCCTTTGAAGGAGGATTCTATCCCTTCATATTTGGAACAGAAAACCTCCTCTTTTCCACTATAAAAAGAGGCATTGGGTAGCCTCAAAGGGAGTTCAAGCTTTAGGATATTTGAGGCTAAATGCTGTTGAGATTCAGACTCCGTTAGCTAAGACTTTCTATGAGGAGAGATTACATACCTCTATTGATCTTGGTTGAAAGAGTGCAAAGCTTATCAAAGTAGAAGAGATTCCTGCTTCGGACCCCAGGAAGACCTGCATGACATCAAGGCACAGGTTGTAAAGGTTTTCTTTCATTTGAAGTTAATACAAATATACTCATTTTTCTCAATAAGTTGTCTATTCATGGTTTATTTCATAGATTCCTTGATCACTATGATAAGTATGGTTTATAATAATGTCTATACAGGTGCTATGTAATCTTTTGCTTGTTTGTGACTGCAGTTTTATGAAGAACACTCCTTCAAGTGCACGAGGGATGACAACAATTTCAAACAAGCATTGGAAATAAGGTAGGCCTTGCACCTATATAGAATTTTTATGAATCTTATATGCTTAGAGAGAAATTAGTATAATTGGCTGTTTGTTGCTAGTCACTTTTAGTACTAGAGAGATCGGTCTTGTCCGCAACACGGATTAATCTACACAAAAATATCATGAAGAATAACTATCATGAGTGATGCTCTTCCACTGTTATAACATATATTTTACTAGGAATGTTCACTGTGTGAGAGTAACAAAAACTGATAAAACACATAACGTGTAAGAGACTGGTAAGAACACATAACATCATAATGGTTTTCAAACTGAAACTGAAAGAGAAAAGATATGGAAACACAAGTAAAGTTGACAATACACAAAACAAATTGGTAATAAGTCCTCAGTAGTATCATTCAATTTCATTCACAAAAAATATTACAGATCATATGAGTCAAAATTATAAAACCACCAACCTTTTCTTCATATGAGTTTGGCATATATATATATACAAAATATGATACTTTCATCTCCACAGAAAAAGGTAAATTTGTTTCAAAATTTATTACAATCTCGTGCAAGAGGTGAGTCTTATCCCTAATCTTAAATAAAAAGTGCTATATTAAAACTAAGATAAACATCATGAAGGTTTTCATTCTGAAATGGTTGTATGAGGTGGCATCATATTTGAAGACCACTCTTCTATTTTGGTGCAACCAATCTTCAGCAAAAAGTGTAAAAATGGTGGGAGTGACATGTGGTTGTGTCCTTCAAACGTGCAAAATAGAACCCTGGTATTTTGGAGAATTCTTGATACATGACACCTGGCAGCATCCATTGCAACTGAAAAACTCCTCCACTTCATCTTTTAATGTCACCATCAAGATAAAAAAACCAAAAAGTATCCCTTTTCCATCACATGTTGATACTTCAAAATAATTTCTACCTTCGCAGGAAAGGTAGCTATATCTGGAAAGCATGGAACATTAACCCAAAAAGTTTCTCCAAACCAGCCCTGTTCTTCATTCATCAGAGGTCCAGAATAGAGGCAAAAATCCTAAATCACCTCTGCTTTAGTCACCCTCTTATCAGACCTCTTTCTCTTTGCTTGACTCTTTGACTGAGTCTATTTCTTCCTTTCAATTTTGTCTTCTGGGCTCTCTTCAATGTTGATAATTTCATCTCTTAATTTAGGATTGGCAATCAACATGTTGTTCAGCCTGATTTTATTTTTTGGTCTAGTATGAGGTATCTTTACATAGGGATTAGCGATGAATTTGGACCTCTAACCTCCATGTATGAATTTACTAGACTCTGCCTCCTCATCTTCTGATTCTATATACTCAGGGTCACTATTGTCTTCATAGGAGGAATAGGAGTGTATCTCATTTTTATTCATCTTCTTGATCGAATAAAAAATGGAGGAAACTAATTTATCCAAGGTAGGCTCTTCTTCTATGACAGGCTCTGACATTTTCTATTTGCCTCTCTTAAGATAAAGCAAAATCTGTGACATAGTGGACTCAGTGAGAGAAGTACCACTACTTGTTTGTGCTTGATGAGATGACTCGGGAACATGGCTTGAAATTTTCATACCAGGGTTGACTTCACTGATGATAAAATAGGTTTTGATGCAAGAATTATAGGGTTGAATTACACTAGTTCTTATGCCATGAAGATTTTCTTCTTAGGTTGGCTCAGTGAAGAGGAGGTTATTTTCTCTTTGTGCTTTGACATAGGCTTCTTAGGAGACTTTGCATTTTTTTGTTGCAGTTTATTCTTGTATTCTTCCATGAAAGACCTCAGGTTTTGGGGTTCCCTAGATGATCTATTGACAAGAAATTCATCAACTGGTGACACTACTGGCATAGGCATAGGATTTTTAGCCTTTCTACTTGAGCTTCTAATTGGATTTTTAACTGAGATGGAGGCAGGGTTAATTTGACAGAAGATTGATCAATGTACAAAGTTAGATGGTGAACTGTGTGAAACATGGGCATCACTGGTTTGCTGATGGATGTATTTTTTCTTTGGCCTCCCTACCCTTCTCCTGGAATTTATGCTACCAAACCCTTCTTCTCGTAAAAACCTATCCCAAGCAATTTTCTTCTTTCTAAGATGATAGAAAATTAAAATTTTAATCAGCCCTCTGTGATAAAAATTGTGCAATGAGTAGTTTGGAATTTTCTGTAGCTTTAGGGACATTTTGAGCAGATATTTATACATAAAATAGGGTAGGTTAAGAGATTTATCTCCTGAAATGTGGGCAAGGAATCTTAACTGATAACGATGAACAAAACAAAACCTCCCTTCGCATGTGATGTATTTTTGGACTGAGGTAATAACATGCTGCCACTCGGCCTTAAACCAAGAAATGTGAGCAGTTGGATTCCACTTTACATTAACATATTCGGGCTTAAGGTAAGAACTTAGTTCTTTAGGCAGTGTTTTGCTTTTAAACCAATGTTCACCAATTGGAGAATTTTGGGTAGCACGAGATATGATAGCCTCGAAAATGTTGAATTTTTTGCTGCCTAACTTGACCTTTTCACCATCGAATGTCTTGGCAAAAGCCTGGGCTAGAGCCACGTTCTCTCTAGAAAAATTTTGTAGGAATTTATACCAGCCAACGGATTTGAACTGTGGTTTAGCCCTAGCATCCACGAATCTTGTATTAGTTGGCTCTGACCTATTTACATTTCCTCCTTTTTCCATTTTTCTAACAACTAGACTGCTCACAAACACAAATGTTGAATTCTGGTTGTAATACTGTCCATGAAGCCTTGGTTTGCCTGCTTTGAAAACTAAAACTACTTGCTGGAGGAACGGTCTATGTTTACATGTAGCCTACATAGAGGACTTTGATTAAGTGGACACCGAGATCTCTTCTCTAATTTCACGCCTGCAATTATGGAAAGGAGTAATGACATGTTTTGAAATAATTCAAAAACAATCGCAATTCATCCCACTAGGCTTCACACTCCACATTATCATTAAATGTCAGATTCCTCGTACTATGACTTCTGCTTGTCTTAGGTGAGGTAGCTATAGGTTAGCTGTCTAGATAAACTAACCATTCACTAATAATAATCCCCTTGGGTAAAATAATAATCTAACTTAATGAAAAGAATAATCATATTCATAGCATATGGGTGTTCCATGATCTTCAACCATGAATGGTCCTTGCCTTTAAAACATTCTCTGCTGCTCCTATATACTTGATGAACAACTGTCTTTACCTCTGAATTGAGATAACCAAAATCTCAGTGAAATAGATGCGCTTTTCACTGTGTGAAATATAAAACTTTCAATTCTGAGAAATAGTTGTCCTTTATGGCATTATTATTTTGACAATGAAATCACAACAGAGGTAACTATTATTCCAAACAAGGTGACTGCAACTTTATTACCCAAACGATGACTAGCCTTCAGCACTAACATAAGTTAAAATAGTGATTTTCTTATTTTATGACTCTAAAACACAAATGACACCTATTCACTTAAAAGTACCTTGATTTTGGGACTCCTTTTTACCTTTATTGGAAATAACTCAAACTTGGACATGGACTAGGAAATTTATAAAAAAAATTGAAAACAGTGACACAATGGCGATTACACCATTAACATTTTTAGTGCTAACAGACACCGCAACAATAACAAGGCTTATCCATGTGAAGAGTCTTGTTCTGCTTGGGTTGATCGCCATGTTGTTGGGTTGCAGTGTTAGATATATTCCCTTGTGTATTGTTTCCTTCATTGCCTAGATCTGGTTGGTTCTAGTTGCCTTTCCTCTTATTTTTGGAAGTGGGAGGATTAGTCGCACTCTGTTGCGCATACACCTGACCCTGAGTTGGGGATGTCTACTTCTACGGAGCTTGAGAAGGCATGGGAGGTAAAGGTGCTTGTGCTAGAGGATATGGAGCACCTGGCTTTGGATACGAATAGTAAGGAGGTTCAGCAACATTGGGGTAAACAGGTTGGGCAAAAGCAGCCCCTGGCATCGAAGGATGCGGTTGGGCAAAGGCATGAGGCATGTTGTGTCCTGGATACATGATGTCGGGAGGGGGAAAAGTGCTAGAGGAGCTAGCCCATCCTTGATGGAAACCATAACCCATAGGAGGATGAGTGTACGGATGTGAAATGGATCCAAGGATACCATCGGTGGCATGAGATTCCTCCGGTGCATTAGGTCTTGCACCAGATGTGGTGGAGGTGAAAGGTGGAGGAGAACCGAGGATAGAAATAGAAGGAGAACACGATGAACCAGAATCAAAGTCGAAATGGGGACTCAACGGAGGACTACCTCAGACCCTACGCGGTGGAGTAAGTCTTCCTAACATAAACAAAGGATGAAGGCCTTGGAATCTCCGCAATAAATTCCTTGGAGGGGCAACGATGGAAAAGATACACATAACCCAATAAGGAAGAGAGGTAAACAAGGGCACGAAGGTGCAGATTAATTAATCACAATGTTTTAGTCTTGGCCTGGTGGTGTAAACCAGACGCTCTTCGCTTTAGGTGTGCGTGTATGTGATAATTTTGTTAATTTTAACTAAGCCCAGAAGTGTGTATAGAAAATATTTATATATTGTATAAATGTAAATAAAACTGAAAGCGACAGTAAAATAAACAGTTAAAGATGCATAAATTTAAACCCAAAAATGAGGGCTCCCCAACGACTAGTCTAAGGGTGGGCGAAATATACTCAAAACACACAATATGGCCAATAGATCTAAGGTCAAGAGGGATAGGGATATAAAGATTAGATCTGTTGAAAATAGGTGCAGAAAACAACAAGAAACCATAGGGAAAAATGCTAAAAAATAGGTTGCGAAATGCTACAATCTAAATGGAAACGTAGGGGACCCTAAAGGGAGGACCAAAAAAAACTGAAAATAGGTGCTTTGGATGGATAAATAACTGATATGAAATGGATCTAAAAAGGCAGGTTCAGATCTGAAAATATGGCTGAAAAACCCTAAAATCTCAGAAGACCTGCTTCAGCTAAACTCCTAATAAAAAGGTGGAAGCATACTGAATCCCTAAGGGGCTTGGTTCTTACTTCGACGAGTAAAACTAAGCAAGTATAGGTCCAAGACGGGAAAAGACGGAGGTCAGACAACCTGAACAGTGCCCCCGGAAAATCCTGAAAATTACAAAAAAAATCCCACAAAAAAAGTGCAGGTCACAGGTTCTAACCTGTTTTTTGTTGAGGTCGTATTTTTTGGGCAGATATCCGCTACCTGAGAGCTGAGGTCACAGGTTTTGGGCCAAAAAGTGCGACCTGCACTTCTGGCTGTCTCGGGGGCTGGTTTCAGAAAAAAGTTAGAATTTAGAATTTTACCTACGCAAATGGCCCAGAAACACAATGAAGTTAGAATTTTTATTGTTTTAGGGTAAAAAATGTTAAAAACAACATCAAGGAATGAAAAATAAGAAGTTGAAAAAAAACCCTAAGGGCTGAAGCAACTGGTCTCTGAAAAACGAAAGCAGTCGTAATTAAAAACCTTGTGGAGTCGCCAGTTGTTAGTGTGAATTCTAATCGCAAGCGTACGAAAAAAGCTCACTTTAGTTATGCATAAAAAACAACCCTAACATCAAATGTCGCTGTCAATTTCCTTAGATCTGGAGTATGTGATCAGAATAAATGTTACAAAAATCTAAATCTATGCAGTTAAAGACATTAAACAACAAAAATAAAAAAGAGTTGTTGCATACATCCAATAGACAAGACAAGAATTTATAAATATTTTTTTTGTATTATGACACCTGGGAATGGAACATAGAAAGACGTTGCCAGTCCCCCTCAATGGGATGGGTTCTTGTATGTCCTCAGCGCTTCAAATCCAAGATCTCTCTCTCTTAATGGTGCTGAAAACCTAGACAAAATGGAACTCAAAGGGAGCTCATGAGCAAAAGTAGAAAAAATATGACAATGATGGAGGATCAAAGTCAGACCAAAAGTATAGATCAAAAGGTCATCAAAAAGAGGTCATGAATGGATGGAAAACCATTCTATTATAACAAAATATAGAGTTATTCTAGATATTGGTGCATAATTAAAATATATTAGCCAAATCTAGATCCAACTTACTTGGAATATTTTATTATTTTTGGTGGAGGGAAAAGGAATTTAGAAATTTTTAAATCCCTTTATTTAGAAATAATAAACAAATAAATGATTTATTTATTATTTCAAGGATGAGGTTAAGGAATAATTAAATAAATAATTATTTATTCAATTATTTATAAATGATTTAGTCAAATTTAATAAGGAATATTATTAAATAATTATTTAAATAAATATTCCTAGAGAATAAAAAGATAAATAATAATTTATCTAATTAATTCTCATGTTTTGTGTTAAATGTGACCAGGAATATTAATTAAACAATGGTTTAGTTAATTATCCCTAGAGGAAAATCAAACAAATAAGGATTTATTCAATTATTCCTCATGGGGTTTCCTATTTAGACCAGAAATAATTTGATAAAATATGGGTTATTAAATTATTTCTCATAGTGAAAGCAATTTTACTATGGTAAAGTTGGTCATACACGGTGTACTTTAGTCCATCTAATAGTAACAGGTTAGATGACCAAAAATTGGTGTAAAAAAAAGAGTAGAGGTAGACATCATATATATAAGAAGGGAAAATATGAAAGAAAGAAGAGATTTTACTCCAAATAAAATAGTTACACATAATAAGAGATCAAAGAACATACATTTGATGAAGAGCATAATGAATCCCTACTCATGACCATAGAAATTGTATACAATTATAAAGATAATTCATATATTGAGGAATAAGTTGAAGGAGTATTTGATCTTAAAGAAAAACTTATTAGTGATTTAAATGCACTTAGAAAGACTAGAAAGAAGAACAGGTAACTGAAAAACAATTGTTCAATGCAAAAAAAGGAAATATTTTCTCTAATGAAGGATCCATTAATCTTCAAAAGACTTAGTTAGAAGAAGCAATCATAACTAAATAAATCCTCATAAAGAAGCTAAAGGAAAAGAAAATGAGTCTTGAAAAAAAATAGGATGAGAATGCATCTCTGAAGGGGGAACTATCCAAGGAACATGAAAATAGAGATCTAAATTCAAATGGAAAAGCCATCATTTCTCTGAAAACCCAACTTATAGAGGTAAAGGGAAAAGAGAAGAACTACAAAAAATAGAAGGAGAGGTTGTGTCTCTAAGAAAATTTCTAGAGAAATCAAAGACTAAGATGGATTTGAACCTCATATTTTATAAAGGATCTAAAAATTTGTACACCATTCTCAGCATTCAAAGGTCTCTAGCAATCAAAGCAAGTTTGGGTTACAAACAGCCACGTGAGATCTCAAAAGGTGAATCAAGCACAAAGTACCCAAGAAAATAATAATCTATAAGCTATACAATTGCGCTCAAAGAAAGATCCAGCGAGTTAAATGAAGCAACTGGAAAAAAAAATGATCCCATCATATCCACGAATGATCCTCGAGGCAAATCAAAGAATCAACGAGATAAGAAAAAAATGTTCAGCAGAACTGATCCTCCACAAATTCAATACACCTTTAGATATCCAAGTCTTTTCTATGGATATTATTACTCTTGTCATAATTTTTTTCATAAGCATGTAAATTCTAGAGCCAATTTTATTAGAAATGAAATTAAAATGTTAGATCTAGTCAATTTTCAATTTCTAGATCTAGAAATTCCTACACTAGAAATAACAATGCATTCTCACCCCTGTTAGATGAAATTGAATATTATAATTGTAATAATTTTGGGCACAAATAAAGTCAATGTAGAATAATATTTATCAATCCTCCCAGGAAGCAGCTTCCTAAGAAATTTCTACATCAAGAAAGCACAAAGAGGCGGAAAAATAGACCAGAGAAGTCTGAAGAACATGGATTCACATTATATGCATGTTGAAAAATGCAGCAAGAAATTCACAATTTGATTTTGCCTTTGATTAAATTAAGAAAATTCGAATTTCCACATGAGCAAACAACTTGGATGTAGTTAACTAAGGTGACATGGCTCTTGTCACTCAGTTAGCTCAGCAAAATTCAAGTTAGAGGAGCTAGAGTTCAATTAAGCATGTGTGATTGCTAATTTGTAGCAATCAAGGTCAGTTATTTCAATTTATTTTCGATTAAACTATTTATGAATGTTGGAGAAATAGTGGAAGGTAAGTTGTGCAGTGGGACTTCATTCTAACTCAGTGATCATCCAGTTAACTAATCAATCAACCCAAAATAGCTAGTGCATGCAGAGAATTTGAGTTCCCAAACTATGGTGGATATTCCAAGGTAGTGTAACATCAGTTGTAGACTTGTCTTGAGTGAATAGGTATTGCATGCAATCATATGATCAACCTTGGGAATTGCGCAATCATTTTGGAGGAATTTTCTAAATAATATGTGCCTAATTTCTTAAGGAATTGTGCAAGGAAATAGGGGCTCAAGTAGAGGAAGAAATTGACTAAGTATGGATAAGAGCTTCTCAGTGAGAAAAGAGATAGGTTATTCACTTGCAAGTTGTTCTTAGTTGAGAAAGTAAATTGTAATACATCTCTATTCATCATATTAATACAAGCAGGCATTAGGTATTTTAGCAGATTGATTTCTCGAGAAAAAATATTGTGTGCATGTGTGTTATTTCTCATTTCCTATTTGTGATTGATGTTCTAAATTGTGGATTTATTTCCGCAGAGCAATGGAGTAGGTTTGTGTGTTGTGATTTTGATTAAAACTTCATGAGCAATTTCAAATATACATCATAATTTCTACATGGTATTGGAGCAGGATTCACATTAGAATAATAATTTCGAAGTTGTTTCTCAGGAGGATTGAATTTTCAGTTCAGTGTAGTAGGATCTCTTCAGAGATGAGAAGATGGCATTCAACAAGTTGAGGCTAGAGTGTGCCTTGGAATGAAACTCTAACTTCATTGCATGGAGGTCGTATTGTATTACAATGGATCGCTATAATACATCAAGACAAATGTTGAAAAACCACAAGAATCTAATGCCCAAAACCTTGCTTAGTGGAAGTTATATGTATCCAAGGCAAGGAGAATAATCTTAGAGGGAGTATGGGATCACATTGTATGAAATATCCATGGAAATAAACTTTGTTCACAATGTGGAAATCACTTACAGAATTTATCAAGAATAGTAGTGACCACAAGAAGTTGGCACTTAAGGATAAAATTCAAAATATCAAGATGCAGAAGAATGGCACAATTCCTTAGTATTTAAGCAAGAAACATACAGAAGGATAGAGAAGTATAAGGATAGATTTGTGGCCAAAGGATACTCTCAAGTTGACGGAATTGACTATGAAGAGGCCTTTGCTCATGTAGAAAGGTACTCATCCATTAGATCAAATATTGCATTGGTTGCGCAGATGGGGTGGAAGATGCACCATATGGATGTAAAAACAACATTTCTCAATGCAGTTATTTATGAGAAGGTGTAATTCGAGCAACCAAAATTTTTTTATACATTTGATCGGGAATATCATGTGTGCAAACTCAAGTGAGCATTGTACGGTCTCAAACAAGCACCTTGTGCTTGGTACACTAGGATCGATAGCTATCTCACTGGTTTGAGCTTCACCAAAAGTGAAGTGGATTCACCAAAATTTAAGCGGATGCAAACTTCTATCATATCTTGGTAGAAGGTAAATTTCTTATTATTGTCTTATATGTTGATGATTTTATTTTAATTGGTGATGAGCAGCGGATCAGATCTTGCAAGGAGGACCTTGCAAGAGAATTTGAAATGAAGTACATGGGTCTCATGCACTACTTCCTTGGGTTGGATGTATAGCAAGGCGATGGGGAACTATTTGTCTCTCAAGAAAAGTATGAAAATGAGATACTACACATGTTCTGCATGGAGAGTTGTAAACCCATGGAGACACCTCTAGTGACCACCTAAGGGAGGATACCACTTCAGGTGAAGAAGTGGATGCTACAATTTATCGACAACTAGTGGATTCACTGATGTATCTTGTGAACACATGACCAGATATGTGATATGCAGTCAACTAGCTGAGTCAAGATATGGTTAGGCCAACCAAATTATTTTGAAAGGTAGCTAAGCATGTTTTTCAATACCTTAGAGGAAACACCCAGTTTGGACTATGGTACAAACAGACAAAGGGAGTGAAGTTGTGTGGCTTCACAGATGTAGATTAGACGGGAATTCCATCAGACTGAAAGATTACATCAGGTGGAATATTCAGTGTTGGGTCCACAGTTGTTTCCTGGTATAGCAGGAAACAAAGATATGTGGCACTCAACTCAGTAGAAGAAGAATACATGGCTATAAGTAAATCAACATGTGAGGTGATATAGAGGAGAAAGATACTTGTGGGACTATTTGGTTAGATGATGGATCCAATTGTGATCTATTGTGATAATTACAGTTGCATCAAGCTCTCTGAGAATATTGTATTTCACAATCGTTCCAAGCATATGGATATATGGTATCACTGTTTAAGGGATTGTGTGCATAGGCAGATAATGCTACTATAATACATTCTGATAGAGGAACAAGATGTTGGACATTTTTGCAAAGGCATTATCAAGATGGAATTTCGAGTTCCACAGGTGTAGGATAAGGGTGGTTGATAATCCCTTCCTTGTTTAGAGGAAGTGTTTAAAAATACAGCAAGAAATTCTCACTTTGATTTTTCCTTGATTAAATTGAGAAAAAATGAATTTCCACATCATCAAACAAATTGAATGTAGTTAACTAAGGTGACATGGATATTTTCACTCATTTAGCTCAGTAAACTCGAGTTAGAGGAGTTAGATTTCAGTTAAGCATGTGTGATTTCAGTTAAGAAGGGTGAAAAGAAGGTTGAGTTTTCTCTCTCCTCCCTCTCTCTCTAGCAAGTCACACATGTCGAGTAATATCTCTCTCTTTGGTTCGCATTTTTTGAGGCAATTGTTGCACGGAGACAAAATATTTTGGGTTTTTGGGGCAAAAATTGTGGGGCCGGAATTCTAGGGTAAATGGATATTGTATAAGGGCTAAATTTCTGGAAGTGCAAGATTAGATTGGGTGACTTGACTTGGAGGAGAAGACCAAATTTGACCATAGGTCTAGGTGTGTCTCTCATTGAACAAGAATAATTTCTCTATCGAAAAGGTTGTTGGTTTTTTCCCCATAATTGACATTTCCTGGGGTAAATATTGTCTCTCTTTTGTGCATTGTGGTCTCTATTGTTCTAATGTTCTTTATGGTTAAATTTCCGAAGTATAATTATTGAATGATATATTGGAAGATCTACATCAAAAAAAATTATCAGAAATTTTGTGCTAACCCTAATTGCACTAGAAAATCAACAATAAGACCCCCCTATGAGTTATGGAAAGGCATACCAACTTCAATCAAACACCTAAGAGTCTTTGGAATCAAGTGATATATAAAGAGGAATGAGGAAAATTTGGGAAAAATTGACTCTAGAGCTAATGAAGGAATCTTTCTTGGTTACTTATTCAAAAGAAAAGGCTATAAGTGTCACAACAAAATATTAAGGGAAATAGTGTATTGTGTTGATGTAAAGGTAGATGAAGCATTGATGCAAGAAGCAAAGCCTTAAAAAATGAAAAATAATATGAGATAGTAAAATTTTTTCAAGAATATGAAGAAAAAGGTGAGGAAGAAGAAGAAATGGCACCTCGGAAACACAAAAATCCATCCAGGTATGTGCAAAAATTTCATCCTGAAAGTCAAATACTTGGAAAATAATTAGGAGTTCATTCTAGAAGGAAAATCATTGACACTTACAAAGATTCAAATGTGGCACTATTGTCCCAAGTAAAACCCAAATGTTTTGACCAAGCTAATCAAGATAAGCATTGGGTCAAGGAAATGAATGAGGAAATATATCGAATAGAGAAAAATGACACTTTAGCACTAGTCCCTAAACCAAAAGGAAAAAATGTCATTGATACCAAGTGCATCTTTAGAAACAAGTTGAATGAAGATGGGAAAGTAGTAAGAAATAGATCCATACTAGTATGCAAATGGAATGCATAGGTATAAGGAATTTATTTTGAAGAAAAAAATTCCCCTCTAGCCATATTAGAAGCAATAAGCATGTTCTTGGAATTTTCCTGCCACAAAAATTCAAAGTATATCAGATGAATGTCAAGTCATCCTTTCTAAATAGCGATTTAGAAGAGGAAGTTTACATGGAGAATCCATAAGAATTTAAATTATCAGAAGATGCAGATATACTATGTAGGCTAAAGAAAGCACTACGTAGGTTAAAACAAGCTCTAAGAGCCTGAAATAGCAGTTTGGATAGATGCCTACTACAATAAGGTTTCAAAAGGGGATCAACATACAATAATCTATATGTTAAAACTGATAATAAAAATGTGTTGATAATTGTTGTGTATGTGGAAAATATCATTTTTGGAAGTGATGTGGATCAAATGGGTCAACCATTCACAAAAGACATGTAAGCATTTGATATTTCCATGCTCAGATAATTTCCATTATTCCTTGGACTAAAAGTTTCTAAATCAAAAAAGGGTATTTTCATCTCCCAGATAAAATATTTTAACGAAATCTTGAAGAAATTTGGCATGGAAGACTATAAATGTTATGAAACCAGCTCACAAAATAGAAGAAAAGAGAGATCAATGACTTAGAAATCAGCTTCTTCGAGGGGGAAACCTCCTTTACATTACATAAATGAACAATTTTTGGATGACACAAATGGAAAAACCTCCTTTATATATATATAGGAGTCCATGGGGTCACAATATCATCCTAGACAACCTAACAATAATAATGTAAGGGCACAGTAATAACAATATGGGGACTACTGGGGTTCAAAAATAACAATAAGGGTGCTACACTAACAACAATAAGGGACTACACTAGTAACATAGGGGACTAACATGCCCCCCTCCTTAAAAATTTGTTGTCCACAACGCTTGAGTAGTTCTGGATGCTTCTATATAAAATTCTCATCCTCCCATGTGGAATCTTCAGTGGGTAAGTTCTTCCACTTGATGAGATACTCTGAAATTGATCGATTTCGTAATTGTCGAGTTCTTGTTTCCCTGACTGCTTCAGGTTCCAATATGATTTTTCCTTCCTCATCAAGTTCTGGCAATATTTTTTGAATTGGAATTTTGTCACCTATAACCTTCTTTAAGCATGAAACATGGAAAACTAGGTGCACTCAAGAAGATGCAGGAAGCTCCAATTTGTATGCCATAGTACCAATCTTTTTCAACACCTTGTAAGGACCATAGTACTTTGGAAATATTATATTATCCTTCTTAGCTTGCTTGAGGGACATTTTTTTGTATGGTTGTAGCCATAAAAAGACCCAGTCGCCTACATCAAAACTTCTCTCATTGTGATGTTGATCTGCCTGTTGTTTCATTCGATTTTGTGCCAAATTTAGGTTATCCTTTAAGAGTTGGAGAACTTGTTGTTGATGCTCAATGTGATATTCCATTTCTTGAACCTTAGAATTTTATCTTAAAGATGTTGTGATGGATGATGGATGATATCCATAAAGTACCATAAATGGGGTCATTTTTTCTGCAGTGTGCAAGGAAGTGTTATACCACCATTCAATGAGAGGTAACCAATTGAATCATTGTGTTTGTTTATCAGATACAAATCAATGAAGTTATCCTTCCAAAAATTTGTTCACTATCTCAGTTTTCCCATCGGATTGAGGATGATAAGATGAGCTCTGAGCTATTTTAGTACCCAAACAAGAAAATAATTCCGTCCAAAAATTTCCAGTGAAAATGGGATCTCTATCACTTACAATAATCTTTGGGTTTCCATGTAGCTTTTGAATCGTTTCCATAAATGCAGTAGCAACTGTACTCGCTTTAAATTGATGATATAATGCACAAAAGTGTGCATACTTGGTAAGCCTATCAACTACCACCATGATGACACTCTTTCCTTTGGAATTAGGTAAACCTGTGATCAAACCCATTGAAACATCCTCCCAACGTTGATTTGGAATGGATAAAGGTTGTAGCAGACCCGAGGTCTTAATTGACTCAAATTTATTTCACTGGAAAACCAAACATTCCACCACAAACTTTTGAATATCATATTTAAGACCATCCCAAAAAATTCTTTCTTCACCCTGTGGTAAGTTTTTAAAAATCTCGAGCGTCCTCCTAAGGGAGAGGTGTGCAATTCCAAAAGAATATTTTCTTTTAGTTGGGAATTATTACAAAGATATAAGCGATATTTGTACCATAAGGAATATTTTTTCCAACTAAATGTATCATATGTACTGGGATCTTGCTGTAGCTTTTGAATGAGTGTCCATACTTCTTCGTCATTCTTCCATTCCTCCCTTTCTACGGTTATAGAATTTGGGTGGATAATATAGATGGCACAAAGAAATGCTTCCACCTCCTCATCCTTTATTCAGAGTGCATCTGCGACAACATTTAGCTTCCCTTTTTTGTAGATGATTTCAAATTCATAACCCAACATCTTTGTGACCCATTTTTTCTGCTCTTTTAAATATAGTCTTTGTTCCAAAAAGTATTTAATACCATCGTGATCAGTTTTTACCTTGAAATGTCTTCCCATTAGGTAAGGTTGCCATTTCTTTAGTGCATGTAGTATTGCCAACATTTCCTTCTCATAAATAGCTTTCTGTAAAGCTTTCCTTTGATTGGACGGCTTTCAAAATCAATGGGTCTTCCTTCTTGCATTAAAACATCACCAATTCCATTTCCTGAGGCATCACATTCCATAATAAAGGTTTTTGTGAAGTCTGGCATAGTTAAGACCGATGCTTGGCACATTGCCTCTTTAAGATGTTCAAAGGCCTTAGTTGCTTCAAGATTCCATGAAAATGCATCTTCTTCAATAATGTTATTAGAGGTATTGTTATTCTCCTGTAATTCTTAACAAACTTGTGATAAAACCTTGTTAACCCGAGAAATCCTCGCAACTTCTTTATGTTTGTGGGGACTTTCCATTCCTTAATGTCTTTAATTTTGTTAGGGTCTACCATAACACCCTCCTGAGATACAATATGACCCAGATATTCCACCTCTTGTACTCCAAAGAAACATTTGGAGGTTTTTGCATATAATTGTTTCTCCTCCAATAGTTTGAGCACCCTCTTGACATGTTGAACATGATCCTTCCAAGACCTACTATAGATTAGTATATCATCAAAAAATACTAACACAAATTTTCTAAGGAAGGGTTTGAAAATCGAATTCATCAACCCTTGAAATGTAGAAGGCGTATTCATAAGGCAAAAAGGCATGACCAAAAAATCATAATGACCCTCATAAGTTCGAAATGTTGTTTTCTGAATTTCTGTAGTCTTTATTATAATTTGATGATATCCTAAACGGAGATCCAACTTGGTGAAATAAATTTCTCCATGAAATTCATCCAATAGTTCATCAATCACAGGACTGGGAAAAATATCTTTAATAGTGAGCTTATTGAGCTCCCTATAATCTGGACATATGCGCCATGATCCATCCTTCTTGTGCACCAATACTAGTGGAGCAGAGAAATAAATTTGACTAGGTTGAATTATACCAACCTCTAGTATTTTTTCAATCATACGTTCAACTTCACTCTTTTGGACATAAGGATATATGTAAGGCCTAATGTTTGGAGCAAAACTTCCTGGAATAAAAGTAATATTATGATCATGATCACGAATACGTGGGAGTTCTTTGGGAGTTTCAAACACCTTGGAATGATTGTCCAAGACTTTTTGGAGATCTGGAGAAATACATGATTTTGATGTTGGAACTTCTAGTGTGCATAATTGTGTAATGAGGCCTCGTTGTTCTTTCTTCATAATCTTTGTCATGACATTTGAGCTTATTATCTTTCATGGCTTCTCTGTGATACCCCATAATTCAACTTCCTTTCCTTCCAAAAAGAAAAGTTCTTGAAAATTAAAAGCTATCGTCCCCAAATATTGTAACCATTATACTCCTAGTACAACATCAGCACCACCCATTGGAATGGAAAACATTGGACTATTCAATACATATTCCCCCATGGTTAGCTTGATATTATGGCACTTTCTAGAGAAATTTATAGCTCCTCCATTTGCCACCATCACTTGACACTCTGATGCGGGGTACAGGAAGCAATTCAATTCCTTAGCTACCTTACAATGAATAAAATTATGGAACTACCCAAATCAATAAGCACTATTACATTTTTGTTCTTGATATGTCCTTCTATATTGAGAGTTTGAGGAGTGGCAATTCATGCCAATGCATTACAAGATATGGTCAGATTCATTTCTTCTTCCTCTAGGGTTTTTTCCTGGTGTATATCCTCTTCTTTTGAAGTTTCTTGTTCCTTTTCTTCCTCCTCTTCACAATCTATGTAAAATAATTTCTTCTCAACACACTTATGACCTTTAGTGTATTTTCTATCACAACTATAGCAAAGCCCTTTTACTCTTTTTTCTTCCAATTTTTGTGGTGTCAACCTTGTAGGTTGTGGAAGTATAGGAGTAGCAACAATTCCATCTTTATATTTGTGAGTGGTATGCTTCCTGGTCACCATAATTTTGCTTTCAATTTTTCTTGACAACTGTAATGCCTTCTCCAATGTATCAGGTTCCCAAAGGTGAACCTCATGTTGGATGTTATCCTTTAGAGTCCCTATGAAGACATCAATCATATGTTCCTCTGGAATATTATTTACCCTTATATTCAATTTTTGGAAGTCCTCAATGTGCTCCATCATTGAACCCTTTTGTTTGATATTTGTCCAATTAGCTAAATAAGGTGTTGATCTTTGTATCCTCATAATGTGTTATCATTTCCTCCTTAAAAATTGACCAAGTGACCAATGGATTACGAGAAAAAAACCATTTATGCTATAAAAACTGATTTTTTTCTAAATATAAAGTTAAAATGTGTAACTTTTGTGTGTTTTGCGTATTATGGAGCTCAAAGTATTGCTCCATTTGTAGCATCCAAGTTATTGGATCCTTGTCATCAAACTTCCTCATATCTATATTTTTAATATGGTGGGTCTTAAATCCAACATTAGAGTCTATGAAATCATGATTAACATTTATTTTTTTCTCATCATGAGTTTCCTCTACTACCTTTTCGCCATTAGGAAGCTTTTCTTGTAGCAACTTTGCAAAACCTTCCTTCAAACCTTCCATGTATTTATTCAAATATTTCATGTTGCCTAATATACCATCCATATTAACTTCCATTCCATTCATCTTAGCTTCCATTCCATTCTTCAAACCATCCATCTTAGCTTCCACGCCTTTCTTCAAACCATCCATGTTGCCTTATATACCATCCATCTTAACTTCCACGCAATCCATCTTAGCTTCCATGTCATTATTCAAACCATCCATCTTAGCTTCCACGCATTTCTTCAAACCATCCATCTTAGCTTCCATGCCTTTCTTCAAACCATCAATTTCATTTTTTGTTACTCTTTGCGAGAGCAAAATTTGTTGCACTTGGTCTTGTAATTTTGATATGTCATGTTGCACTTCTTCCTCTTCATGAGTCATAGTAGAGCCTTATGAGGGATTAATGGGTGTTTAATTTATTTTGGGGGGCATTTTAGAACCTGATATTTATATATATGCTTCAATATACCCTTGGAATCACTTCAAACTAGTTTTTCAAACAAGGCTTATGCAATTTTAAAAAAAATACACACCTTTTTCTTTCTGTTTAGGAGCTCGATATTGAAACTGATGTATCTCTGTAATTCCAGATCCTTGATATTTTATCTTCATTCCTTTAATAACCCTTTGAATATCCTTCCTAATGCCATAGGTCAGACCTGATTTGGATTATTCGAGGAAAATTTATGCCCAATCTCCCACAATGACCTAATTATGGACTAGTTCAATAGAGCGAACTTGTATGGCATGCCACATGTCATTGTTTCATCCTTTAGCTCTAAAATTCATACACAAGAAACTAAATTCCATTTGATTTCAGAAACTTTTTATAGAATTCCAATCTAATGTTGATAGGGAGAGTTATAACGATTTTCCCAAGGTCACCTCTTTGAAATGAAATTCAGGAGCCTACAAAATCCCTAACTTCCACTGATCATATATCCGAAAATATTGTGAACCAAGATCTAAAATTTTTACACAACGTTCCTCAATATTTATTCACAAATGGGTTTTTTTAGCATTTGAAAATTCGTAGAAAAAAAAATTATAATGAAAATGCCATGATTGTCTATTTGAAGCAGCAAAACCCTAGAATCCAAAGCTCTGATACCAAATGTTATGAAACCAGCTCACAAAATAGAAGAAAAGAGAGATCAACGACTTATAAATCATCCTCTTTGTGGGGGAAGCCTCCTTTACATTAAATAAATGAACAATTCTTGGATGACACAAATGGAAAAACCTCCTTTCTATATATAGGATTCCATGGGGTCACAATATCAGCCTAGACGAGCTAACAATAATAATGTAAGGGCACAATAATAACAATATGGGGACTACAGGGGTACAAAAATAACAATAAGGGGGCACACTAACAACAATAAGGGACTACACTAGTAATAGAGGGACCTAACAATAAGCCTGTTAGCACACCCATAGTCACAAGATGAAAATTGGGCAAGGATGATGAATCCCCTAATAAAAATCAAACTACATATAGATCAATGATTTGAAGTCTTCTATATCTAATAACATCAAGGCCTGACATAATGCAAGTTGTAGAACTAGTTGCAAGATTCAAATATACCCCCAAGGAGAGCCATGTGAATGTAGTGAAAAGGAGCCTCAAATATCTAAGGGGTGTGATTGATTATGTCTGATGTTATACAAAAAGAAAAAAAATGAATCTAACAACATACATAGGTGCAAGGGCAGGCAGTGTTGATGATAAAGAGAGTACATGTGGTGCAGCATTCTTTTTGGGTAATTATTTGGTGTCATGGCCAAGAAAAAAATAGAACTTTATTTCATTGTCTACAGTCGAACCTAAGTATATAGTAGCAGCTACATGTTGTACTGAGATCCTATGGCTGAAAAAAACTCTCAAATAACTCAAAGTTGAACATGTTGATCTCATTCCCATTATGTGTTATAATACTAGTGTTATATGTTTTTCAAAGTGTCATTCAAAGATGATTTCTCCTCTTTTAAATGCATCATTTAAATTGATATAAGTGGCTGAAATGATTAGCTTCAAGAGTCATAAGCATGAGCAGCTGTCATATTAAGGTAGGGGGAGAATTTCGCTATTGGAACAATGACATGTGTGCATTGGCTCACTTTTACAATATAGCTTAGTCAGTTTGTATAAGAAGAGAGAGTGTTTTAGTATTTGGATCAACCATTGGTGTAGTGGTATATTTGGCTTTTGGAACATCCATAAGTGTGGATTGGTACAAAAATACAACTCATTTACGTGGTATAATAATGAAGACTTGAATTAGTAGAATAAGTACAATTTTAGTGGGAGAAAAGTGTGCTCCAAGGACGATGCAATGGAAAGCTCGCAGTTGATCATTTCTTTTTTTTTCTTTCCATTGGTATCAATTGGTGTCTATTTCTTTACCTACCAATAACCATTATGTTCCGCAACAAATTAATATCAGTAGCATGTTATATTAAATCAGAGGGATTAGTTAAGGATATTTGTCATTGATGTCAAATGGGGAGAGAATAATGCTAAGGAATTGACACCTAGGGAGGATGGTAAGGCATTGGCATCTCAAAGAAAAGAGTAGAATGAGCAGCCATTGGAAAGAGTGCAAGAATATTTGAGAGAGTAAGCAACCTAATATGGGGAGTTAAGCCCAAAGCTAGTAATTACCTTCAATGTCTACTGCTATTTCCATCAATTCCAAAGGGGAAGATTCTCAAGTATGTTACTTGTTGTTGTCATTGATGTCAAATATGAGTCATTGATATCAAGTAATGTCAAGTTCAGGAGGAGCTTGTTGAGTTTTTCATGCATGAGGCTTACATTATCATTGATGTCTTGGTTTTTTGTACGTTAATCTTATGATTCTTGGTTGTTGTCGAGTATCCTATCTTTGAAGGCATTTTTTTTGGTGACTTGCTCAAAATCCTATGAAAATTGATTGGCTAGATAGCCCTCTCTAAGAGCTTTCCAATGGTATATGGAACTTAGGCTAACTCCCCAAGTAAAAAAGAAATCAAGGTTTGAAGTATGTCAGGCTCATGGTTTCAATTTGGACCTCTCATCGGATCGAAACAAAAAATAAGCCATAGCTCAAGAGGGAGCATGAAAAGCGACGAGCGGTGAAGTTGTAATGTCACTGATCACAACCCTTAGTCACAGGGATCCTGGCAGCAAGTGCATGAGAACTTATCTAACTGCTCCATGCAAATAAATTTCTCATAATGAACATAGTGGAAAGTGGTGGGTGGTGGGGCAGAAAAACCCCTCGTCATAGGGTGCTTAAACCAAGAACCCAAGTGTTTGTCAGACCACTCAGTCAAAACTTAGCATGCAAATGAACATGGTGACAAGGTGGTAGGCCTTGGAACATTTTTTGAGGTGCCAAGTGGTTGAGACAGCTGGAATGCTAATGATGTGGCCCAAAGAGAAGATGACACATGGCAGTGACATGTATTGGATGACACATGGCACTTTGTGGTCATGACATGTGTCAAGTGGTTTTGGTCTTTTTGGGTGGCCAAGTATCCCTTTTTTGAGTAACATGTGGTAGTGATGTGGTAGGACACGTGATAATAAATGATGTGGCAGATACATGGCATGATAGGTGGCAAAAAATTGACATGGAAAATGAGCTGGAAGCTGAGGTGTTAGAGCCTCGATATTTGCACCAAGAAGTGGTTTTGCAAGGCTTTACAGTGTTTAAAAAAATTGGTTGATGAGTGGTGATCAACAAGTAGTGGTCGACAGATGAGCTTTAGCTGTAGGTGGTGGGAAATAGATGGAAAATTTCACAATAAATAGCATCTCATCTATCTAATCACCTAGATAGAAGGGTTGTGATCTAGCCAAATAGTCAAAGGTGGTAGCTGGAAGACGGAGAACTTTTTATAAAATGCAATTTGGAAAATTATGGATTACATAACCCCACCACCCCCCCCCCCCCCCCCTTCGTTTGGTTATGGTTCGAAAAGACTGAGGGACCTCACAGTGTTTTACTATTTAACTATTGAGGATGTCATAATGACCCAGGGATAAACACCCTTGGGGCTTAC
The DNA here is from genome assembly GCA_034641835.2 of Pinus albicaulis. Classification (NCBI taxonomy): domain Eukaryota; kingdom Viridiplantae; phylum Streptophyta; class Pinopsida; order Pinales; family Pinaceae; genus Pinus; species Pinus albicaulis. Next base: position 586,283,269 of record CM076581.1, read on the forward strand.
ACCCATGATTTAGGTGCATAGTCATATGCACCAAGGAGCTAAACAACCACGGCCTATGAGATGAAAATTTGGCATTTGGGTGCCAAAATTCGTTAAATAATTAAATTCATAGAGGAAAAAAATAAATGTGAGTTTTATATGTAAAATGAAAGAGATGAAATGACTTAAGTGAGTTCTCATGCAAAACAGAGGGAGAAGTTTGTGTTGACTCACAAACGAACAGGTATCTCAATTTTATTAAGGGGAAGAAGAGTGAATTAAACTGTAGAAGAAGAAGAGAGGCAGGTATGGAATATGGAATGACAAAGCATATTAGCAGAGGATGAGAGAGTAGATATACTGATATAAAAAGAGGTTGCATGTTTTTAATATTGCGGATTTGAAGCGACTATGAGTTTGAAAGAAGTGCATATATGAATATTTAGAAGTTGAATTAAATAAAATAAACCCAATAAAAGAGCAGATCATTGAAGGAAACGAGGCAATTGTGTGTGAAATTATTTGAATTAGATAATTAGAGAAAGAGATATTGTTGCAAAGTAGGAGAAATAAATTTGAGAATTAACATTTGTGTGAGTGTAATATTTTGATGAAAATACCTTGGATCTAAGTTTGAAAATGATCGAAAAATTGATTATTGCAACAGGTTGGAGTTGGAAAATTATGGGGACTGGAGTCTCCTTCAGGTTGGTGCCTGTAAAGATCAATAATTTGGTGCTCCCAGCAAGTTGGTGCTTGCAAAGAAAATAGGGCTAGAGCCTCCAATATGTTGGTTCTTACATAATTTTATGTAATTAGAAGTTGGTTATTGCATTTATATCATAATAAAAAATAATTTGTCATTTTCTCCCGTATGGGTTTCCACGGTAATTCCTTGTGTTCAATATCTTTTATGTATTGTACATCATGATGTGGATGAATGTGTTTTGTTTGGTGAAATACTTTTTGAAAATTATACTAATACACCCCCCTCTTAGTATTATCCTAGTTCCCAACCCATTCTTCAAGGCTAATAGGGATCGCATAGTTTTGAATAACCACTTGGCTACCTAGGTTCTTCCCTATGATAAATCTCCAATCTCTTTTTGCAGGAAAGGCAAATACAAATTGGTGTATAATTTTGAGCCCCCAACCACCGTAATCTTTAGGAACAATTTTTTTTTCCATTTCACCCATGTGCTAACATGTTTTTCCTTGTCATTGTTCCATGAAAAATTAAATCTTAACTTCTAAAGTCTCTCAAGAAATCCTTTAAAAATGAAAGTTGGTGTCATCCAATATATATATATGGCTTCAAAAGAGAACTCAAATAACACAAGTCTCCCCTCCACTTTAATAGCAATTTATTGCACCATAGAAAAAACATTTTTTACTACCTTAGCCACTAGTCAATCCCAATATGTGTTTCCATAATCATTAACCTTTAAGAAAAAAACCCAAATGCTTTAATACGTCCTAAATATTAAACTGAAATGCTAGAAAGCAAACAACTTAGAGAGAAATCTAGCATTTTATTCATCAACCTCCAAAAAAGATATTAGACTTATGTATGTTGATTTTATTCCAATTTCAATACAATATTAAAGGTTTAATTTACTCTTTCTAAATTTCAAACACCTCTTCACCCACCATAAAACAACAAGATATCATCCCCAAAAAGTGCATTGGAAAGGTAAAATGAGCCTCTAACTTTAATATCTTTGAAAGCACTTGATTTCTTTGCTTCCAATAAATGTAAACTCCTCCCTTTAGCCACAATAAGTTAAAGCAATGGAGACAATGGATTCCTCTATCTCAATCCCATACTAGTTGTAAAGAATCAGGACGTTGATCTATGTATTAGATTTGAGAAGCGATCATAAAAAACATGGCTCAACACCTAGTTAATGAAGTGAATATTAAAAACCATATGAAATAACAACATCCTTAAATAAATACAACCAACCCGATCATGAGCCTTTGAAGTATATATATTTACTACCACAACCTAGAATATTTTAGTATTAATAGTATGAATCCCCTCCTAACCCACACCAATAACTTCATTGACTTTCCTATCTGATAAGAAGTTGAAATGTTCATTATAAACTGAATAAAAAGGCACTGACTTATATAATATTTTCCATAATATTGTAGCTCTGAGTATCCATTTTTGGTCCTATTCAGTTCTAGTTTTGTTCTTGCATTGTTGTTTCACTTCCCCTTCCAGTTTACTAAGGTTCTAAATGAAATTACCTAAGAAAATATGCCTAAGTTTCTTAAAATAGGAGGGGTCATTTGTTTCATAATCAAAGCTATAAAAGTGGCATTGAAGCAAGCATCTTCCTAGTCCTCTTAGATTCATCAATGGCTCTCATAAGATCATATTCAATGACCCTAGAGAAACCTAAGAAAAATTCCATGGGCCACCCATCACACCCTTGAATTTTTTCCTTTTGCAAAGAGGAAATAAAAATTTGTAATTCCTCTTTAAAATCCTCCTCAGATAACCTCTCATTGTTAGACTTATCCACAAAACTAGCAAAAAAGGAGGACATTATAACCACTTCAATTATTGTAACTTTGCCTTCAACCTTGTATATAGCATTAAAATGATCAATACTAACTCTTGCAATATCCTCAATAGAATTTTCCCACTTTCTTTGAATAGGAAATGATTAGGTGCAATTTCAAGCCACTTATTAAAGTTAAGGTCACCATATTCAAAACCCTTGAGTAGTCTCACCTACCTAACAAAATATATATATGTATATGTATATGTATATGTGTATGTGTATGTATATGTATATGTATATGTATATGTTTATGTTTATGTTTATTTATATGTATGTATATATGTATGTATGTATGTATGCTCAAAATTATTTGATATTAATCCATGAATTCGATTAATATTTCTTATGGCGATAACATTTTATATATGGCCTACATACTCATGGATATACTTGGTATTTTCATCTCTTAACTATAACTGGAGTGGTTTACTTTTCAACCTCTTATAGGCTATTTTATTGTCTACCAATGATCCACGAGGATCCCAAAAGGCCTAAAAATTGAAGTCCTAAAATCTAAGTGAAACCAACATCAAGTTGAATATCTCACCAAGATGAATCCAACAGTGCAAATGATGCCTCAATCTGAGTTTGTATGCAAAAGTTATAGCCAGTCAAAGTTCTATTCAAACTTCGCATTGGCCAAAATTTAGTTGTGTTCTAGACAAATTTGACCATATCCAAATTTGGCATTCCAACCAAATGAACAACTAATTTCAGCAGTACCGAGATAAATTTGGTGACAGGTTTTAATTGTGGTTAAATCTGGAATTCCACCAAATTTTCCACTAAATTCCATATGGGTTTAACAAACATTTTAAAATATAATGTATTACTTTTTCTTTCATACCAAAAAAGGGACCTGCAGGGTTTGAACCCATGACCCCCGCCAAACTAATGTTCTATACATGTCAATGCTAACCAACTCGTCAACTGATGGGGCTTTGTAATTTCTACCATCCACGTGTATTTAAACCACCCTAATCCATTCGAAGAGATAGTGAGCGAGCGAGCGGAGGAGGGTCGTGGAGGCGAGGACGAAACATTGTGACAAAACTAGGACCTGGGGGCGTACGGAACCTCGTGCAAGTATGATTTCTGAGGGAATATTTTGTAAAATATTATGTGGTATATTCTGTGGAATATTTCAAGTATATTATTTTTATTTTTGAATCCTAGAGATTCTCAAGTGGTCCAGAATTAGCGGTGTCAAAACCCAGTTGAGTTTATACTCATTTTACTCAGAATTTTGTAAGGTCATATTTGGGATTTGAGTAGCCCATTTTCAGGTCACTCCCAGAAGTGAGGTATAATGATGTATTTTCCATCTACTTACCTTTCATTTCGTTGAGATAATTTGGAGGCCTCTCCACTTTGAAGTTGGGCTCAGAGACATAACTCACACATTGTGAGTGAAATTAATTATCAAATATTGGTGCAGCGTCTTTATGGTCTCTTTCATGTGTTGCTTCTTCTTAAAGTGTTGCATTTATGGTTTTACATGCTATTTTATGCAATTATGCTAACATCACTGAAGAAAATATCCTAGACCATGTTGTTATAGAAGCGATCTTTTTTTATGTGAATTGGGAGTTTGGATGATAACCAAAGCCAAAATCAAAGAGGGTGAAGGAAAAATCAAGTCTTTTGACCCCGAGATTAGACATGCAACACAAAGAAAGAAAATGGAGAATGACGATGTTCGCACTGAGAATGAAAAATATTTCCTTAAATATTTTTGCATGATGGCAGACATTGTAGAAAAATTGTTTGCAGATTATGAGAAGAGAATAACAAATAAGTAAAAGAAGAAGAAATAGAAATCAGAGGAAAATGTTTCGGTAGATCAAGGAAATGGAAGAGACCCTCTTGAATGTCCATCTCCATCTTCAAGTGAATTTTCTTCTTCTTCATCTCATTCTCATCATTCAAATATTCATCATAGAGATGCTTCTTAAAAGTCGTATTTAAGTTAGGTGTGAAGTTTCATTTTACCATGTTTAATGGAGAAACTAATGTAGAAAATATAAACAATTGGATTAGACATATCGAAGTGCATTGTTGTATACAAGAGATCAAAGAAGAAAAAGTAAAGATTCAGTTGCAATCTCTTCAACTACGAGGAAAAACTCTTGTATGGTGGGAGAGAAAGCTTTAGAAAGGTGGTCAACATCATGGTAAAATATTTTATTCAAGATATGAGTTTGTTTTTGAATTAAGAAGGCAATTTTGTCCATTGTGTTATCGACATAAATTTGTGATGGAATGGAAAAACCAGAGACAGAAAAGGTCATAATGTTCAATTTTTTACCAAAGAGTTTAGGAAGCAAGAATTGGAATTGAATATTTATTTAGACTCACCAAATACTTTGATGAAATATATTGGCGCTTTACACTATTATCTTCAGCATTCATTGTTGTTGTTTGATCCCACTAATCTATATGATGCTAGTGTGAAAGAAAATCATCTTGAAAATAGGGGAAAGCATGTACAAGAATATCATCCAAATAAGCCATCATCCAAGCATCAGAACAAAAATTTCAAAGAAAAAGGAAAGGAAAAGAAGATGGTGACAACAAAGAAATAAGAAAGGAAGCCATCTTTCACCCATTGCAAGAAATAAGGGCATGATAAGGAGCATTATTGGAAGTTGCATATAGAATTGAAGCATAAGAAATATGGTGGAAAAGGGAAGCAGAAGATGGTTGCTACAGTGCAACAAGACCTTGGATCTGATTTCGGGGATGAGATGAAGATTACAACTATTGGTGTACAAGGTAAAAGTTCCCTTCATGCTAATTCAAGCTCTACAAATCATGCTAGTTCAAGTCCTGCAAATGAATATCATGTTGATGAATGGAAAAGAAGTGATTTTTTTCATATAAGAGTTGTATCTAAGCACACCAAAATAGATACATTGTTTGATTTTTGTTCTCAAGTTAATTTGATCTCAGAATCAATTGTTAAGAAGTTGGGTCTAGAATCCAAACCTCATCCAAAAACCTATCCTCTTGGATGGGTGTGTGACTATGTAAAACTCAATGTCACCAAGAAATGTAGGGTTAGGTTTTCCATTACTTCAAAGTTGATATATGAGGTCGATCTAGATGTTGTCCCACTTTATATTTGTGGCATAGTATTTAAAAGCCCATACCTGCATGATAGGAAGGCAATATTTTTCAGGCATTAGAACAAGTACCATCTCACCAAAGATGGGGTGGAATATATTTTCAAAGCTCATTGCATGAAAATAAATTCAATCCTTGTCAGTGTAGGATAGATGAAGAGACTCATCAACACCAACAATAAGTGTATGCTCATGGTTGTGAGGGAAAAATATGTTGGAGCATTTCATGCTTTAAAATGTTGTGATCCTTCTCATAGGAGAGAAATGTTTGACATTGTCTCTAACTATGATGATATTTTTTAGGAACCAGGTGGGTTGCCTCCAAAAAGAGAAATCTAGCATGAAATTAATCTTCAACGGGATTCCCCTTTTCCAAATGTTGGCATGTACAAGATTTTAGTTGTGGAAATGGAAGAAATCAAGAAGCAAGTGCAAGAATTGTTGAACCAAGGATTCATCACACCTAGCTCATCTCAATTTGGTTCACCAATTGTGTTGGTTCCAAAGAAAGATGGCACGTGGAGTAAGAAGCATACCTTTCAGTGGGGAGGAAAGAATCGGAAGGATTTTGACACATTAAAGGAAAATATATACACAAGGTCGGTACTAGCCCCACCAGACCTTCAACAGCCATTCAAGATTGAGACATGTGCCAATGGTTATGTCATGAGTGCAGTATTGATACAACATCGAAAACCAGCTTTCTACCATTCAGATTCTTTCTCTCGAACCATTGTAAATTGTCCCACATATGAAAATGAGTTGTATGGATTGGTTCAAAGTGTCAAGAAATGGAAGCATTACTTTATTATGAAAGAGACTATCATATATACATACCACTAGCCTTTACAGTATCTCCAGTCACAGACCAAGTTGCAGCAGGCTTGTCACTTCAAGTGGATGGGATTCCTTCAATAGTTCCATTTGGTAATCAAGTACAAGAAGGGTACAATTAAAAAAGTGGCATATATGCTTTCTATACCTCCTTCTTTTTCACATATTGTTTTAAAGAATTATTCTTTATCTCATGATAACTATGTTGAAAAATATGCTACTAATGATAATTTCAAAAAAAAATATGAGAAGCTAACTCATAAATCATAGGTGGAGAACTACCAATTATAGAATAAGTTACTCTACCACCTTGAAAATCCATGTATTCCTACAAGTGAAATATTTAATGTAATTCGAGAAGCTCATGCTTCTTTTTTGTTTGGTCACTTTCGAGAAGGAAAAACTATGTCTCATTTGCATAGGTTTTGTTATTGGCCTCAAATGAAAGAAATTGTAACCAAATATGTAAAGGGGTGTGTGATGTGCTATGTTTGTAAGCCCACCAGTAGAAAATTTGGCTTGTACACACCACTCTCTGCTCCTTCTCATCCTTCAGAGAGTATCTCCATGGATTTTTTGGGGGGGGGTTTCTTTTGTCAAGAAAGGGTCATGACTACTTGTATGTATTGGTGGATAGGTTTAACAAGATGTGCATCTTGATGCCATGTAAAAATCATATTAATCAGTTCGTTTTGGCCTACCCACATCTATTATTTCAAATCAAGACTCTCGATTCCTTGGAGATTTTTGGACAAGCTTATGAAATATTATGGAAACTAAGCTAAAGAGGAGTATGCCATTCCATCCACAAACCGACTGAAAGAAAGAGTTTGTCAACATAACAGTGGTTCATTTGTTCTCAGGGTATTGCAGCAAGCATCCTAAGTTGTGGGATGAAAAAATACATTATGCTTAGCATGCATATAGCAATACTTTTCACTCTTTTTAGTCTTTGGCTTTGAAATCTTGTACTCAAATTTCACCATTCGAGACATGCTTTGGGTACCTGCCGAAAGATCCCTTAGATTTAGTCTTTGGGAAAGATGAGGATTCCAATGAATTAAGTGTTGAAGACAAAGCTTGCAATTTCATTCAACGAATCTAAATGATTCATCAAGAAATCTAGGAACATTTGGAAAAGAGTTAGTCATGATATAAATCCCGACATGACAAACATAGAGTTGATCACCAATTCCAAGTTAGAGACAGGGTATGGCTTCACATCAGCAAGGATAGATTCAAGGGAGAAGTTAATAAGTTGAAACCAATCAGATATGGTCCATTCACCATCTCATAAATGATTGGAACAAATTCTTATCGCCATGATCTTCCAGCATATATGTAGATGTATTCCATAGTCAATATTGAGAATGTGAAACTTTACGGACCACCCATGATCATGGATCCTGAGGATAGTGGTAAAGTTCCATAAGTGGATGATCTTTCTCCATAATACTTGGACAAGTTTCCTGAAGAAATCAACCCAGACAAGAGAACCAGGACTTCATGATGGGGATATGTGTAGTAACTTTAAGTGGGTTTAAAAGGAATGCATCCTAGGATGGCAAGATGCATTGAAAAGGAGAAAGTGAGGGATAAATTCCCTCACGTGTCTATTGATTGACAAGGATTTTGGAGTCCTAAAATATCTCAGTGGGGAGGAATGATATAGGAGGATCCCAAAAGGCATAAAAAATGAAGTCCTAAAATCACATTGAAAATAACATCAAGTTGAACATATCATCAAGATGATTCCAACAACACAAAAGAGACATCAATATGAGTTTGTATGCAAAATTTATAGCCAGTCAAAGTTCCAGTCAAACTTGGCATTGGACAAAATTTAGTTGTGCTCCATACAAATTTGACCATAGCCAAAGTTGGCGCTCTGACCAAACAAGCAGCTAAGTTGAGTGGTGCCTAGATAAATTTGGTGATAGGTTTTAGTTGTGGTTAAATCTATCAGGTCCACCAAAGTTGGTGGTTCCTCCAAATCGACCATAAAATTCCATATGGGTTTAACAAACATTTTAAAATATAATGTATTATTATTTTTTATACCAAAAAAAGGGTCCACAGGGTTTGAACCTGAAACCCCTACCAAACCAACGTTATATACATGACACTACCAACCAAGTCTACAAATGGTGAGGTTTTGTAATGTCTTTCATCCGCATGTATTTAAATTTCCCCAAACCATTAGACAGAACAACAAGTGAGTGAGCGGAGGAGGGTCGCAAGGTAGGGACGAAACATTGTGGCTGAACCAGGACGTAGGGTCAATACCAAGCCTGCGGAACCCTACACGAATGTGATTTTTGAAGCAATATTCTATGAAATATTATGTGGTATATTCCAAGGAATATTCCTAGGGAATATTCTAGGTATATTATTTCTATTGTGGAATATTGGAGATTCTTAGAGTGTAACGCCTCCCACATTTACCCACTTTCACTGGCTTTCTTGGGGTAAACATGAGATGAGGATCAATATGATATGACTCAACCTCCTAGACGGATTTAAGGAAATGGAGTCAACACAACAAGATCTTACTGACTTCCCTAAGGTGCCACAGGATCTCCAGGAGTAATCCAACCCCTCCAGGGATCCAACCCTTGTGACAACTCACCTTTTTCCTGATTTAGAGCCTCATTCACTCCTTTGTCAATGCCTCCAAGCAACTATGGGTTCCTAGTTGCTCTCATAGGCCTGCATCACAGTGACTGTGGCATTTTTCTGCTAGTGTTGTGCCAACGACTGCAAGAATTATGGTTATTTTCTAGGGATGGTGCTAGGCGTCTTCCCATAAAAATATGAAACTCCCGAAATTCATGAAATACATGAAGACAATGCTTGTAAACCAAAAACTGGAACTACGACTTGACCTGACCATCCGCAATTGGGACTGACATTCTATCAAACACTTGGTAGATATGTAACCAATATGTCATGAACTCAAATCTGAACATGAGTGGCTGAAAAATCAATTGAGGTTTAACAAGAAAGGTCACTAACTTCTCTCATTAGTTTTCTTAACATCAACTAGGTCTTACGTTCATTATTTTTTCAGTTATGAGTGAAAACATGAAAGGATCCATGACTAAAATCTGTCTTAAAACCATGCTTATAACCAACATATAACTAGGTAAATAAAAATAAGAGAACATCCATTAAAGCCACATAATAGAAAATACATTTCCTTACCAAAAGCAAGAGAAACTTATCCTTATTAAGCATAGGAAAATATTGATCGGGTTTGAGACTTCCACGTTCCACCCTACCATAGATTGGCTGAGAAAAATTTATCTTCATCCAATCACCCTCATGCCATATTCCCAGCATGAATGTGGGATCTCATGGGATAAACCAATCCAAATACAACTAAGGGAATCCATAGGTTACACCATCTCCACCCTCTCCATACTGTGATCACACCTAAACCGGCGACAAGATAACAAAACCGAACTGAGCTTGGATGCCTCATAATTTCTTCACCGTCCTTTAGAAATCTTCCTATCTCCACCCTCAATATTTACTGTGTATCCCGTCATTATCGGTCAAGGGATAAAATACAGTGGATACAACAAAATAGAATCCTCAAGATTATCCCGTAATTATACAGGATACACAAGATTGGTAAAAGTTGAGTGTAATCATTTAGGTGGGTTGCTTTAGCCTATTCCAATTCCAAAATGGAAATGGGAGGTCATTTCCATGGATTTCATTATAGGTATTCCAAGGACATCGATGCAACATGATTCTATCATGGTTGTGTTATAGGTTGAGTAAGGTAGCTCATTTCATTCCAGTGAAGACTACTTATTCATCCAGTGAGGTAGCACAGGTATTCATCAGGGAGATCGTGAGATTGCATGGTGTTCTGAAGAATATTGTGTCAGACAGGGATGCCAAGTTCACTTCCAAGTTTTGGAAGGATATTTTACAAGATTGGGGACAAAGTTGGCCTTCATCAAAACTTATCATCCACAGCTGAGATGGAAAAATAGAGAGGGTAAATAGGAAACTAGAGGATATGTTGAGGATGTATGTCATGCATCAATGAAGGCTATGGGAGGAGTACCTTCGATTGGTTGAGTTTGCATACAAAAACGGTTATCAAGAATCACTAAGGATGAGTCTGTTTGAGGCGTTGTATGGGTGGAGTTGTAACACTCCCATCAATTGGAGTGATTTAGTGAATGGAGTACTTATTAGACTGAACATGTTGGAATACATGGAATATTAAATGCAAGTTATAGAGAAGAATATAAAGGCAACACAGGAAATACAAAGAATTTATGTAGAACAACACATGGAATTTAAGGAGTTTCAGGTTGTGGAGGATGTGTATTTTTGCATCAAGCACAAGAAGAGCTCCTTGAGGATCAGATCATGTGCCAAGTTTGCACCATGATATTGGAGACCTTTTGAGATCCTTGAGAGGATTGGACTAGTGGCCTACAGACTTGCACTGCCTATGACAGTGAAATTCCATGATGTTTTTCATGTTTCGTAGCTTAAACTATATGTAAATTATGTTGATCGTGTTATTGATTTGTCTTTATTACGGGTGGAGAAAAAAGGATAATTCCAGTTGGAACCCCGATTAATATTGCAACAAAAACATCTCGTGCTTCAAAACAGAGTACTCGAGCAGGTTAAAGTACAGTGGAATCACTTTGGGCCCGATGAATCTACATGGGAGATGGTAGACCAAATGCGGGCTATGCAACCTTCATATTTTTTCGATGAAGGAAAATGAGTCTTGGTATTTGTACATATTTATGTGTGGTTTCTATTGTAAATACCACAATGATCTAGGTTATAGAGCTCCAATAAGCAATATGGTTTTCATGTTGTCATGTTTGTCATGATGGTTTTTCTTTTGAGCAAGATGTTATTGTAAATATGACAATGACCTGGGTTACAAAGCTCCATATGCAATATCTTTTTCTTTTCAGCGTTTTTGCTGGGTTTAGGTGTGGTTTAACACCAAGGACGGTGTTCCCATAAGGGGAAGGGGTCTGTATCAACCCTAGGGTTAAAAATTCATGTAATAAAAGTTAATAAAGGTAAAATAAGACCATGAGCAAGGGACACTTATTCCAAGTTTAATGTTGGTGTAACAACCCTGGTGAAAACTCCATGTAATAAGTTTTCAAAATTGGTTGACTTGAAGACCTGGGCATTATCAATGATGATTTTAGCAGGGCACCCAAAACTAGCTATTATGTTCTCCTCCATAAATTTTATCACCACCCCATCTGTGGCATTTCTTATAGGCACGGCCTCAACCCACTTGGTGAAGTAATCAGTGGCAGTGAGGATCCATCGATGCTGGTTACTAGAGTTCGGGTGGATCTCTCCAATGAAGTTGATTCCCCATTGTCTGAACAGCCCCTCAACATGTATTGGGATCAATGGGAGTGGCGCAAACCTTTGCTTCTCTGCAAATTTCTGACATTTATCACATGTCTGGACGTGAGTGTGTACATCACTAAACATCCTAGGCTAGAAAAACCCTGCTCTCAGGATCTTGTGGGAAGTGGACTGCCAGCTGTAATGCCCACCACATACACCTTCATGGAACTCGGTCATCACCTCATCCACTTCCTACTCCATTAAACATAATAACAAAATCTCAGCCAATCGCCCATTCGCCACAGCGTACTTTTGTGACCTTAACCTCAAGGTGTGGTACTTCGCCTTGTCGTAATTACGAGGACACCTTAGGGTCAGAAGGTATTCCACTACGTCTTTATACCATGCAGACAGAAGGTACTTTACATGTGTCCTTTGTGCTAAGGATTCTATTCCTTGTTTTACCTCTGTACCTTCCTGTGCATCTCCTCCTGCCATAGACAGGTTTATCCCCAAGGCTTGGCAGTTGGATTCAAACAGAATTTTTACCAATCCCTGCCCTTTAATGAGTTTAGTAGGCTTTATCTCCAGTTCATACTTATGGATCTTGGCTATCCACTTGCCCCTATTTCCTTCACTATCTCCTTGTATTAAAATGTCCTTCATCGCTGTCGTGGGAACGTAGGCAGTTATGGCAAATTGTAACACATATATCAGGAATGCCTTTAGAGACTTGACTAGAGCATACGCTTGCTTTTCTAGGATATTATACTTCAATTCGGCATCTCGTAGGACCTGGCTGAAGAACGAAATAGGTTTTTCATGCCCATTCTCTTTCTTTTGTAGCAGCACTACAACTATTGTATGAGGGGAGGCGAAAGAGAAAATCATGAAGGGTTTGTTATAATCGGGACCAGCCAGCACTGGAGCTTCAGCAAAAGCCTGCTTAATTCTGTCGAAAGAAGCCCTTGATTGGGGAGTCCATTTAACTTCATTATTCTTCTTGATCATTTCAATGATGTGGCGGATGATCTCAGCATAATTGGGAATGAACCTTCTCAGGAAATTTATTCTTCCCAAGAATACTTGTACTTCTTTTTTATTCTGCGGGAGGAAAATGCCATTTATCACCTCTACCTGTTTCGGCTCGATCTTCACTCCCTCCTTAGTTACTATATGCCCCAGTAGCTTTCCTTATTCTAGGGCGAACACGGATTTTTGGGGGTTCAAGACAGACTGTACCTGCAGCACTTTTTGAAGATTTGCCGAAAATGCTCTATGTGCTCAGCATCACTCTTAGAGAAAAAAATGATGTCGTCTAGATAAATCACCACGAACGTATCTTGATCTCCTATGAAGGAAATATCCATTGCACGCTTGAAAGTGGCACCTGCATTGATTAGACCGAAAGGCATCCGGGCATACATGAAGGTTCCCCACGGTGTGGTAAACGTTGTCTTCTTCTGATCTTTAGGGAGCATCACTACCTGCTTATATCCCGAGAAACCATCCATCATAGACATGCGGGAGGATCCCACCACCTTTTGAAAAATATGGTCCATCTTTGGAAGAGGATAGTTGTCTTTTAGAGAGGCCCTATTCAGATTTCGGAAGTCCATGCATAATCTAATTTCTCCATTTTTCTTTCTCACCAGGACCAGTTTGGCTACCCACTCTGAATATCTCAGAGGAACAATGATTTTTTCCCATAGTAGCTTCTTTATCTCTTTTTCAATAGCTAGGAGGAGGAGAGGATTGATCTACCTCAGCTTCTACTTATGAGTCTTGGCGCCCCCTTTGAGTGGTATCTTGTGCTGTATCACATCAATGTCGAAATTTTTCAAAGCTTGGTATTACCAGGTGAAGACATCTTTGTACAATTGAAATAGCCAGATATATTGATCTTGGTATTCTTTAGAGACTCCCTTGGATAGCTTTACCACTTTTGGATCTTCCTCTCTCCCAATATTCACATCCTTGACAGGCTCGTCAAGGGTCATTTTACTGGGGTTGATTGGAATATCATTCTTATCAAATAGCCTCTCCAATGGCACGAGACCTCTGGCAATGGCATTTCCCTTTAATTGCAAAACGTGGTGTCCAGCCAATGTCTCCTCCCATTAGGTTTTTGGCTCTTCACTGGGACTTTCATCAACTGAATCGATCACCAAATTTGAGAATTCGCCCACCATTTCCATAAAGCGCTTGACCTGTTCTTCATCCTCGAAGACTTTCCAATGCTTTACATTGTCCGGAATGGAGGGACGATATTGTACTTCGACCTCGTATCTAAGTAGGGGATTCTGTGGCAGGCAGAAATTGCTTACTGCTACGGCTAGTGAGTCGGCCATTCGATTCTTGTCCCTCAACATGAACTGTATATTAAAAGCCGAGAAAAAATGTTATACCAGGCCCAAACCTCATTTCTATAAGCTCTGAGTCATGGATGTTTAGTTTGGCACTATTTCCTGACTTGCCTTACCACTAGCTCTGAGTCTACGAAGACCTTCAGATTCTGTAATTTCATGTTCCGTGATGTCTATAGCCCTAGAAGCAAAGCTTCATATTCTTCCATGTTGTTTGTGGCTTCAAACTCTAGTTTTAAGGAGAGAGGAACTAAACATCCTTCGGGCGAGATCAAGAGCACCCCGGCTCCATTTCCTTCTCGCAAATTGGCTCCGTCAAAATGCAGAGTCCAGATTTTTTCCTCGTCTTTATTCATGGGCTCCTTATGTTTTAGAGGACAGGCCTTAGTTTCTTGCAGGAAATTCTCATCCTCCTTGAACATGAGACAAGAAAATTCACCCTCCTTACCATACACTGGGGATTTGGTCGAACCATCAGCTTTGGTGACCATTTTCACGAACATGAATTCACGGTATAGTCTCCTTTCTTCCCCACTGAACACTGGAATAGTCGTGTAGGTGAGGTCCAACTTAATTGACCCGCCAATATTAAAACCCCAAGATCTAGACAGCAGCATTCTGAATCGGGCCGGGATATCAGCTACCATGATATCCATCACCATGCTCTTAGCCAGGATCTGGGCTAGGTTTACTACCAGGCCTTTTATCATGCCCAGGCACTTTACCCTCTTGGAATCAAGAGAATACATATATTTATAAGGTCTGGTAATCTGCAACCCCAACTTCTCCATGGTAGACAATGGCAATATATTATGTGAAGCCCTGGAATCTAGCATGCACTTGTGCAGTAACAGGTCATGAATAACTAGAGACACATAGAATGGGGGAGTGGCTGAGTCCAACTCTTCTACATGAGGTCCAAAGACTACCATGGGTCTTTCCTCTTGGATATTGAGGCCATCAGGGAGAGGGCCTACGCTATGGGGCAGCATGAATTGAGATACTTGGGATTTATACGAAGTCTACTTTAGGAGCTCGATCAGGGGAACCGGGATCTTGACCTTCTCTAGCTCTTTTTGGAGGTTAAAGGCCGTGGGGGATTTTTCTAAAATGAATTCTTTAGACTTCTCTTTAGGGTGATCGGGTAGGTTTGAGGATATAGCAGAGGAATTGTGGTTTACAGGAGGATCAGAACCTAGATTTATGGAGGTGGATACAGTGGCCTTATGATGTGAAGACTCTTCTAAAGGATTTTTCCCCTTACTGACAGAACTAGAAGGGGTTTGTTCTCTTGGTATTGACTCTTCGTCTTGTTCTTGCACTTGGGTTCTTTTTATAGAGGACCTGAGGTCATACTTCTTATGGAGCTGAGCTTGCATGAAGTCCAAAAACTACCTGCAGTAATTATCAATATCCCGATTCTCTGGGGGGACTTCCTTCTCTTCTAGATCTTCTTGCAGGGTGAGTTCCCCTTCTTCATCTTCTGAATAAGCAAGGAATTGATCTTCTTGACTATCGGGGGCTTCCTCAGTTTGTCCTTCTACTTCCCCTTCTAAGTATAGAGTAGCTTTGATTTGATCTTGCTGCTCCTTCCTTTCCCGTTGTAACAATTGTAGAGGGGGATTCTGATATTGGGGATTAAACCCTCGATTAGGAACCATATGGTTAGGACAAGGAGAGGAATTCTTAGCCTCCAATTCAAGCTTCACCATCTTATTCGAGAGGTTCTTGATCAACTTATTCATCTCTTCAATTTTATACTCCAGTGATTCCCTTTCTTGATTAGAGGTAGAAACCTCCTCCCTACCCATTCTCCTAGCCTCATGCTCAATTCTTCCTTAGAATTTTTCTGTAGAAGCAAAGTTTTCTTCTACCTCCAGTGCATCATTCTAGATCTGGTCTAAGGATGTAGATTTTCTTTCTCTTAAGGTAAATCCAAACTCAGGCTCAAATGCTCCTGCAAAGACCACTTTGGAAGCTACTTGAGGAGGCTTTATTTCAGCGGGTAGATTATTGTAAATCTTATTGAACCTATTTATAATTATTTTACATCTTCATTGTGTTTCTTCTTTAGGGCATCGAACTCTATGAGGATGTAACTATGGTCCCTCTTTTCTCCTAATTTTTGAGTGAATAAATTCTCCATTTCCTCCCAAGTGGTGACTACATTATTAGTAAGAGATTTGAACCACTTTTGAGCTTCTCCATCCAAGGATTGGACGAAAAGCCTCAGCACCACATCCAGGTGTTCTACATTCACATTTTCAGCAAAGGTGCAGAATTCCTCAACATGTTTCTGCGCAGAAGTATTGTCTTCCCTAGTGAATCGAGGAAAGAGCTTTAGATAATCTTGAGGAATTTCATGCAATACTTGAGGCAAAACCAATGGGGCATATTTGTTAAGGGGGAAGCTAGGTATAGCCATGAGGGGCGGTGGTGGTAGATTCTGAGGTTGGTTTGGCTGTGGTATAGCAGTTATATGCTGAGTGGAGGTTTGGATATTTATCTGAAATGAGTTCTGGAGTGTTGTAACTTCTTTGACTTCCTTAGTGTCTGGATTAGGACGCAAGGGAGGCAAAGATATATCAACGGCTTTGGCTTCATCTTTTATGTCGGAACTGGCAAAAGTAGAGGTCTCTGGGGGATATTCAAGTACACGGGATGTGGAGCCAGGGCCATAGACTTCAGCTTTCTGAGATGAGGACAGTGAATCTTCTAGCGAGAATGAAGGTAAGTCAGCTTGTATGGGTTTCTTTTCTTTCTAGATTCTCTTGAATGTGATATTTTCAGGATCAGGTACGGAATGGTCTCTCAGTTGGGAGGTCTCTGACCGAGTGTGAGGCCTTGTGTAAGCCAAGATTGCAGCTGATTTATGTTTTGATAATAGTGGAGTCGCCAAGGTGAGGGATGTGCAACTCTTAACCCTTTGTGCTCACCTGATTGAAGGGTGAAGATAATGTCATATCCCAGGGAAAATATTTTCTAATTCGTTCCCCAGAAACGGCACTAAAAAGATGTTGTCGCTCCTAGAGACAGTCTTGAGCTACAGGAGACCAGTGCCTAAGACATATTGTGAGAGGGAGGTCATATAGGTTTTATTTATGCTATTTGAGGGGACCTCCCAGATATAAAATTCGGGGAATTTATTTTATCATCGATTCTATATAACAATGGGAGCATAGAAATAACTGCTAACTTTGATTGTAAGAAGGGAATAACTCAGAATGGGCCTATGGCTGAAATGAAGCTCAATTTTCTACAATAGGTCCTGATGTGGAACCAGTGAACAGATCTTTGAGGTAATGTGAGTGGACACTAAGAAGAACAAGGAAGGTAAGTCAGAGTGAGGCAGACCTACTGAGAAGTAAGAATGCCCTCTAGGGACTTAAAGAAGAGAACACTCAAGATGAGAATTATGAGACGGGAATCATGTGTCGAGCCTAATTAAGGTAGCCGAATGTCCAGTATATGAGTACCATTTAAGGTAAATTCATTAATTAACCATTAGCATCCAGCATTCTGAACACACGATAACTTGAAATAAAATATGGCAAAACTGAATAAGAAGATTAAACCAATACACAGAAGAGGCATACATACTGCTCAAAAGCCTAGAAAGAATCCATTTTGCAACAAGTCATAATTATATTATCTTCTCAAAATAGCTCTTCCAGATATGAATTAAGAGCTTATCTAAAACATTACAAAATGTTATACACAAAATATAAACTCATAAATTCCAGAGAAATCAGAACCTTTTATTCATCTCTGTAATATTCCTAAATTAGCAGACAGTTAATTGGAATATTAAATTTTTATTTTGTTCTTAGATATAGGAATAAGATGGGGAGGGAGGCCCATAAATCTCCTTAGTAGGCATAAAATCCCTCTTAATGTGAAAAGGGATCATATTCATAGTTGGATAAAGCACCTTCATGTGTGAACAAGGGCTAATGCATGGGGACAAGGTCAAGTTTGACCAAGTCAACAAAGCTAGTATGGAGGGAGTGGATCATTAATAATGAAAACCCAATAGGAATATGGATCAGTTTAGAAAGTTACAATAAAGCCACCTTGAGTGTGAAAGGAGACATTGCATCGAGACTAAGTCAAGGTTGACCAAATCAAACAGCGATGTTATGGAGGAGTGGCATTGATGATGGGACAACGCGGTTTTGGTGGGAGATTAATTGCATGATGATGGAAACCCTAATGAGTGAGAACCAAGGTGAGAAGGCTCACATTGTTTAAAAGGAAGAGGATGGAAGCCATATGAGGTTAGCTTATGATTATTATTTTTTGAATATATGATCTGTTTAGACACATATCTTTCTCTTGTTGGTTAGCTGAGATTGAATTATGTTTAGCATTGGGTGTTCCTGATCGGGAATCCCGCCT
Organism: Pinus albicaulis; assembly: GCA_034641835.2. NCBI lineage: Eukaryota > Viridiplantae > Streptophyta > Pinopsida > Pinales > Pinaceae > Pinus > Pinus albicaulis. The sequence goes on from CM076581.1 coordinate 586,301,908, forward strand.
CTTCCATTGAGGAGCTCTTGGAGGAGTATTGCACTAAATTTTCCACTCTCTGGCTTAAGGCCAAGATTCGCATTTATTTACAGCGTAAATCCTATTGAGGGTTTGGTTGTTTTAGCAAGCTGCAACAAGTGGGGACTAGATCTCTATATCTAGGCCATTTCAGTGCTCCTTGTCAGTGGAGGAGGTTTCTACTTCATTGGGAGGACATTATTGAAGGCATTGAGCCTCATTTCCAGATATTGGCATCAGGCCAACCTTATTTTGATCCCTAAAACACCATATACTTCCAAATCTGCATTATTTCTGTAGGTGCAGTTGCAGGGTGGTTCAGCACACAATTTGGAGAGTTGATTTTCTAAGTGTTGGGGATATGCCCTTCACTTTGGAGATCTATTGGAGGATGCTATTATATTTCTCATATCAGTTCAGCCACACTTTCTAGATCTGAAAATTTTAGTAGATCTGCAGTCTTAGATCTCAGATCTACAACTTGTATTTGGTGTTTTGCTGAAAACCCCAAGGGGGTTCTTTAGAGGAGCTTGTATAGTGCATGGATCTGGTATATATCTAAATTTTTATGCACATAGAAGCTCTAGATATGATGTATAATCTACTGCTATTGCTGAGGCTATAAAATAACATTGTAAGGGTTTCCCATCTTTTATACATGGTTGCAGCACCTCTTATTGCAGTGTTTTTGGGTCATTATGGCATGGGAGGCTTGTTTAACTAAGCTGTAATGATTTTTTTTTGATATCCTTTTATATTTGGTTGCTATAATGTATAAAATAATGGACTCATGGGATGTTCTTAACTCTTATAGCATCAATTTCTGAAAAATACATTTTTGGTGCATATATTGCTGATTTCCCCATTTGGGAATATTACAGTGGTATCAGAGCATAATCTTAACTCAGCCTGTGGATATCAAACATTATTCTATCAGAAGATTAAGAAGAAGGAGAAAGAGATCATAACAATGGAGAGAATGAGTTTTATCTCATCTCTTTTCAGATCTAAGAGGGGCCTCACCAAGGAGGTCAAGCAAAGAAAAATGGAGAAAAGCCATGGAACCACACTAGGGTTTCAAGATGAGGAAGATCCATGTACTTCCTATCAGCAAAAAGAAGATCCGGTATTGCATAGAGCTCCAAAGAAACATGCTATACCCTTTTATTTTGAAGACAAGAGGCATTAATATGGAGGAAACTTAGACCATGAGATTCTAAGTGAGTATCTTGCAGAATCTAAGTCTCAACCTAGAGCTTTCAAGGAGAATCTAACTCTCCCACAGTTCATTCAGCTAAAAGAAGAAAGGAGACCTTGCAGCAATAGAAGGATAATGGGAAATATATTTTTATTGTCTACTTTTGATGGGTAATCCACATGCACAGCAAGAGCTTGGGGAATGAAGTTGGATGTATTTTTTCTGCTACATCCAGTAGTAGAGAAAGAAGTTGTTGAGATTGCAGCTCTGCACCTTGAGGGTGAAGCAAACATTTGGTGGTTCAGCCATTTGAGACATGCAAGAGTGACTACATATGCAAATTTTACTCAAAGGTTGATCAATAAGTTTGACAATAATAAATCAGGGGATAAGGGGCCTTCACCACCACTTGTTGCAGGAGCACTTGCATCAAGAGAAAGAACCCTTGCATCTTTGTAAGATGGTCTTGATCTCTTGACATTTAGAGTCCCATGCACTATTCTGGAGATGCATGAGGAGGAGACTTGTACCAGCATTGATGCAGCCATAGAGGAGTAGCCATCATCATCAGTAGTTGGGGAAGTCATCACACCGGAGGAAGGAACCCTTGTAGCAGTACAAGTTGTTCCCAAGCTTTACCAAGGTATGCACATGTTTCCACTTTATGATATTTCAGCACATCATATGGAGGATTTTGGGAATATACCTTTGCATGACCTAGAGTCAAATTACATTGCTGATTTAGAGCAGCAGGCTATCACTGCGTTGAGGACCCTTGATGTATTCAACGAGGAGGTATATATTCATCCTAGTATATCATTGTTGAGCTGCACACAACTCTTGGGGTTGAAGTGTAGAATTTTGGAGTATGGGATGAACATTGTCCTCAGAAAAACAAAGCAGAACTATGTGTTCAGCATTGGGCATGATCTTGAGACAGTAGTTGCACCATTATGGAGATCAGTAGCACTGTCATTGAGCAGCAGGGATGAGTTGGGGGCCCAACCATTATTGCAGTATTCCAATGACCTTTCTACATGCATGGCAGAGGACAGGCCAATGATTGATGGAGGGTATCTTATGAGGGATGACATCTTCCACTATTATGATGGGTACTTCTTGATAAGAATTTCAAATATTGATGAGAAGTTTCTGCCTACATCTTATTTGGATCCTTATGGATTCAACATGGTCATTGATGAGTGCTCTTCATTTAGAGATCTCTGGGAGATTACATTTCAACATCCCATGAAATTCAAAGATAGGAATTTGATTTGGGAGGAAGGTATTCTCCATTGGTGGGATACCAAATTTTGGCATGATGATAGGCACTCACCATTGATTGGATGGGTGATGTTGATGAGCAAGAGGTTGGTAATCCACTTGCATATTTATGACATCAAGCAGCAGGAGGCAAGACTACGTTGGTTACTCTTGAAAGATTTTGGTCATCATATGACACATTCTGTTTCAAAGAGTTGGTTGGTGGATGAACCTTGGCATGGCACTTGTATCATATGGCAGCAAGGATTTTTGATGTATTGGGGTGATGTGATACCTTTCTTATCAACTATCATGTTATTGCTCCATAGTTTATATGATAATGGTGTGGGGAGGAAACAAGAGTTGTTGTTGCTTTGGAGGTTCTTGAGAGAGTGTGGGTTGATTTTCTCCCATACTTTGCATGATGTTGCAGGAGTAGGAGGTGGCACTATCATGGTGCAAAGGGGCTACTCCTTAGCCTTGGAGGATCAGGAGGTACTTCCACTTGGGAAGGAATCTCCCATATATAGCAGCATTATTATTGATGGCTTTGACATGTGGAATGTCAAAAGATGGGGGTATGAGATGACAGGAGTCTTGTCACAAAGGCCAACAGCGTTGTCACTTGGGAGCTTGAATTTATTGATAGAGTGTTCCCATGATCACTTCACATAAGATGCTCTTGATGGTCAAGTAGGAGATGAGGGTGATGAAGTGGTGGATGCAGACATCTATTACCATGATATGATCTTCTTGACTTAGATCTCCAAGCATGAGAAGAATGCTTTGCATGCGGCACATGGTTTTTTCATTTTCATGGGACTATGTCATACCACTATGGAGGGCTCATTCATGGATATTATTATCAGATTACTCTTATTACATGGTAAGAATTGTGTTTTTTCACTAATTAATTATCTAACATGGTATTTTCATTATCTTACCATCTCTATACAGTGCATTGCTCCACAAGAGGGCAAGCCTCTATTTGGGCTTCATGGTCATTTTGGGACCAACATCTATGATGGAGAGAGCCATTTCTTGAATGGCTTTGGGCAAGTATTGTACTATTTCATACATGCTCAGTTGGTATACAATGCCATTTACTATTTACTAGTAGATGAGATAACATGCACAACTAGCAAATTGTTTGAAGACAACTTGCCATATCATATTTTGAAACTGCAGTTGGTAAAACTGCGTTGTGACAACTTGATAAATTGTTGGTACTTTCCAGCACAATGTAAAACCTTCAGTACTTCTCTCATTTGGATTCTATATGATGATAATGTCATGTTCATTCTATATGGGATGATTTGGACAAGAACCAGAGAGTGGGTCTTTGAGGATCATATTGCCTTTTTTCTCCATGAAGGAAATATTATTGCAACCCATATTCATTAGCAGCTCAACACTTATCATAAGTGGACAGAGAGACAGTGTGGGATGGAAAATTTGGTCCATCATATTCAGCTATACAACCCACCTTCTTTGCAGAAGCCTAAGGTGGAGGATATGTTTCATGAGTTGCCATGTTGGAGGGTGACTCACTTTATGTGGATGATAGCTTGGGGATGGAGGCTTCACATGGGAATGATAATTCCCAATCTATTTCAGATTCCATGTCCCGAGAAGGATTCTACGCTGCATATAGTTGCTTCCATTGATATCCCACTTGTTCATGATGAGAGCCAATTGGAATTTTCACCAAAGGCATACTTATACACTTGGGAGGAGCAGCTTAAGGACATATTGTTGAGAGAGCATCTTGTTCTTTGGAGGAACCCATCATATGAGGATGCTATAGGAGGAAGAGGAGAGGCTCTTAATTTCTATCCTTGTAGTTGCTTGAGGATAAGAAACACTTGGGAGGGGAGGACTGTAACATTCCTAAATTAGCAGACAACTAATTGAAATATTAAATTTTGAGTTTTTTCTTAGATAGAGGAATAAGATGGGTAGGGAGGCCCGTAAATCTCTTTAGTAGGCATAAAATCCCTCTTAATGTGAAAATGGATCATATTCATAGCTGGATAAAGCACCTTCATGTGTGACCAAGGGCTAATGCATGGGGACAAGGTCAACTTTGACCAAGTCAACAAAGCTAGTATGGAGGGAGTGGATCATTATAATGACAACCCAGTAGGAATATGGATCAGTTTAGAAAGTTAGAATAAAACCACCTTGAGTGTGAAAGGAGACATTGCATGGAGACTAAGTCAAGGTTGACCAAATCAAACAACGTTGTTATGGAGGAGTGGCATTGATGATGGGACAATGCAGTTTTGGAGTGAGATTAATTGCATGATGATGGAAACCATAATGAGTGGGACCCAAGGTGAGAAGGCTCACATTGTTTAAAAGGAAGAGGATGGCAGGCATATGAGGCTAGCTTATGGTTGTTTTTTTCTGAATATATGGTCTGTTTAGGCATATATCTTTCTCTTGTTGTTTAGTTGAGATTGAATGTTTTTTAGCATTGGGTGTGCCTGATCGGGAATCCCACCTCTTCCATTAAGGAGCTCTTGGAGGAGTCTTGCACTACATTTTCCACTATCTGCCTTAAGGCCAAGCTTCACCTTTCTTTACAGGGTAAATCATGTTGAGGGTTTGGTTTTTTTAGCAAGTGGAGACTAGATCTCTAGATCTAGGCCATTTCAGTGCTCCTTATCAGTGGAGGAGGTTTCTACTTCATTGGGAGGACAGTATTGAAGGAATTGAGCCTCATTTCCAGATCTTGGCATCAGGCCAACCCTATTTTGATCCCTACATGTAGGTGCAGTTGCAGGGTGGTTCAGCAACCCATTTGGAGAGCTGATTTTCTAAGTGTTGGGGATCTGTCGTTCACTTTGGAGATCTATTGGAGGAGGCTATTCTATTGCTCATATCAGTTCAGCCACACTTTCCAGATCTGAATATTTCAGTAGATCTACAGTCTTAGATCTCAGATCTACAACTTGTATTTGGTGTTTTGCTGAAAATCCCAAGGGGGTTCTTTAGAGGAGCTTGTATAGTGCATAGATCTGGTATAAATCTAAATTTTTATGCACATAGCAGCTCTAGATCTGATGTATAATATACTATTGTTTCATAGGCTATAAAATAATTTTTTAAGGGTTTCCCGGCTTTTATACATGGTTGCAACACCTCTTATTGTAGTTTTTTTGGGTTATTATGGCTTGGGAGGCTTGTTTAACTAAGAAGTAATGATTTGTTTCTGATCTCCTTTTATATTTGGTTGCTATAATGTATAAAATAATGGACTCATGGGCTGTTCTTAACTATTATAGCATCAATTTCTGAAAAATGTGTTTTTAGTGCATATATTGTTGATTTCCCCATTTGGGAATATTACAGTCTCTGAGTTGGCTTTTTATAATTTTTACGTTGGGCGCCTTGGCCAGATATTTTCTCAGACAAAATATTCTTTCTTGATTTTGCAGTTTCCTATCCAAATAAAAAATTATGTGATATGACTGCATCGTATCAGAGGCATTATTCTTCCAACACTGAATATAACATAAACATAACATTTAAACAATACTTTGGGTGAAATCAAGATTTCACCCGATTTCACAACACAACTGAAACTGAAACTAAAAATAAAAATAAAGGCCACATGGGACTAATCATGATATCCCTAGCGGTTACGATGAGGCGTGGTAGAGCCCCCTAAGTTGTGTGATCTGACTGAAGACGTAGTGGAGCCAGGCTAGCGAGGCAGCTGAGGTGGCAGTTGCTACGAGGTGGAAGGAGCTGGAGGATTTTCATACTCATAGCACATTTGCCAGATGACCGCCATGGTTAGAGGTGTTGTGCTAAAGAACTCAAACATAGATTGAGGCTGAGTGAGCTCAGAATAATCAAGGCGGGTTGCGAAGAATATCTTGACCTGGGAAAGGAGAAATAATTCCTTGTGTAATGTTGCTACTAAGGTATCTGCCTTCAGGCAGGAGGTCTTCTCCAATATTAAATCTGCCTTGCACTTGATATTAGACATTTTCTGGTCATAAGTGGTCAGGGGAATCAATTTCCCTAACTGTTGATCCCAGCATGGGGGAAGACCATCCTCCACTATCTTACACCATTCCTAATCGAATCTCTCCACTCCCTTTATCACGATTTCTAAATATCCCAATGATTTTTTGTGTGCCTCCTCTTTCTGGATCATCTTAATAACCTCCATGATGGTCCTGAAATGGTCGACCACTCCATGCATGCTCAGCTCTTCCGATGGGATTTCATTGATATACTTGATATATCTCCTTGTTGCTGTTGCATTCTTGTCTCCTTCCCTAGGATCAGCCTCCAGTTGTACCTTATAGTCTCTGATGGCATTCTTCTTGTGATTGGCCAACACAACGAGCTCTTAATCCTCTTTCACCTCTGTTATGATCTCTTCCCATGCTATTTGCCTAGATTTTACTAATGACATATTCCCTTTAATCTGTGCCTTCAAATCCTTGATAGACTTCTTGTGTCCCTGGGCCTCCCTATGAAGGGTCTCTACCTCCTTCTAAAGGGACGAGACCGTCTTTTGCTTCTCTAAGTAGGCTGCCTTGGCCTCATCTACGATTCTTTGAGTGGTGTGTGTCTCATCCTCTAACATCTTCAGGTCCGCTAGAGCCTTGGTTAACTATTCTGGAGCTCTTTGTGGGTACTCTGGTATAGGTACCACATGCACATGATTATCTTGAGCTTGTTGTAGCTCCGACAACTTCTCCCTTAATCCCACAATCTCCTCATCGCTCTGAGTGAGAGCCTTATTGAGGGCGTCTTTTTCCTTTTCCACTCTGGCTAGTTCCTCTGTTTGAATATGTTCCGAATGAGGGATATTCAGTTTGTGTCTCAACTCTTGTACCTCCAACTCAGTTTTTCTTAGAAGGGCCTCTACCGCTGAGTTGGGATTGACTCCCTTACCTCTTATCAGCTTTTTGCAGTCCTCCAGCTCTGCAACAAGAGCTTTAGCACTTTCTCTTTCCCTTTTCTGAGTGATATTCATATGAGCCAATATCCTTTCTGCTTTCTCTAAGGCGATGGTATGTTTTAATACTTCAATTTGCAGCATGTCCATGATGGACTTGTGAAAATTTAACTTATCAGGCAAGGGGATGGAAGCTAAATTTAAAATTATTTCCACGGCCTTGTACTTGTATCCCATGGGTAAGGGATGAGAGGATGAATGTTGGACAGCAAATACAAGTTGGTCTTTCTCCACATCTAGGGCTGAGGTGAGCCTAGTATGATGCTTGTCTACGAACTGAGACAATTTTGCTCTCATTTTCTCCCTTGCAGATTGGTTCTTAGCCTCAATATGCTCCCTTGTTTCCTCTTTACCCAACATGATAGCTTGAGAAAGCTTTGAAGGTGCCGAAGAAGAAGCGGAATCATAGGAGAGCTGAAAGCCTGGTCTGTCTTTGTCATGACCCATGATCAGTGAGGCCTCATCATCAGGAATCTCAGTGTCATGTTCCTCAGGGCCTTCAGTCCTCTGTCTCTTGTTGAGGCGACCTTCCTCCTCCTCGTTCGTGAATCCTTGGTTAATCTTGGGATTTTCCTGTTCCAGCACTTCTCTGTCACCGAGTAGATTGTCTCCTTTTCCTTCGACGACTGGGGATTCGACCTCCATATCTGTATCCAAAGGCCACGAATCATAGTTAGCTTTCCATTCAATAAGAGGCCTAGGTTCATGCTCATATGTTGTAGACTTAATCTTCTTCTTCCTGAATGTGATAAATCCTTTATTATCGTAGTGCCAAACATATCCCTACGAGGAATTCATCTTCCGCAACATCCCTTCCACAGAGTAGAGTGTGTGCCTTGAATTGATGGTGAAAGGGCCTATAGTATTTGGGAGCCTAAAGAAATATCCTTTTTTCGCGGGCACGAAGTGGGCTTGGTCGGCACTTAGGACTTGGCGGATGAACTCAAGGGAAAAAAATCCTCATGGACAGGAACACTGGCAAGTGGTAACGAGGCACTTCGGCACCATAGACCCCGATCTCAATGTGATCTTCAAACAAGTACCAATCACTGGTACAATTTGTTTCACTGAACTGGAGCCACTCCTTTTACTTAGGAAAAATTCTGGGCGAGGGGCTATCATGTATGATTTCATAGGCCTTGGACATGAAATTTGTGATGAATTTCGCATAACCCTTCCCCTTTGAATGCTGGCGAACTGTCAGAGTCCGTTTGAAAACAGATTTGGGATCAGCGTTTCTCATGGAGAACCTGTTCAGGCCTAAACCATTGAACTTGTTCCCATGCTCAAACAGGAATAAGTAGAAAACTACGGAGCAGTATCTGAAAGAGAAAAAGGATGACCTATCTTGGAACTAGGCTTTGATAGCTGAGGCCAGGAAGGTGGGGATATCTAGTAGAATCCCAAATTGCATCATAAGCCAAAGAAACCCTAAACCTGCCTTAGTCACCCTATGGACATTTTCTAACCCCATCATTCCCGAGATGACTGCTAGAATAGGCTGTATGGTATCACGGAATAGGGACAGCGGAATAGCCTTTGTGGGAGGGAGAGCGGATAGGTGTGAATTATAAATGAGTTTGAGGAAACCACTCTGCTTCTCCAAGGGTAGGTTCGAGAAGTGGCAGGAGAGAGTGACTTCGGTGAATTCAACACAGCCTTGGGTGGAGAGATAGCATAGGGATTTTCTGATGAGCTAAGGAGTAATCTCAAGAATCTTGACCTCCCGAGCATAGAGTAAAATGTCCTTTCGCTAGATGTAGGCATCGGCAAGCCAGAAAATAAACCCTGGGAACGGATGGGTTGTTGGGGCATTTTGGTAATAGAGCCCTAAATCAACAACTTTGAACACATCTTCCCCCTGTTGCTGAAATTCTAAGAGCTCGACTTTAGTACAAGCCACATTGAAAGGTTAAACTAGGTCGCAGAGCTGAGAGTGCGCATTTTTTAGTGGTTCAGGGCCAGGAGAAGTCCTGACCTCGCGAGCTTGAGGGATTTCGGGAGCGGAGCATTTCATTTTTTCCATATCAATTTGAAGAAACAGTAAAAGGGAAATAATGAAAGTGACACTACCAAATACCTAAGACAGCAGGGAAAGTGACACGAGGGTGAAAGGAAGCCAATACTTGTGAATTTACCCAGACGCCTGACAGAGTGAAACATTGGTAAGTGACCAGAAATTCAAACAGCTGAGAGTAAAAATTACTGAGGAAACAGGGTTTTTATTGGGTAATAGGGTGGGATGACAACTGTCGGGCTGATGTCATGAGGACGTTGGCAAAGAGGCACGTGGCACGCAGTGGTTGGCCGACAGTGGCCGGGTAGGTGAGGGACCACGTGCCAAACACAGGAGTACTGGCCTTCGTACCCTGGACGAACTTACCTTACCTTGTAGCATACCTGCGCCATCTATATGCTGGTGGGGCCCTCCGGTTTTCATCGGGTCGAACACTAATCTCCATCTCTCATCTCCCCCCCTCGGAACTGCTCTGGTTGGCTGCGAGGGGAGTTGGCATCATCTCCTCCGGTGGGTCAGTCTTGGCCACCCCCACTCTCTCGAGTGCTACCGGAATCGGCTGTAGACAGCCATCCTTGGTGGGTGGCTCCATCACAGTTGCGGGCTGCATCAGGTCTCTGGGGGAGGTGCGATCATGGCGGAGCCTTTGCATTACTAACTATCATAAGGGCTGTGACGCCTACCTTTAGCCTCCCAATTTTCCCTTTCCTATTCCTTCATTAGATAGCTCTTCGCACTGCATTTCTCCTCATGGGAGTCACAAGCCAACAGGAGGCTTATCTCATATGCAAGATCAATCCACATTAGCATGTACATGTATAATCATAACCATATTCATGTAATTAACATAAAATCGTAACAACATCATGCATGACCATAACAACTGTATATCATGATCACATGCATGACAATCATAACCTTGACAACATCAGACTTACCCAAAGAGAGTGAAATTGCACTATGATACCACCCTATCTTATCATATATGACCCAAAGAGAGCACAACCCACTCTGATACCACCCTGTAACGCCTCCTAAAACATTTACCCACTTTCACCAGCTTTCCCGGGGTAAACATGAGCTAAGAGTCACTATGATATGACTCAACCTCCTAGATGACTTTTAAGGAAATGGATTCGACACAACAAGACCTTACTGACTTCCCTCAGGTGCCACATGACCCCAGGAGTAACCCAACCCCTCTAAGTATCCAACCCCTGTGCCAACTCACCTTTTTCCTGACTTAGAGCCCCATTCGCTCCCTTTCCAAGGCCTCCAAGTGACTATGGGTTCCCAATCACTATAATAGGCCCGCATCAGTGCGACTGTGGCCTTTTTCTGCTAGCATTGTGCCAACGACTACGAGAATTAAGGATATTTTCCAGGCTAGAGCTAGTCCTCTACCTAGAAAACTATGAAACTCCCATAACTCATGAAATACATGAAGACAATTCTTGTAAACCAAAAACTGGAACCGGGACTTAACCTGACCATCCCCAACTAGGACTGACATTTTCTCAAATACTTGGTAGATATGAAACCTAGAGGTCATGAATGCAAGTCTGAACATGAGGGATTGAAAAATCGTACGTGGTTTACCAATAAGGGTCACTACTTTCTCTCATTAGTTGTCTTAACATCAATTAGGTCTTGCATTCATTATTTATTCAGTTATGAGTGAAAACATGAAAAGTGCCATGACTAAAATATGTCTTAAAAACATGCTTTTAACCAGCATATAGCCATGTAAATAATAATAAGAGAACAACCGTTAAATCCACATAATAACCAATACATTTCCTTACCAAAATCAAGAGAAACGTAGCTTTATTAACCATAGGAAAATATCGACCAGGTTCGGTACTTCTACCTTCCACCCGACCATAGATTGGCTGAGAAAAATCTCTCTTCATCTAATCACCCCTGTGCTATATTCCAAGCATGAATTTTGGATCTCATGGGATAAACCAATCCAAAGAAAACCAAGGGAATCCAGAGGTTACACCACCTCCACCCTCTCCATACCGTGATCACACCTAAACCTGTGTCGAGATCACAAAAATGAAACAAGCTCGGATGCATCATAATTTCTTCACCATCCTTGAGGAATTTTCGTATCTCCACCCTCGGGATTTTTCATGTACCTTGCCATTACCAGTTAAGGTATTCTTAATCCTTTGGTAATTTTCCTGATACCACCTCACCCGAAATTTTGAAAACATCTGGTAATCCAAATCTCAAAACCAAGAAAAATCCCATCACACTATGGTTATCCAGAAATGGAAAAGCTAGGCTAAAATCCACTATCGAATCCTGGAAAAATCTATGCCAATGACAGAAAAATAACCATATACCAACATTCATATGCCATGCATGTCAAAACTAGCTAGGAAATCACACATGCAATATGTTACCTGCAATTATTCTCACTAAAGCTGCTTGATCCTTGCCTTCCTTTTCTTTTACTCATCCTTTTCTTTTCCTTTCCTTTCCTTTCTTTTCCTTTCATTTCCTTGCTTGCTTACTTTATTTCTCCTCTTGGTGCCTTCTCCTCTATGAGACTAATTCTAACACTAAACTGACAAAAAGCTGACAAAATCTTGCCAGCTTATGCTCTGAGGTCTTTTTATTGATGGGGCTTCTAAATTCTTCAATTTTCCATTATTTTCCTTCATTTTCCTCCTCACATGCAACTTGTGACCTTTCACCTTCCTTTTCTCCTAATTTCCATTATTTTCATAAATAATGTGCCAAAAATATCTTTTTGCCTTTCCAAATCCTTAACCATTGCCTTTCCCTTAGCCATAAACACAGAAAGTGATTCCCACTACGATATTTTCCCCAACATTCATCTTTGAATAAGTGTCCCTTTCCTGTGGTATTATTTTACCTTAATTAACTTTTATTACATGAAATTTTAACCCTGGGATTGTTACACAAAGGGTCTAGAATTGACGTTGTCATAACCTAACTGAGTTTATACTCATTTTACTCAGAATTTCAGAAGGATTTCACTGGTGCAATTAGATTTTGGATTTGAGCATCCCATTTTCAGGTCACTCCCATAAGTGATTTATAATGATGTATTTTTCCATGTAATTGCCTTTCATTTTGCTGAGATAATTTAGAGGCCTCTCTACTTTGAAGTTGCATGTAGAGACGTAGCTCACACATTGTGATTGAACTCTCTTATCAAATATTGGTGCATCATCTTTATGTTCTCTTTTATGTAATTCTACTAACATCACCTAAGAAAATATCCTGGATCAACCAAAATCTTCTCTTCCTTTACTCCAAATTTTTAATACTCAATATAAAGTCTTCAGTGGGGTAACTAGCCATATCATGAAAATATAAATCATTTAGATTTGACTCAATATTAACCATTTAGATTTGACTCTATATCAAATATTTCCTTTTCCTATTTTAATATTTTCTCATGAGCACAATGAAAAGTTCCAGCTTAATGAAAAGCTCTAGCATAAGAGTAGCTGACATATTTAAGGTCCCATTGAAAGGAACCCACTTCTCCTTTACTAATATAGCAAAATTATTCCTCTAATTGACAAGATGAATTAAACTTGAAAGGGCTTGGGGTTATTCTTCCCAAGAGGCCAATTCTAGAACAATGGGAAAGTGATATTATTCTCCCCATGAGCCCACCCCTTACCTAACTCATAGCATATCACTAATTATAAATTTTGTAAAAAGGAACCCATCCAACCTCTTCTCAATTATTTTCCTCCCTATGCCCCCCTCTCTTATTCCTTTGGGTTAGAATTAAGTTGATGAGATCAATATAAAAAGTACCTAAATTCCTAACAAATAAATTAATCAAAGGATCAACTCAAGTTTAGAAACCCCAAATTTTAACTTTTCCAATTGAGAAATTTAGGTCACCCAAAAAAAAAACATTACTTTGTTGAATAGGTTCCATACTATTGATTCTCTCCTAATAACTAACTGTAGGTTTTAACCATGTACAGAAATTATCTGCAAATGAACTCTTAAAACAAAAAATAAACAATAGCAAGAGCATAAAACATAAAACATATATACATAGATATTTTTCTCTAGATCCCAAAACTGGGACTACCAGCTTGATTTTTCATTACATTCCTTTCAATGTTACAACACATATATATACATGTCGAAGCTTTCATAAACCTCAATTCATTAACCTTGGATTAGAACATAACCGTAGTTCCCTTGACTGGATCTACAAAATACCATGGGCAGAGAACCATCATGCCCAAAACCATGTGCAAACCCATGCACAAAACCAAAGGCAAATTCGTCCATCTAATATAGGGTCCAAAAAAAAAAATCTCGAGTTACTACCCCGGACCCTATGCAGGGGGGCTACTGCCCCCCCTGTTGCGCTCAACACAAGAGTACAGGGGTTGGCCAATCCCCTCTTACCCCTTGCTTCTATCCTATAGCTATTCGTGGAAAGAATATAACACACACCCAACGCTAACCCTATTAGAGTATGGACCATATATATTGAAAACTATAATTTTTTTGTCTAAATATTGAATATGAGGAATCACTCCCCATAATTAAAAGGACCAAGTGGTAAGGAAATTTGAAACCCTAAACCCACATCATGTAATCAAACCACCCAATCTACCCTAAGCAACTAGAAAACTAAATCCCATCCCTTAAATTATTTCCCAACTCATTATAATTTTTGGCACCTTCACTTTAAGACTTACAATAACATTAAATCTAGGTTTTAAGATTCAATTTCTCTATTGATAGCTCATCACTTAAAAAGAATACCCAACCCTCTACAATTGAAATTTGATAAAATCATTAGACACACCTCACAAGGGAGTTATTTATTTTAAGACACTAAAGATAGAATACAATTTACTAGGTAACACTTAAATGAGCATGAGCCTTGAGTAATGCACAAATTTAATATCCTACTCTACTAGACCCCTTGTTTCTTTTCCCCTCAATAACTCCTAATACCATTTCTAAACCCTCCTCCCATCCACCTCTATCCCCTCAGCCTCCATTTACCTTAGATTGTATATGTTGCATTCCAACATTAGGCACTTTCTACCTTGATATGTAGATTCATCATTATCATCACAACAAATAGATCCATTATGAGGAGTTACAATAGGTTTTGAGCCTGCACTAGGGGACCTTGTAGCCCCTAACTCCATAAAATGTATACACCCATCAAACCCTTCATAGACTAAGATAAATCCTTACTATTATCCTTACATCATTATCATCACAACAAATAGATCCATTATGAGGAGTTACAATAGGTTTTGAGCCTGCACTAGGGGACCTTGTAGCCCCTAACTCCATAAATTGTATACACCCATCAAACCCTTCATAGACTAAGATAAATCCTTACTATTGTCTCCCAAACAATCAACTAGCCTTGATTTTCCTAAATCAAAAGAAGGATATTGCAAAATTAATGGGTTTAGATAATTTAAGGACTTATATAAATCACTATGGCATGGATTATAAGTTAGGTTGAGCCTCCTACGTTGGTGATCCAATATTTTTAGGTGAAAGGGAATCCACTATATCTACAAGCACTACAAATTTCCCTATGTCCTTAACTTCTTGTAAATCCTCCATCACCAAGCCCAATGCTCCCTTTGAACCACCAACTCATATGGATAATATATATATATATACCTTGACACCACATACTGATAATTGGATTTCACTTCCCTACCCCCTTCATCCTTTTGAATCCAAGCTTTATTTTGAAAAGGTCTCTCATAGTTCATAACAACATGGTGGAAAATATTGTAATATCCCCTAGTTAATATAAATCCTAGTTGGTTGAGTGGGTTGACTATGCCATAAATTAACTGAAAGAAAAAAGGGCAGGTACAGGTTTTCTTTGACTCCTTTAGTAAGCAAAACAGGACAAAAATATTTAAAGCAACATGGGATACAATGTCCACGAAGGGAGTGCTACAAAATTTTTGAGAAGAGGGTAGTTATTCGTGGATGGAAAAATGAGTGGACCCGGAGAGTATTGAAGGGGATACATGCAATCTCAGGGAGTGATAAAAAACACAGAGAGAGACACACATTGAATACGTAGAGGCAGAAAACCTCCTAGCACGCAGAAGTTGTGGGAGGGAAGAGATAGCGACATTTTAGAACGGCTATAGAAGAGATAGAAAAGGTAGCATCTTGAGTTGCGTTTATGGGTGCCAAAGAGAGATATAAACCAGTTGAAGGGCCCTATTGAAAGCCTGCATGGCATAAGAATTACAAAGAGATAATTGGATTTCCTTGGGATGAAGGCAGGATGGCCTGGTGGTATTATGGTTCAACATTGTATTCATTGAAGGCTTCCCTATGAAGGAACTCCACCTCAAGCTTTGGAATTTGGCTTGGGGGTGACAACTACAAGTAATAGTGGTTGTAGCTTGTCTACTGTTGGGTGGAGAGTTGAAGTCCCACTCTCAATTGGAACACTTCTACATTGTTTAAGATAAGTGCTTCCTAAGATGGTGTTTTAATGCATGAGTGTATGCATTACTATTATTTGCAGTATTGACTAATATGCAATATTATTGTTTAAAGTTGTTGGGTGGTGTGTAATAATATCAGTTATGTCATAGAAATATTAGTATGGAACCACTTTCTTATGGCAGTGTGTTGATTTTCTTGGTTAAAAGCTTTAATTGACATTGCTTATGTTGTGTTGTGGTAATATTAAGGGTTTCCTCCTCTTTTATCTTTATTGACCTGTAAATTTTCATGGAGATTTCCTCCATGTCTACAATAATGTATACCCTGGTTATATTTGTTTGGTTCTGGATCTATATTTCCCCGCTAACAAGAGCTAAAACTATAGTCAATCTTGCATTTGGTGTTGCAGATGGCACTACTTCATGAGCTTGAATGATTTTACTTACATTTCTACACTTCACACAATGTTGCATCTCTACTATGCACATGACGATGTTGATTTCCTCAATGCAGGGTATTATATTCTATGTGTTGTCTCGGTACTGGAGTAATGTGAAAAATCCTCGTTCGAATGGCTAGATAATATCCATGGTGCTCAACTGGACTCATACTCTATTAGTGTGATTATATACATATATGCATATATACATATTATACATATGTGTGTGTGTGTTTTTGTGTGTGTGTGTGTGTGTGTGTGTGTGTGTTTGTGTGTGTGTGTGTGTGTGTGTGTTTGTGTGTGTGTGTTTATATGTAATGTTCCTTCTTCAGGATTGCTCATGAATCATGTATCAAAAATGCATTTCCAACAACAAATGAAATAAAACAGTAAAATTGACTCCTGTATCCCATATATTAGTCAATATACATTCTAAATCCAAGAATAGATCTGAAAAAAATCAAACTAGGTGGGCTAAACAGACCTCCCACACTAGTGTAGCTAAAACTAGTGAAAAACCCCAAGACTGCAAAATGTCGAAGCAGCTGCTCAAGGGACTGCGCAGTCTAAGAGAGGGTTTACACATAAAATGATCATATAAAAATAGATCTACTCATGTATTGATAAAAAATGTTGGAGAACAGAGATCTAAGCTCCCTTTACAAAATACAAAAGAAACCGGCAAGGGTTTCTTGTCAAACACTCTATATATAAAATGTGATACTCAGAAAATCACTGAATAATCACTGCAAAACTGAAGTACATGAGTGAAATAGGCTTAAGGATGTCTGATCTGATGTAGAACCCTCAAGGGATTCCTCCCATGAAAGGATGAACCTCTCAATCACAAGGAAACTCAGTAATGGAGCCACCAAACCATGCAATAAGTCCTGCCCCCTGAAAAACGCACTCCCTAGCAGAAACAATGCTGGGAGGGTAAGATAAATGTGTGGCCTAATACCACAGATCTGAAATAAGCTCTGGAGCTCTCCAAACAGATCTCTCAAGTGTGTATAAATTATATAAATAATGCGTTATACATCCAAGATTCCTCTGATCACACACTATTTGACTTCATGCATAATACAGAATCTCTTCTATTATTGATCATTACTTGCGGAAATTAAATCAATTGCATGCACACATTGAAACCATAAAAATTCACACATATGAACACAGTCTTTTAACGGGAAAGCCTGAAGCTAAAAACCTCAACTATCTGTATATAATATATGTCATAGAGATCATGTAACAATCCTCATACAAAGCTGATCATATCAAGCTCTTAATACAAGACAATCGCTACACACTAATCAGGTCCGATCTAGCAAATCCATGCACCGATCTTTGCCACCTACTAGCCTGCCTCTACTGCACAATCCCTACTGAATATTGGCTCTGAATAAACTCGAATTGGTCCAGCCTTGCTCACGCAATCCTCATTGGCATCTCCATCAATGTGTGGTGCAAACTCATGCAACACTATAGTCACAACTGATATTCAACCTGCTCTTTCACTTACCTCTCCACTAGTCTCCACTGAAACTGTCCATGCACTGTAGTTAACTGATGTATTCTTCAGTTGATTAATGAGTTAATAATTAGTGAATTAATTATTAATTAATTCACACCACTCTCACTAGTGTATCAATTAGTTAGACTAGATACAACTAGCTCAACTGTGTCTAACTGAGTTAAATTGAACACAACTCCACCAACTACTTCTACAACTCCACCAAACTCTGTCACATGAGTTCTAACTGAAGTCTCCATGCAATAGCTCCACTTAACCCTCATGAATAGCGTAATTCCTTCTGTCAGCTCCTGTGCCACATCTGTGCACTTAACTGAAGTGCTCCAAGAGAATAAGATAATGTTTAGAGTCCAAATATTATTAAGAGCTAATAATATTCGACATATCTATTTTTAGACTGGCAATCTAAAAATAGATTCCGCCCAGTGTGTCTAAAAATAGAAGTCCATCTATTTTTTCCGACTTGACCAACCATCCACAAATAGCATCCTGCAACTCATAGAACATGATCCATATGTCTAAAAATAGACTTTGCGCCAAAAATAGCCTGCGGGCCCACTTAGTGAAGGCGACTCCTTTCCACTAGGCTCATCATCTTGTTGCAATCTCAACACTCCCTCTCAACAAGATATGGATTATCTGCCACCCCGATCCTGCCTCTATGGTATTCGAATTTTCTCCTGGTGAGCGCCTTCGTCAAGATATCAGCATCCTGATCCTCCGTAGGAATGTAAGAAAGTAACATGATCTTCCGCTACACACAATCTCTGATATGATGATACTGAATGTCAATGTGTTTAGATCTTTCATGAAATATTGGATTAACCGAGAGTTTGATGCAACTCTGATTATCACAATATATCACAGTAGGATCTAAGTGTGAACCGAACAACCCGACCAAGATCTTCCTCATCCATACAGCCTCGCATGTAGCCAAACTCGTTGCCATGTACTCGGCCTCCGCTGAACTGAGTGCCACGGATATTTGCTTCCTGCTGTACCAAGAAACTGCTGTCGACCCGACACTGAAAATCACTCCAGATGTGCTCTTTCTGTTAGTTGGGCTGCCTGCCCAATCTACATCCGTGAAGCCATGCAGCTTCACCTCATCTGATTGTCTGTACCATAATCCATATCCCGATGTGCCTTTGAGATATCTCAATACAGGCTTCCCTGCCTTCCAAAAGATCTTGGTAGGCTTAACCATAGCTTGTGAAAGCTGGTTAACAGCATAGCATATGTCAGGTTGTGTATTGACTAGATACATAAGCGACCCCACCAACTGTCGGTAAACAGTGGCATCCACTACCTTTGCCGATGTAGCATCCTCTTTCCTCCAACCACCAGGAAGAGGAGTGTCGATAGGCTTGCAGCCTTGCATGTTGAACTTCTCCAGTATCTCCCAGGCATACTTGCCTTGAGACACAAACAATCCTTCACTGCGCTGCCAAATTTCAAATCCCAGGAAATAATGAGGGAGGCCCAAGTCCTTCATCTCAAACTCTTTTGCAAGATCAGCCTTGCATGAGAGTATCAACTATTCATCACCCGTCAAAATCAAATCATCTACATAAATTACAATGATCAACAACTTACCCTCCACCACAATCTGGTATAGGTTCGGATCCGCCTCACTCTTGGTGAATCCAAGACTAGTGAAATAATTGTCTATTCGTGTGTACCAAGCACGAGGTGCTTGTTTCAACCCATACAGTGCTCTTTTGAGCCTGCACACATGCAACTTGCTACTGAAGATCTCAAAACCTTCAAGCTGCTCTATGTACACCTCCTCCTCAATGACTTCGTTGAGGAATGCAGTCTTCACATCCATCTGATGAATGTGCCATCCCAACTGCATTAAGAGAGCTAGGATGCTCCGTATGGAAGAATACCTTGCGATAGGTGCAAAGGTTTCCTCATAGTCGATCCCCTCAATCTGTGAGAAGCCCCAGGCAACAAATATTGCCTTGTACTTCTCTACGCTCCTGTCAGCTGCTTGCTTCACTTTGTAGATCCATCTTGAACCTACCACTAATTTCCCTTCCGGCCTTGGGACAATCTCCCATGCATTGTTTCCGACAATCGAATCATACTCTTCCACCATGGAATATACCCATGCAGGGTCCTCCACAGCTTCCTTGAAAGAGGATGGCTCTGTCGTGATACACTTGCTCATTAGAGCCATGTATCCAGTATATCGGTCAGGTGACTGTCTCTATCTGCATTGTGATGTAGGTGCTCCTACAATATTCTCTGCATCAAGATTCAGTCGCTCAGCTTCTGTAGTGCGCTTCCGCCCTCTGATGGTTGGCGCTGCATGAGTGGTTTCTTCCACTCCATGAACCTCCTCTTGTGGCTGATCCACATCAAGAGACTCATCCTTAGGAACTAATAGCTCCTCATCTGCATGCAAGTGTGGCTCCCTCTCAAGCGAACACTTCATGGCTTTCTCCTCATGAAATTTGATATCCCATCGCACAACAGTCTTCCGACTGTCTGGAAAATACACTCGATAGTTGTCGGGTGTTTCTGTGTACCCCACAAATATCCCAACCTCTACAGTCGGCTCCAGTTTCTTCCTGGAATCCTTCGTCACATGAACGTAAAAAGGGGAGTCAAAAATCTTCAAATGAGAAATATCAGGCTTCTTACCAGAAAACGCCTCTTCGGGTGTACTCATGCCAAGTACTCTGTGAGGACAATGGTTTTTCACATAAACCATAGTATTGCATGCTTCGGCCCACAACTGTATGGGAAGGCCCTAATCATGCAACATCGCTCGTGCAGCACCCATGATCGTTCTGTTCTTCCGCTCAGCGACCCCATTCTGCTATGGGTTATGAGGCGCTATGAGCTCTCCTTGAATTCCTTTTGCGCTGCAAAAGTCCTTGAATTCGCCAGATATGAATTCACCACCATTATCGCTCCTAAGAACCTTCACCTGCTTCCTCAATTCTTTCTCCACCAGTGCCTTGAACTCAAATAACTTTGAGTATGTCTCGCCCTTCTTCTGCGTGAAGAATATCCACCACTTACAAGAAAAATCATCAACAAATATCACATAATACCTATGCTTTGCTATCGAAGCTACTGAGAAAGGTCCACACATGTCTGTGTGAATTCTCTCAAGGATCGTCGTGGCATGACTATCCTTCTCATGAAAGGTGGCTTTCACAAATTTTCCCAAAGTACAACCCTTGCACTGATCTGACTGCGCAAGTGTACCTTTGGGAAGCCCGGTAGAAATCTGCTACAAAATTTTCAAAGCGCCATGGTGAAGATGGCCCAATCTCCTGTGCCATAACTCGCCCTCATCCCGGCTCAACACTCCTTCTGCCTTGCCTGCCATTATTGCGCAAACATCTACCTGCAATTGATAAAGGTTCTTAACTCGAACCCCTATCCTTCGGGTTTCACCAGTTGCCTTACTATGCAGGAAATCCTTTCCCTCGCTAAAGACAACATCATATTCCTTGTCTTCCAACATCGCCACAGAGATCAGATTCTTCTTCAATCCTGGAAAATGCATGACATCCTTCAAGATGAAAGGTTTGCTAGACTCCCTCTCAAAGGAAATGGTCCCGATACTAGTCGCATTGTATCTACCATCATCGCCCATCTTGATGTGCACTCCAAGATCCTTTTCATCCAGATCAGTAAACAAATCTTTGTCTCTGTTCATATGGAAAGACGCACCACTGTCAAGAAACCACACTGAACCCATCATAATTGAGACCAAGCATGCGATTAGCAAAAAATCCAGCTCAAACTGTGAGGCTAAGGCCTCTCCAGCTACAGATCCAGCAGCCTGCTTATTTTTCTTCTTCTATGGACAATTAGTGGCGTAATGTCCGTGTTGGTGACAGTGAAAGCACTTCACCTTGGACATGTCCTGCTTCTTTCCTTTCGCACCAGATTGAGAAGTGTTCTTCTTGCTCTTCCCCTTCCTTGCGTTGGCAGCCAAAGCACAATTTTCTTCATATTCATTCTTTGATGAAGATCCATCCCTGGTACTCTGCCTTATCTCCTCCTACACAAGATCCGACCAAAGTCGCTCCCATCCTGGCAGTTTCTCCCGACCATTGACAGAGTCCTCATAGGAATGCCAATTCTTCGGAAGCCCAAGGAGAGCCAATCTCACTAAGTCCTCTTCATCTACAGTAACCCCCACACTTCCTAGCTCATCCCTACACTGGACAAACTTCGTGAGGTACTTGGGTATATTGTCGCCTTTCTCCATTTTTATCTTCCTGAGTTTATCCTTGAGCGCCAACTTCCTCTGGTTGCTCTTGCTTTGGAACAAGTCTGTCAAAGCTTTCCACATCAAGAATGGAGAAGCTTTACCATGAAGGTTGGACACTATGTGATCCTTCACACCTTCTAATAGAATCCTTCGACATTTTGTTGTCTTCTTTTGCCATGCGTCAAGTGCGGCAGCATCGCTAGAAGAAGGTTTTGGAATTTCTGCATCTATGAACTCCTTCAACCCATTATCCTCCAGCACCACCTCCATCATGTCCTTCCATGCAATATAATTCGAGCTTTTCTCAAGGGCATACTCCAATCGCAATCCATTTAAAGACATCTCAACTTCGACACCAAGAAAACACTGCTGCAAATTCGAATTCCACCAGCACAAATCTCAACCGCTTCAATGTTTTGCAATTGCTCCAATGATCAATATCGCTCTGATACCATGTATAAATTATATAAATAATGCGTTATACACCCAATATTATCCTGATCACACACTATTTGACTTCATGCATAATACAGAATCTCTTCTACTATTGATCATTACTTGCGGAAATTAAATCAATTGCATGCACACATTGAAACCATAAAAATTCACACATATGAACACAAGAGCCGAACGAGAAATCAAGCTAAAAACCCAAACTATCCGTATATAATATATGTCATATATACTATGTAACAATCCTCATACAAAGCTGATCATATCAAGTTTCAAGACAAACTTATTAAGCACACTAATCAGTTCGATCTAGCAAAATCCATGCACCGATCTTTGCCACCCGCTAGCCTACCCCCATCGCGCAATCCCTACCTAAGAATGGCTCGAATGAACTCGAATCCGTCCAACCTTCACAATCCTCATTGGCATTCCATCAATGTGTAGCAAACCATGCAACACTAGCTGCCAACCGATAGTCAACCTCGCTCTTTCACTTACCTCCACCTGTCTCCACTGAAACTGTCCATGCACTGTAGTTAACTGATGTATTCTTCAGTTGATTAATGAGTTAATAATTAGTGAATTAATGAATAATTAATTCACACCACTCTCACTAGTGTATCAATCAGTTAGACTAGATACAACTAGCTCAACTATGTTTAACTCAGTTAAACTGAACACAACTCCACCAACTACCTCAATAACTCCACCAAACTCTGTCACATGATTTCTAACTGAAGTCTCCATGCAATAGCTCCACTTAACCCTCAGGAATAGTGTAATTCCTTCTGTCAGCTCATGTGCCACATTTGTGCACTTAACTGAAGTGCTCCAAGAGAATAAGATAATGTTTATAGTCCAAATATTATTAAGAGCTAATAATATTCGACATATCTATTTTTAGACTGGCAATCTAAAAATAGATTCTGCCCAATATTTCTAAAAATATAAGTCCATATATTTTTCCAACTTGACCAACCATCCACAAATAGCATCCTGCAACTCATAGAATATGATCGACATGTCTAAAAATAGACATAGTCTAAAAATAGACTTGCGCCAAAAATAGCCTGCGAGCCCACTTAGTGAAGGCGACTCTTTTCACTAATCTCATCATCTTGTTTCAATCTCAACAAAGTGAAGGAAACCTTCCTCCAATAAGAAACTAGCTCAGAAGCCGGGATTCTAATCCCTTCCACTGCTACACCCAGCAACACTGCACAATCTCCGGCAAAGATGTGCTGATGAAGATCGTTGAAGCTTGGCGTGAAAACCTGATGTGGAATGATGAATACAAACTCTTCCAATGAGCTCCTCAAAGGAAAGAGATGGGATTCCCGCACGGGAACACCCAATGCTAAATAGCACTGCAACTTTGCGAAGCAACAAAGTAGCAACAATTCTTGGCAGCCAAGAATAATAATCTACAACATAATGAAAAATGTTGCCATCCTCTTCCTTATATCATAAGTGAGTTTGCTTGCCCTTGGCCCCACTCACTTAGGTTGCTTCTAACCCAAGTTACCTTTCCCTCCAAAATTGTCTTTTCCAACCTAGGATTCCTCCTCCACTAAAACTGCATTGTTGACTTTAGTCAAAGTAGCTTCAATTTAACCTTGTTCACACATGGAGGTGTTTTATTTGGCTAGAAAGAGTGTCTCCCTTCACATTTGGGGTATTCTCATCCTCCTTAGGAGACTTATGGGCTTTTCTACCCATTTATTTACCGGCTACAGCTGCTGCTAACTCTAATGTTCCATTTAGCTTGGAAGCTAAAATTTTGGAACATTACAGTCCTCCCCTCCAAAATCTTTGCTTGTCCTCAAGAAAATGCATAAGGAGATCTCCCCTCCTCCTCATGTGGCCTCCATCAATAGCCCCCATCACTGCATCAAGATAATCTGCAAATAATCTGTCGTCCAATGATCCCTCCCAAGTGTGCATAACCAAAGTGTCTGCATCAATCAAAGGTGGAAAGTGTGAATGGAAACATGCTATATGTCTCATGGCCTCCACAAAGTAGGAGTGATGAAAAACATGGTGAATGATTGCCTCCCTCATCCATGCAATCATCCAAATGAAGTGAGTCACCCTCCAACATGGTAACTCCTGAAAAGCCTCTTCCACCTTGTGCTCCTGAAATGTAGGTGGGATGAATAAGTGAACATGATAGGCAAGAGGGCCTATCCCACGCTGTCCTCTCCTCCACTTATGATAAGTGTAGGAGGTGTGTTGATCTTGGGCTGCAACATGATTTCCCTCCAATGGCAAGAAGAAGATTGAGCCTCTAAAGACTCTTCCTCCAAACTCATGAGTCATGCCAACCCATACCATTCCATTCAAGATGAATGGCACATCATCACCACATGGCATCCAAATCAGAAGATGGCTGAATATTATGTGCAATTTTGGATGATACATATGGTCTCTCTGGTGGATACAGCGCAGTTCTCCCAACTGCTGCTTGAGAATGTCATATGGCAAGTGGTCCTGCAACAAGTTACAAGTTGTATATGTTTGTTCTCCCAACATGTGGAAGTAAGCATCAATGTATATCAGTTGTACATATATAAAATAACAATACACTTGCCCAAATTCATGTACATATGGGCTACTATCATCATAAACATTGGCCCTAAAGTGACCATGAAACCCAAAAATACTCTTGCTCTTTTGAGGAGAAATGCACTGTGCAAACATGGTGAGAAAGTACAAATACTCAATAGAGTAATAAACAAGTACAAAAATGCATTCTCTACCATACATAGTGAGTGGGATGAAAGTGAGATCCCCCAATAAGCCCTCCCATTAGAATCTACTCATAAAAATATGCAAGAAGAAGGGATGCCTCCTTCCCTTGGAATATCTCATCCATAAGAACATGCTCCTATGTGACAGTGTTGTAGGCCTTTATAATAAGGTTCCATGACTTATCCCTTCGACATTCCATATGCCAAATCCATCCACCATAATGCTGCTATGTGAGAAGTTCATCTCCCGACATGGAAGTCTCTCATGATCCTCCAATACTGAAGGGTAGCCTCTTTGCACCCTGAATGTGCCTTTCTTATCTTCAGAAATATCATGAAAAGTATGGGAAGAATTTTTCCCATACTCTCCCAAGTGCAACCATAGCAACAACAATCTTTGTTGTTGCCTCGTCTCTCCCTCATACAAGCTTCCAATTGACAACCGGAGAGTGAATCTTGGTCCCTCTCATGGAACCAGCGTAGTGCACCCTTGGCCTGCATCAGAATAAGAATCAAAAAGTGCTTTACCAGCCACTTGTTTGCTGCCATAGTCATCTCATAAGATGAAAACATGAAATTACAATATGGTTTCATTGGTGCACACCAAGAGACATATGGCTTCCCCCACAGCTCATCAAAAAGATAGCCAAGATCAATGCTACAAGTAGCTGCAAGTACATCATCATATAATATGCAAGAAGAAATATTTCTTCTTGTTACATCATGTTGCTCAAATAAAGGGAAGAAGTACAATACAAAACATGAAATGATACCTCCTCCATTATTTACTTTAGGTCTTGAGCTGAAATGGCTCAACTGGAAATTCCCCCTCACTCCCATTGAGTAGGAAGGTGGTTGTGACATCCTCTCTCTCTCCATTTGGGCTATGCATCTCTCCATATGCTGATATATGTCATGTTGGATGATGTTGAGTCTCAAATCTGCATCTTTTCCATACACTTTTCTATACCTTTTTCACTCACCTGAACCTCCCAAGTTGTCAATATCATGTGCAAAAGAGCATCTAACATGGTTTTTAATTATATTTTTGTGTTTTCTATTTGGTTTAGATTTTGTTCATTCAGCTGCGGAATCTTGCTACTTTCCGCAGATGCTGCAACTTTCCGCAGCTATTTTGTGAAACTCTATGCTACAGGTGTCTACAAGGAAAACGAGCCACATGGGTAGGTCAGGAATGATGTGGACATGGTTCGTGTCCTATTGGTTCGAGCAAACTCATCTAAAGAAGCCGCGGTCAAAGGCGTCCACATGGAAGTCAACCATAGAGTCTCATGTTGGCAGGACTCTGTTTCGTGTCACATGAAGATTCATACGGCCGTTTCTAAGCTGCGGAGGATAAATCGACATCTGTACATGGCTCCTTAGTCGAATTCAAGAATCCACTCCTCGTAGATTTACTTTCCAACACGGCCATGATCCTAGATCCGTGGACGTAATGGTCTACGTGTTCTCCACCAGCATGAACTTTAGGAGACAGTTATATTTCTTTTGTTATATATAATGCGTTTGCATACGCATATAGAGTTAGTCGATGTTAGTCTTTGTTATCTTTTATTAGTCTGCTCTGTAATGTGATTACGCTGCACTTGTGCCGTAACATCACCTTTATGTAATGACTGCTTTTTAATATAAGAAGACTCTGTTTTCCAACTTAATTCGTATTTGAGGATCGTTGCCAAGGCTGGTGTAGAGGGCCCCTGCTCAGCTAAGGTTTTGTGCATTAGTGTATAGTTCTCATTTCGTTTCTTTAAAGATCATTGTGCCATAATCCATTCATATGTTCATACATTGCATTTGTTTCATTTCTGTTTATAAACTTCCATAATTTCCATTTCA
Source organism: Pinus albicaulis (assembly GCA_034641835.2). Lineage (NCBI taxonomy): Eukaryota > Viridiplantae > Streptophyta > Pinopsida > Pinales > Pinaceae > Pinus > Pinus albicaulis. The sequence goes on from CM076581.1 coordinate 586,329,123, forward strand.
TTTCTGTCTTTCATGTTTTATGTTGATAATCACTGATCATTGTTCTTGTTTCAGGTTATAGATAGGCAGCCCGGGCATTTTCATAGCTTTTTGACTAATGACATGGAACTAACATTGTTCTGCTGCTAATTTGCTTTTCATAGTTTCTGTTTAATTTCAGTATTTCTTTGTTCATTTCAGTTTTTCTTATTTGCTTCAGTAGTTAAATTTAGATATATTAAGTTGCTCATAACATCTTCAGTTGCCTCCGAAAGCCACAGCTGGACTGATGGTGAGGGATTGTATTATGAAATGTGTAGTTTAGTATTAGTTTCTTTTCTGCAAATTTAGATTTATTAAGCTGCTCATAACATCTTCAGTTGCCTCCGAAAGCCACAGTTGGACTGATGGTGAGGGATTGTATTATGAAATGTGTAGTTTAGTATTATTTTCTTTTCTGCAAATTTAGATATATTAAGCTGCTCATAACATCTTCAGTTGCCTCCGAAAGCCACAGCTGGACTGATGGTGAGGGATTGTATTATGAAATGTGTAGTTTAATATTAGTTTCCTTTCTGTAAATTTAGATTTATTAAATTGTGCATGACATCTTCAGTTGCCTCCGAAAGCCACAGCTGGACTGATGGTGAGGGATTGAATCATGAATGTATGGTTTGATATTAGTTTACTTTCTACAAGTTAGATATCAGTTACTCAAGTTGTTTATGATTACTTCCGAAAATCATAGCTGGACTAATGATGAAGGATCAGAAGATAAATTGATGTAATCTGATTTAGATTTATTTTGTTGCAATTTTGAATTTCCTTAAGCATAGTCTCTTTTGTGTTTAGTTGGCAGCAAGAATAGTTTGGTTTTCATGCTCACTAGTTTACTGTTTTGATTTATTAGATTAGCAGCACCTTTTCATTTCAGCAGTACATTTTCATTTTCTTTCAAGTCTTATCATTGTAAATTTCAAATTTCTTTTTAAAGTTTCAAGTTGGTAAATCATTATAGGGGAGATCATTTCCTTGAACAAACATAACCAAACTTGTTTTCAACTTAGAATTTCCATTTCACCTTAGAAAAACCAAAAACGACAAAAAGTTAAGAAATAGGTTATCTTGCACATATAGTGCGCCGCACTTCATCAGCTTACGATTCCCGGATTGACAAATTAAATGCAGCAATTTAGGACACACTAAATTGACCAAACATTTTGGCGCCGTTGCCGGGGAAGTGTAACTAGGTAGCCAATTTCTTAAAAAAAAAAAAAAACATAAAATCATAAAAGAAGGGAAAACTTGATAACTTCTTGAAGTATGCTCTCCTCTTGCACCTAGTGTGATCTGGAGGATCAGAAAAGAGAGTTATTGGTTCAGTAATTTCTTAAGTATGCTCTCTTCTTGCACCTAGTGTGACCTGGAAGATCAGAAAGAGAATTATTAGCCCAACTTTAAAAATAAAAAATAAAAAAATGACATGCATAGTGCAAGAGATTCTAGGGGAAGGTTTATAGCTAAAGCCAAGAGTTCGATTTTTACAACTCCATCTTCTTCAAGGCATAGACCAGATTCACCACCATCTACCCCTAGCCTTAAGATTTTTGGAAGTCAAGGAACATCATATCAGCCATGGGTACAAGGGATGCAAAATCCTTATGGGAGATTTGCTCAATTTTATCCTCCATCTTTTCAAAATCAACAAGCTCCACAACTTCCAAACCCAAATCCACAACTTTCATTGCCATTTCCACAACAACAACTTTCTCAACAAAATCCAAATCCTCAACTCATGCTTCCATACCAACAAAAGACAAATCAACTTCCAGCTCAGCCATTGCCAAATCCTAACAATAAGAATCCTCAGAATACTTACATGGTAGAAGGACAACTATTTCCTACCTATATGATTGTTCCTCTCAACGATGTACAACTCAGATCTGGTAGAGTTTTAGAAAAACCTTCTATAGATATTCAAGAGCAAGATACCTCTGAGGAGGACTCTCTTCAAGTCAATAAGGGTTCTGAGGAAGAGTCTCTTCAAAATCCAAGCATGCAAAAAGAAAAAGAAAAGTTAACACCCACAACTCCTATAGTTGAGCAACCAACATCTTCATCTACACCTCCTTTTCCCGAAAGACTACAAATTGACAAGGGGGTGGAAAAACAAATCTTGTTGCCTAACTATGACTTTCTAGATGAATTGAAGAATGTTTGTATCAAGATTCCATTGCTACAAGCCATTCGAGAAATTCCTATTCTAGCAAAAAACCATAAAGGAGTTGAGTTTCAAAAGACCAGGAAGGAAGCTAAAGGACACAAGAAGAATCCACCTGGTAGGAAAGATTGCAGACATTATGATGGGAAAAATTACTATGCAGAAGTATGTAGATCCAGGAAGTCCAATTTTCAAGACACATATAAATGGGATAGAAATTCCAAACACATTGATTGACTTAGGGGCTACTATCAACATTATGAGTAGACAGACTATGGACCAGCTAAAACTTCCTAACCTTCTTTTTACACCTACTTTACCGCAACTTGCAGATCGATCAATTATTAAACCAGATGGTGTATTAGAAGATATTTCAGTCTCCTTAGATTCTTGGGAATATCCAGTAGATTTTATGATTTTGACTCCCAAGAGTAATCTAGGAGGACACCCACTTATCTTAGGAAGACCTTGGCTAGCCACAGCTGATGCTATTATTAGTTGTAGATCTGGGGACATGTACATTTCTAATGGTAATTCGACAAAGAAATTCAATTTGTATCCTCCAGCAAGAGCAATCACAGAAGTAGGAGACAATGAATGGGTCGATGATGAGGATATTATACAACCTATCTTTACCATTTCTGAAATCAGTGAGGATAGTCAGATTCTGAACACATTAGAAAATTTTGAGACATCTTCAGAATATGACCCCACACAATTTCAGTTGGAATCTGACATAGAATATTTATCATCAAGACAAATGTCTCTTTACTCTATGGAAGAGTTTGGTAATTCTCCTATTGAGATTTTTCCAGGAAAAACATTGAATATCAACAAACATTTGGAGAAGTCACAACAAGAAGAACTAACCAGAATCTTGCAAAAACATTCTACTGCATTTGCATGGGAGTATACTGACATGAAGGGTATTGATCCTAAGACTTGCATCCATCATATCTATATCGAGGAAAACAGTAGACCAATCAGACAACCTCAAAGAAGGATGAATCCAAATCTTAGGGAGATAGTGAAAGAAGAGCTCCAAAAACTTCTCAATGTAAACTTCATTTATCCAATTTCATATAGCCGATGGGTTTCTCCTTTGGTTATAGTACCTAAAAAGAATGGTAAATGGAGGGTATGCATTGATTACAGGGAATTGAACAAAGCAACTTTGAAGGATCACTTTCCTTTGCCTTTTATTGATCAGGTATTAGACACATTAGCAGGTAAAAAGTACTTTCATTTTTGGATGGTTTTAGTGGCTATAATCAAATTCAGGTAGCACCTGAAGATCAAGATAAGACCACATTTACTTGTCCATGGGGAACTTTTGCCTACCAAGTGCTTCCTTTTGGGTTATGTAATGCACCCGCAACATTCCAAAGAGCAATACTAGGAATTTTTTCTGATCTAATCCATGATTGTGTAGAGGTTTATATGGATGATTTTACAGTTTATGGTAATTCATTTGAAGAGGCATTAGAAAATTTGGAAAAAAGTTCTTATAAGATGTAAAGAAACAAACCTTTCATTAAGCCATGAAAAATGCTTTATGATGTTTACTGAAGGGATTGTTTTAGGACATCATATTTCAGGAGATGGGATTAAGGTTGATAGATCAAAAGTTGAAGTCATCTCCAAGCTGCCTATTCCAAATTGTCAAAGAGATGTTAGAAGTTTTCTAGGATTTACTGGTTACTATAGAAGATTTATAGAAAACTTCACTAAAATAGCATCTCCACTCTTCAAATTGCTTACAAAAGACTGTGAATTTAAATGGGATCCTGATTGTCAATCAGCCTTTGAAACTTTGAAAACAAGAATATCTCAAGCACCTATCTTGAGAGGACCAAATTGGAAACTCCCTTTCCATATTTCTACGGATGCTTCAGATACAGCTCTAGGAGCTGTGTTGGGTCAAAAAGATTTAGTTCCTTATGCCATTTATTATACCAGTAAAAATTTGACTCCCACAGAGTTGAACTATACTGTGACTAAAAAAGAGTTTTTAGTTGTTGTTCATGCAATTAATAAGTTTAGACATTACATAACAGGCTATGAAACTTTTATTCATACTGACCATTCTGCAATTAGATATTTAATGAACAAACCTGTTACTAATGGCAGAGCGACAAGATGGCTTTTACTTTTGCAAGAATTCAATATTACTGTGTTGGATAGACCAGGAAAACAGAATACAGTAGCTGATTTCTTGTCTAGGATTCAGAATACTAAAGAATATTTTCCTGTAGAAGATAAGTTTCCTGATGAATACTTGTTTGCAGTAACTATTAAGACCCCTTGGTATGCAGATATTGCTAACTATTTGGTTACAGGGAAACTACCTTCACATTTATTTCCAAGTGAAAAAAAAAAATTATTCAGGAGAGTTCAAAATATTCATGGATTTCTAACGAATTGTTTAAAACAGGGCCAGATCTTGTGATCAGAAGATGTGTCAGGGAAGATGAAATGCCCGATATTCTTAAGGCATGTCATGATGAACCATGCAGCGGACACTTTGCAGACAAAAGGACGGCCTATAAAATCCTTTCTTTAGGATATTATTGGCCTTCCCTCTTCAAAGATGCAAAACAATATGTCAAAAGATGTGACAGCTGCCAAAGAGTAGGGAAACCTACCCTTTCAAATGAAATGCCACTGCAAACACAGGTACTCATTGAACCCTTTGAAAAGTGGGCTTTAGATTTCATTGGACCTATTAATCCACCATCCAAGCAAAAGAAGTATATATTGGTTTGTACTGATTATGTTATTAAATGGGTAGAAGCTAAAGCATTAGTATCTGCTACTGAAAATTCAGTTGTTCATTTTCTTTATGAGGATATTTTTACTCGCTTTGGTGTTCCAAGAGAAATTGTAACAGATCACGGGAGCCAATTCACATCAAATTTGGTGGAGAAGTTGATGGAAGAATACAAAATCAAGCACAGAAAATCTACTCCTTACCATCCACAAGCAAATGGTCAAGTGGAGTCCACAAACAAAGTTCTTGAAAGTCTCATCACCAAAACTGTTCATCTACATAGAAGAGATTGGGCAGAAAGGCTTCCAGAAGCCTTGTGGGCCTACAGAACTACATGGAGGAATACAACAGGACATTCTCCCTATGAACTTGTTTATGGGGAAGAAGTCTTGCTCCCCATTGAGTTCCAAGTCAAGACCTTCAAGATAGCAGTTCAGTTGGGGATGGACTTATCAGAAGCCCAAAAGCATAGAATGGAGCAGTTGAATGAGCTAGATGAGATTAGACAAGAAGCAATTCTAAGAACTGATCTAGTTCAATATCAAAGAGCTAAATGGCATGACAAGTATATCAAAGAGAAGAAGTTTCAAGAAGGAGATTGGGCATTGTTATTTTATTCCAAGTTTAAAGATTTTCAAGGAAAATTTCAGACTCATTGGCTTGGGCCATATGAGATTGACAAGATCTTTAGCAATGGAGCTGTAAGAACGAAGACCATTGATGAGTTTCAAACTCCTCTTATTGTGAATGGCCATAGATTGAAAATTTATCATAAGCCACTCTCAAAAGAGGATTTTGTCAAATTGTTTCAAGAAAGTTCTGCAATCAGGCTGGTACAGAAGAATTCTTCTTCTCCACCAGCCTAGCTTTTGTTCTTTTCAGTTTAAAAAAAAAAAATGGTATAAGCCTGAAAACCAATCATTGATTGGCAGTCTTATACAGAAAATATAGGGTGAAAATCAGGAACACCTGACACTCTATATTTTCCAAAAAAAATCTCTCTTTCATTTCACAAGTTTTGTCACCACCCACTCCATTTCATTCCACTTCATTCCATTTCATTTCAATTCATTTCATTTCATTTCACTTCATTCCACTTCATTTTATCCATTTCATTCCATTCCATCAATAAAAATCTTTTTCATGACCATTTCCATCTGGTCATTTGTCATCTGTTCATTTCCATTCATCCAAGTAATAGTTGTGTCAGTTTCCGCAGCTGACATCTGTTTCCGCAGCTAACTCGAGTTTCCGCAGCCAGAAGCAGATTCCGCAGCTACTACTCTGTTTTCAAAAAGAATGTACAGTCAGATGTTATTTCCATAATTATGAAATAAAATGCAGGTGAGAGGATCAAAAATGAAGATATGGAGCATTCAAGACACCAATGAAGAGCAAATAGTTGAAGACCAAGGGAAAAGGCAAAGATTCCAAAGGTATGAATAAAATTTATTTCAAATAGCATTGAAAAACACATTTTTATATAGTTCTGAACCATGAGCTCTATCCATTATGTGCAATGATTATATTGACAATTCCATAGCCTTTCACGATCTCCATATTATCCTCTCGCATTCATTCTCAAACAGTTTCATCATTAAACCTCCGATTTTCACTCATGATCCAATATTCCACCGGTGACAATGAGACATATTTGATTTGACCAAGGACTCTTACAGCCGCATAAATTCATAACCGTTGATTGAAACGTGTTCACATTTATTTCGCAGCCACCAAATTTCAAAATGCGGCCGAGTGTGTTATATTCTGTCAATCTCTTAGTCGTATCTTTGTTATGCTCACGAAACCCCTTTCTGTTCTGTCTCACTCCATTCCGTTCATTGTGCTCATTCTCACTCTCGAATATATACCCACAGTCTCACTCCATTCCGTTTATGGTGTTCATTCCCATTTTATGATACATTCCCACAGTCATTGTGCTCGTTCCTGTGCATTCAACCATTCTATTTCCATTTGAACCCTCACGCAGGCAAATTTGTGAAGAGCAGAGAAGAGAAATGGGTAAATTGCTAAGAGCAGAACCGGAAGGACCGAAGTTTATGGAGGGATATCCGCAAATAAAGGAGATATTGAAGAAAGCAAAATGGCTGCGTTTTATCCAGAAATTCAGAGGTTATCACAAAGAAGTTACGAAAGCATTTGCAAGGTCGTTTGATGGCTTGGAAGCAGAGATTGGAGACCTTAAGTTTGCGGTCAATGAAGCATCTATAGCAACAGCCACGGAACTTCTTCAGGAGGGTGAGCGTTGGTTTAAAAATAAAAGCATCAGTGATGAAGCATGGAGAACAATCTTACGAAACCAAGGTATGGACATAACTGTTTTTAAAAGAGGAATTCCCGTGCATGCATTGAAAGAGGAATGGGCTACTTTGCTGCTAGTTGTTCAGAAATTCATTACATGTGAAGGCCGTTTTGGGTCCATGTACATGTACCATACCAGGTTACTAATGAATTTTCTAGATAATCAAGCTCTCAATCTTCCATATTTTCTGTTAAATAGCTTGAAGAAAATGGCTATGACTGTTCAGAAACACTTAGGAGATGTAGAACCACATCTATATCACCACGGCCTTGTAAAAATCTTGATTGAAAATGAGTTAAAGAAAAAGAAAGACACATGGGAACAATTTCTGGTTAGAAATTTCTTTGAGGAACCTCATGAAATTCCTGAAGGTAGCACAACAAGAAGGAGTAGAAGAAAAAGAATAAATGATGAAACCCAAATTACTCCTACTCAGGGAATTCCTGAAGGTAGCACAGCAAGAAGAAGTAGGAGAAAAAGAACAATTGATGAAATCCAAAATACTCCTACTACTACTATGGAAAGAACTGATAGGGAAGAGAGACTGTCAAAAAGGAAGAAGAAGGAAATCAAGGGTAAGAAGCCAATAACACCAAAAGAGAGAAAAACTATTGAGGCCATACATCAAACTCCTTCTTCTGAAGAAGAAGATCATCAAGTGTTATCTGAAAGATTAGTTTATCTTCAAAAACAGTCATCTATGCCCAAGAAGAAAGAGAAAGGAAAACAAAAACAAAAGGATAATGTACCACAGCGTGTGAGAAGAAGCAGCAGACTTAAGGGGAAATTGAGGAAAACACAAATTAAGGGTCCTCATTTCATTGATTTGGGTGAGGAGACATCTGAACAGTCCCCATCTGACCATAGTTCATCTCAGTCAGTTAGTGAACCTGGTTCATTTCATTCCCAATCAGACATTGAACGTACTCCATCCCATTCTCAGCAAGATATTGATGTAAGCCCTTCTGAACCAGATTTTGAAGATAACTCTCCTTCACGGCATTTTGGGGACAGCCCAATAAAAATGACACCTGAAATAGATCCCAAGCAGCAGGAAGTATATGACTATATAGAATCTTTGGAAAAGGCAGCCACAGGTCCAAGTACTTCTTCCATTCAGCCTCATACATTGCAGGATGATTTGGTCCAATCACTAAAACAGGAAATTTTTGAGCTAGAGCTTTTAAATAGGCACATCAAAAATGAAAATGAGACATTGAAAGAACAAGGCAAACTGGACAAAATAATCCATGATAATACCATGCTACATTTGGGAATATGGCAGAAGAAGAATAAGAAATTGAAAAGAAAATGCCAGAAGTTGAGCAGAGCACTCGTTAATATCAAATTTAGGTGCTTAATGAAGAAACCCAGAATGTTGGCAGTACCAAGGAAGAAGAGGAGAGGATTGGATGTGCTGGCTGAAGTGTCAAGGCACATGAACTGAAGAAAGATTATCAAAATTTTGGTTGCATGAGGACATGCAACACTTTCACAGTGGGGGTATGTTGAGTCTCAAATCTGCATCTTTTCCATACACTTTTCTATACCTTTTTCACTCACCTGAACCTCCCAAGTTGTCAATATCATGTGCAAAAGAACATCTAACATGGTTTTTAATTATATTTTTGTTTTTGCTATTTGATTTAGATTTTTTTCATTCAGCTGCGGAATCTTGCCACTTTCCGCAGCTGCTGCAACTTTCCGCAGCTATTTTGTGAAACTCTATGCTACAGGTGTCTACAAGGAAAACGAGCCACATGGGCAGGTCAGGAATGACGTGGACATGGTTCGTGTCCTATTGGTTCGAGCAAAATCATCTAAAGAAGCCACGGTCAAACGCGTCCACATGGAAGTCAACCATAGAGTCTCATGTCGGCCGGACTCTGTTTCATGTCACATGAAGATTCATACGGCCGTTTCTAAGTTGCGGAGGATAAATCGACATCTGTACATGGCTCCTTAGTCGAATTCAAGCATCCACTCCTCGTAGATTTACTTTCCAGCACGGCCATGATCCTAGATCCGTGGACGTAATGGTCTACGTGTTATCCACCAGCATGAACTTTAGGAGACAGTTATATTTCTTTTGTTATATATAATGCGTTTGCATACACATATAGAGTTAGTCGATGTTAGACTCTGTTATATTTTATTAGTCTGCTCTGTAATGTGATTACGCTGCACTTGTGCCGTAACATCACCTTTCTGTAATGACTGCTTTTTAATATAAGAAGACTCTGTTTTCAACCGAAATTCGTATTTGAAGATCGTTGCCAAGGCTGCTGTAGAGGGCCCCTGCTCAGCTAAGGTTTTGTGCATTAGTGTATAGTTCTCATTTCATTTCTTTAAAGCTCATTGTGCCATAATCCATTCATATGTTTATACATTGCATTTGCTTCATTTCTGTTTATAAACTTTCATAATTTCCATTTCACTTCTGTCTTTCATGTTTTATGTTGTTAATCACTGATCAGTGTTCTTGTTTCAGGTTATAGATAGGCAGCCCGGGCATTTTCATAGCTTTTTGACTAATGACATGGAACTAACATTGTTCTGCTGCTAATTTGCTTTTCTTAGTTTCTGTTTAATTTCAGTATTGCTTTGTTTAATTCAGTTTTGTTCATTTGCTTCAGTAGTTAAATTTAGATATATTAAGCTGCTCATAACATCTTCAGTTGCCTCCGAAAGCCACAGCTGAACTGATGGCGAGGGATTGTATTATGAAATGTGTAGTTTAGTACACGTTTTTTACCACTTAGACATTGTCGCCTGTCTCATCTTCAAATGTTCAGTCACAAATGATCGATGGTGAGGAGGGATTGTATTATGAAATGTGTAGTTTAGTATTAGTTTTTCTACTAATTTAGAGGCATTAAGTCAACACAACATCTTCAATGTTTCAAAAGCCACAAGCAAATAATACCTGAATAAGAGGATTATATGAAATGTGTAGTTTAATATTAGTTCCTTTTCTGCAAATTTAGATATATTAAATCATGCATGACATCTTCGGTTGCCTCCGAAAGCCACAGCTGGACTGATGGTGAGGGATCGAATCATGAGTGTATGGTTTAGTATTAGTTTACTTTCTGCAAATTAAATATCAGTTACTCAAGTTGTTTATGATTACTTCCGAAAATCATAGCTGGACTAATGATGAAGGGTCAGAAGATAAATTGATGTAATCTGATTTAGATTTATTTTGTTGCAATTTTGAATTTCCTTAAGCATAGTTTCTTTTGTGTTTAGTCGCCAGCAGAATACTGGTTTTCATGCTCAATAGTTCACCGTTTTGATTTATTAGACTAAATAAAGACCTTGTCATTTCAAAGAAGACATTTTTCATTCCAGTTCATTATTGTAATTTTCAATTTGCTTTTAAAGTTTCAAGTTGGTAAATCATTATAGGGGATATCACTTCCTTGAACAAACATAACCAAACTTGTTTTCATCTTAGAATTTCCATTTCACTTTAGAAAACCAAAAACGACAAAAAGTTAAGAAATAGGTTATCTTGCACATATAGTGCGCCGCACTTCATCAGCTTACGATTCCCGGATTGATAAATTAAATGTAGCAATTTAGGACACACTAAATTGACCAAACAGATGCCCTCCCAAGTGAACTCTTCCATCAACTAGAAATATGCATCAAAGTGCATAGAAGAGAAGTCCTCATGTGCTGCATGTAGTAGCTTCTCCTTGAGACTAGAAGATCTAGTCAAGAAGATCCTACCATAGGAATAGATGACCACATCTTCTACCATGTATCTGTCAACTCCATCCGGGTCATCAAGAATCATGGATGCACCAAGATCCTTGGAGTACTCTACCAAAAGCTGAGATCTCCAATATGGATAATTCCTCCTCAATGACAGCACTGGTGATCTGGCATGTGAAGCTCCACTCATGCTGCTGCCTACCACTTTGACATCCCCCATGCCAAATTTATCCTCAAAACTCTTCACCTCTCCAAAATCCAAGAGTGGTGATCCCAAAGACAAGACATCTCTCTTCAACTGAAGATAAGGTGGCCTCCGAGGTGGAATGCCTCCATATAGTGAGACATCAATGTCAAGAGTAGACTTCTCATATGGTCGGGCAACCTTACTGTAATGTTCTGAATCTGGAACTTGCTGCTCCATCGGGAATATCTTGAGATATTCCAATTTCCTTCTTCAGTGAGCTATCACAAGTCCATTTCAGAGATTGACTATTGGGGAATTTACAAGATATGTCTCCTTCTAAAGAAGGGAGAGATCCTGAGGCTAGCTAGCCCTTCACAGACTCTGTCTATGGATATGCAATATTCCACCTCGGGAATTTCTGCTACAGGGTCCTTGAAGACGTTGTATAAAGAAGTTTCTGTAAAAATAGACAAACCACTATTGGGATGCCTTAGAACACTCATCATACAACTCCTATGCAGAATATGAGCTCAAATAAATCACTATAGATGGGTTATTCAAATCTCCCCAATCTAGGTCTCTAAAACAATGCTCAATGAGAGAGCTTACAGCAATATAATGAACATAACCAGAAACTCTGCAAATATGAATACATCATGAGAGGGAAATGATATGCAACCAATTATATGATATTATTCAGCAAATATACAAGAAATATCATGAGGGATGAACCCCTTTTGCAATAGGAATCAACCTCCCATGAACAAACCCTTAAATACATAAGTTACTGCAACTACACAAAATGTCGGAGGACCATGCCTGCGCAGTCTATATGAAAGTAGCTACTGCTGAATATACATGAAATAAAAATGTGGCTGTAGGATATAAATAAATATCCCAATAACAAAGACACGGGCTGAAATACTAGATTTCTAGCCAATCTAGGAGAGATTGCTAGAAATGCCAGAGAATACAAAATGTGACAACAGAGTTGTCACTGCAACTAAACTGGAATATGAATGAGGCCATGGAAGATCTGAAATGTGATTTCCCTCCTCTAATAATGTCTCTAATATAGAGTGTTGATCACTTTGTCTTAGAAACACACTCTTGATGAGCCCAATGAAACCCTCTCTCACTGCCTCCATAAAATAATGTAGTTTCCTCCATGGACTGCGCAGTGGGAGATGATGGAAGTGTGGCCTGATGCCACTGATCTGAAATGCAGCCTGGGAATCCTCCTTGTAGCTCCTCCAATGAATTGATCACTCCTCCACTGAAATAGCAAGCCAAGAATGACTCCATGAGTTCCTCCTTTGGTGCCCCCAACAACACAACGTCCTCTCTGCTGCAGAAATAATGTTGTAGCTGATGGTAGTAGTTGTGGCCAATGTTGGATTCAGGAAAATTAGCTCATTCCTCATCCTTCCTTGAGGAAGAGGTAGGGATTCTCGACCGGGAACACCCTAGTGCCAGAGGGCACCATTACCCTACTAAACAACCTAGGGATGCAAGCCTTTGCAGACCCAAGTCTGAAACTCTAAAACATGTATCCAAATGGGCTGCCATCTCCTCCATATAAATAAAGGGAACTATTCTCCATCAAGGTCCCACCAATTAGGGTTTCCACCCTCACATGAGTGTCTTCCCTCCAAAACTGCGCAGCTTCTCTAGGAAGCCTCTCCTCCTTGGGCAGTATTGTTGACTTTAGTCAAAGATGACTAATCCAAGTGAGCTGGGTTCCATTCACACCCTTAGGTGTTTATTACAGCTGCTTATTTTCCTCCTTTTCACATAAGGAGTGTTATTTCTTCATTATAAATGGGTTAATGTGTCTCCTTCCCCATTTTATTATGCAAAAATAAAATGTGTAACTATAATGTTCCATTTTAGCTTGAGGCTAAAATTGGGAACATTACAGTCCTCCCCTCCCATATGTTGTGTGCCCTCAAGAAAATGCATAGAGAGAACAAAATTCCTCCCCCTTCTTCTCTTGTGGCCTCATCAACAAGCTCTACCGCTGCTCAAAAGATGTTGCAATAAACCTGTCCTCCAACGCTCTCTCCCAAGTATGCAAGCTAAAAATGATGCACCTCATGGAAAGATAGAAGGTGTAGTGGAATCCTTCTTGTTGTGCTATGACCTCCTTAAGGTAGGAGTGATGATATGCATGGGAAAAAATTTCTTCCAATGATGATCCTCTCATCCATGCAATCATCCAAATAAAAATCTCAACCCCCGGTTTCTGCAATGTGTTGGGGCTGAATGTAGAGTTGTGCTTGTGCTTCTCATGATGGCCCTCTCTCCATTTGAAGTGTTCATGGGGCTGCCTCTGTCCTTGGGCTGAAATGGTATGGCCTCCAAGAATGGCCCAAGCTACCCCATCAAGAAAATTATCCATGAAATGCCTCTGCAAATTCTCCAAGTGGTCCTTCCCACAAGAAGGTACAAGTAGCAATGTGGAAATCACGGTTTGCCCATGGTATCTCCTACAACATAAAAAATATATAATGGGGAGAATCATGCTCCCAATGGGTTTTTCATACAATGCTCTCCAAATAATTCTCCTCAATAGATATACAACATCAGAAATATGTAAGGAGCAATATGAAATAGAAACAAGTTGCCAAATGACAACCGGAGAGTGGTTCCAAATCCCACTCATGAAACCTGTGCAGTGCCTCCTTGGTCTGCCTCAAAATAAAAAGTAACAATTGTTGTGCTAGCCACTTGTTTGCTGCCACAACATCTCCTCATAAGATGAAAACATGAAATCACAATTTGGTGCCAATGGTGCACACCAAGAAGCATGTGGCTACCCCCACAACCATCACAAAATTAGCCAAAATCAAGGCTACAAGTAGCTGCAAGTACATCCTCATGAAAAATTCAAGAAGGAACAAGCCTCCTTGATACATCATGTTCCTCAATCAATAAAAATAAGTACAGTACAAAATATGAAATTATACCTCCTCCATCATGCACTAGAGCTCTTGAGCTGAAATGGCTCAACTAAATGCTCTCCCCCTCCTCCAATGAGTAAGGGAATGGTTGTGCCAATCTCTCCAAAATCAATCGGGCTATGCATCTATCCATATGCTGATATATGCGATGCTGAATTCCCTCCCAAGTGAACTCCTCTAGCAAAGCAAAGTATGCATCCAAGTGCATAGCTAGTAAGTCCTCATGTGCTACATGCAATAGTTTCTCCTTGAGACTAGAAACTCTAGTCAAGAAGATTCTGCCATGATGATAGATGATCATATCATCCACTAGGTATCTACCATCTCCATCAAGGCTATCCAAGATCATGAAATGCACCAACATCCTGGGGAATACTCAACCAAATCTGAGCCCTCCATCCTAGATCAATCCTCCACATAGACAGCGCTGGTGTTCTGCAATATGGTGCTCCATCATGCTGCTGCTTGCTACCTTGACATCCCCTCATGCCAAATTCATCCTCCAAGTTTATGCCATGCCATCATGCAGCTACTCATGCTCAAATATAAATGATGCTCTCTGAAAATGAGCCTCCCATGAGAGACTATCACCTCCAAAGAATCTCCCGATCCTGGGAAATGTAAGCATGAGTGGCCTCCGTCTACTCCAATGCATGAAAGAGTCCTTCCTCAAATGAAGTATCATTTCTCTCACTAAATATGTGGAACATTCATCCTGCATCAGGAATATGCAATCCTCCATCCATGCAGCAAACTCTATCTGCGCAGTAAAACTGATGAGAATGGGTGAGACTGAAAATGAGAGTGTATCCCTCCTCCTTGTACTTATTCCCAAACTCACTGCGCTGTGATGGATTCCTCCAATGTCTCCACCTCTCCGGAATCCAAGAGTGGTGAACCAAATAACATGATGCCTCTCATCATCTCTAGATCAAGTGGCCTCCTAAGTGGAAATCCTCCAAAAAGTGAGACATCAAGATCTGAAAATAGACTGCATGTATGAGTGGACTAATTTTTCCCTCTCTCCTATGCGCAGTGTAGTCTCTTTCCCATGTGCAGAAAATTTTTGAAATAGATAAAGGAGAATTCTCATCCTCCCTTCATGCTGATCCTTCCGCTCTTCTTCCTCCATCTCACAATCCCCAATAAATGCTACATATGGCTCTGGAATTGTGTCTTGGTACCCACATGAAAAATATTTGGAACTCCTTGCAAAGACACAAGGGCTCCTCTAGTGGAAGCATTGGCTCCCTTTTCACCTCCATGTGGTGATGGATCTCCTCCTAATGTCACAACACTGTTGGTTCTTTCCAATGTATGCAAAGTGTTTGTGTTTATGACACAATAATTTTCACCAAGTTTTTCCATCAAGCCCTTCGTGAATGCATCATATGTTTTTGCATTTGCATGACAATGAAAAATGGAACTTTCAAACCAACAATCATGAGCCATACCTTGAGTTGCAGCGCTGCTCCTCCCATGGCCTCCTTTTCTTCCTCCACTCCCTTGCAATGCAAGTGAACAAAGGACTACGTTGTGGATCTGCATGTGTGGCTGAATACTCACACCCTTCATGAGAATAGATAGGGCTTGCTTCATCTACAAACCCTTTCAGAAATTTCTCCAAATTCCCCTTTCATCAGATCTTCAATGATTCCTCAATGGTCTGGAAAAGAAGAAGGGAGACCTCCTCTTTCATCATTCCTTTTCCCTTTTTTCCTCTGTCAATCTCCTCTCCTTGGAGAGAAGATCCTCTTGATGATGGCAATAGATCTTGGGCATAGGCTGAGCCAAGATCATGCTCTGATACCACTGTAATGTTTTGAATCTGGAACTTGCTGCTCCATCGGGAATATCTTGAGATATTCCAATTTCCTTCTTCAGTGAGCTATCACAAGTCCATTTCAGAGATTGATTGTTGAGAAATTTACAGGATATGTCTCCTTCTAAATAAGAGAGAGATCCTGAGGCTAGCTAGCCCTTCACAGACTCTGTCTATGGATATGCAATATTCCACCTCGGGAATTTCTGCTACAGGGTCATTGAGGACGTTGTATAGGGAAGCTGTTGTAAAAATAAGACAAACCACTGCTGGGATTCCTTAGAACACTCATCATACAACTCCTATGCAAAATATGAGCTCAAATAAATCACTGTAGATGGGTTATTCAAATCTCCCCAATCTAGGTCTCTAAAAAAATGCTTAATGAGAGAGCTTACATCAATATAATGAACATAACCAGAAACTCTGAAAATCTGAATACATCATGAGAGGGAAATGATATGCAGCCAATGATATGATATTATTCAGCAAATATACAAGAAATATCATGAGGGATGAACCCCTTTTGCAATAGGAATCAACCTCCCATGAACAAACCCTGAAATACATAAGTTACTGCAACTACACAAAATGCCGGAGGACCATGCCTGCACAGTCTATATGAAAGTAGTTGCTGTTGAATATACATGAAATACAAATGTGGTTGTAGGATACAAAGAAATATCCCAAGAACAAAGACACAAGCTGAAATACTAGATTTCTAGCCAATCTAGGAGAGATTGCTAGAAATGCCGAAGAATACAAAATGTGACAACAGAGTTGTCACTGCAACTGAACTAGAATATGAATGAGGCCATGGTAGATCTGAAATGCGATTTCCCTCCTCTGATAATGTCTCTAATACAAAGTGCTGATCACTTTGTCTCAGAAACACATTCCTGATGAGCCCAATGAAACCCTCTCTCACTGCCTCCATAAAATAACGCAGTTTCCTCCATGGACTACATAGTGGGAGATGATGGAATTATGGCCTGATGCCACTGATCTGAAATGCAGCCCGGGAATCCTCCTTGCAGCTCCTCCAATGAATTGATCACTCCTCCATTAAAATAGCAAGCCAAGAATGACTCCATGAGTTCCTCCTTTGTTGTCCCCAGCAACACAACGTCCTCTCTGCTGCATAAATAACACTGTAGTTGATTGTAGTAGTTGTGGCCAATGCCGGATTGAATCACCACACCCGCCAGAGGGCACCATCACCCTACTAAACAGCCCGGGGATGCAAGCCTTTGCAGACCCAAGTCTGAAACTCTAAAACATGTATCCAAATGGGCTGTCATCTCCTCCATATAAAGAAATGGAACTCTTCTCCATCAAGGTCCCACCAATTAGGGTTTCCACCCTCACATGAGTGTCTTCCCTCCAAAACCGCGCAGCTTCTCTAGGAAGCCTCTCCTCCTTGGGAAGCGCTGTTGAATTTAGTCAAAGATGACTAATCCAAGTGACCTGGGTTCCATTCACACCCTAGCTGCTTATTTGCCTCCTTTTCACATGAGTGTTATTTCTTCATTATAAAGGGGCTAAGGTGTTTCCTTCCCCATTTTATTATGCAAAAATAAAATGTGCAACTATAATGTTCCATTTTAGCTTGAGGCTAAAATTGGGAACATTACACTTACCCTTGCTTTCACAGCGCAATACAGTCTGTCTCTTTCTTATACTGGCTCTCTGAAATAGAGAAGGGTGTGTGCCTCTCATCAAATGATGTTGCTCTTCCTCCCTTCCTTCTCCTTCCAGCTGCCATGTTGCACAACCATGTTGTTCACTGATTGTGCTTGGACCTCCATGTATGAGACCCTGGGGAACTTCTTGCAAAGGCACAAGAATCCCTCCTGTTGGAGCAGGTGCTCCTCCTTCCTCTGCATGAGGCACTGGATTTGCTCTAGATGTGACAGCATTGTTGCCCTCTTCTTCATCAATGTGTGTGGGAAACATCTCAACCAATGGGTCCCTTTGTAAAAAAGTGATCCCCATGCCCTCCTGTTCAAGAGTATGAACTGGAAGTGTAGCTTTCGGCAATGTGTAATGCAAGACATCAGCTGCTCCCATGGTTTTCTGAAATGGAGTTTCCCCCATCACATGCAAGGGTTTTGTTATCTCAAGTTTTCCTTTCTCATGTGTTTTAGGAAGTTTTTCACCAAACCTCTCCAACAATGTTCTTATGAATCTTGAAAAAGAGAAAGTATTGGCATTCTTTAAGGAACAAGATTCAAAAATCCACCATGCATGAGACTTACCTCTGAAATGCAGCGCTGCAACTCTGATAGCTTCATCTCCAGAAATATGGTGCAGCTACAAATAGGATTTAAGCTCCTTCACCCAATCTCCAACTGAACATGTAGGTGATCCAGCAAAAGTAGATAGAAGAAATCTATCGGCATCCTACTGCTGGATCTTCTCCATCTGGATCTTGAAAAACTCTTGGAAATCAGTATGATCTCTAAACCTCTCATTTTGAGATTCATACTCCCACAACAAATCACTAAGAGTCATTCTCTTAGGCATTTTTCCTTCTCCCATCCATCTCAGGATAGCTCTAGGAATTTGACTGCATTGCACATCATGGAGTGCAGCTGCATGCTCACACTCACCATGTAAAATTCTAGATTCAGCTCTAGAACCAATCTCCTTTGGAGAAACCATCTCCAATCTCCACTTTGTCAGCTCTCCTTGAAAGCTCTTCATAGATTTTGCAAGAAGCTTTGTGAGTTTGTCTTCCTTTCTTTTTGCACATACTGAAGCTTTTTGGCTGTAGAAATTATATAAATGATATGTTATATGTCTAAGATTCTCTTAATCATACACTATTTGACTTCATTCACAATATAGAATCTATTCCACCATTGATCATCATATGCAGAAATTAAATCAATTGCATGCACACATTAAAACCATAAAAATTCACACACATTAACACAATGATTTATAGGGAATCCTGAAGCTAAAAACCCCAACTATCTTTATATAATATATTTCATAGAGATCATGGAACAACCCTCATACAAAGCTTCTCAGAAGCTCTCACTACAATACAATCGCTACACACTAATCAGGCTAGATCTTGCAAATTCATGCACCGATCTTTGCCACCTGCTAGCCTACCTCTACTGCACAATCCCTGTTGAAGAATGGCTTTGAATGAACTCGAATTGGTCCAGCCTTTCTCACGCAATCCTCATTGGAAACTCTACCAATGTGTGGTGAAAAATCATGCAACACTATAGTCACAACTGATAGTCAACTTTCCCTTTCACCTATCTCTCCACTGATCTCCACTGAAACTGTCCATGCACTGTAGTTAACTAATGTATTCTTCAGTTGATTAATGAGTTAATATTTAGCGAATTAATTATTAATTAATTCACACCACTCTCACTAATGTATCAATCAGTTATACTAGATACAGTTAGCTCAACTGTGTCTAACTGAGTTAAACTGAACACAACTCCATCAACTACCTCAATAACTCCACCAAACTCTGTCACATGAGTTTTAACTAAATTCTCCATGCAATATATCCACTTAACCCTCAGGAATAGCGTAATTCCTTCTGTCAGCTCTTGTGCCACATCTATGAACTTAACTGAAGTGCTCCAAGAGAATAAGTTAATGTTTAGAGTCCAAATATTATTAAGAGCTAATAATATTCGACATATCTATTTTTAGACTGGCAATCTAAAAATAGATTCCGCCCAATATGTCTAAAAATAGAATTCCATCTATTTTTCCAACTTGACCAACTATCCACAAATAGCATCCTGCAACTCATAGAATATGATCGACATGTCTAAAAATAGACTTACACCAAAAATAGCCTGCGGGCCCACTTAGTGAAGGCGACTCTTTTCACTAAGCTCATCATCTTGTTGCAATCTCAACACTCCCTCTCAACAAGATAGGGATTATCTGCCACCCCGATCCTGTCTCTATGGTATTCGAATTTGCTCCTGGTGAGCGCCTTCATCAAGATATCAGCATCCTGATCCTCCATAGGAATGTAAGAAAGTAACATGATCTTCTGCTGCACACAATCTCTGATATGATGATATCGGTCCGTGAAGCCATGTAGCCTCAACTCATCCTCCTGTCTGTACCATAATCCATATCCTGATGTGCCTCTGAGATATCTCAATACATGCTTCCTCGCCTTCCAAAATAGCTTGGTAGGCTTAACCATAGCTTGTGAAAGCTGGTTAACAGCATAGCATATGTCCGGTCGTGTATTGACTAGATACATGAGCGAACCAACCAAATATCGGTAAACAATGGCATCCACTACCTCTGCCAATGTAGCATCCTCTTTCCTCCAACCACCAGGAAGAGGAGTGTCGGTAGGCTTGCAGCCTTGCATGTTGAGCTTCTCCAGTATCTCCCGGGCATACTTGCCTTGAGACACAAACAGTCCATCACTGCGCTGCCAAATTTCCAATCCCAGGAAATAATGAAGGAAGCCCAAGTCCTTCATCTCAAACTCTTTTGCAAGATTAGCCTTGCATGAGAGTATCAACTGTTCATCACCTGTCAAAATCAAATCATCTACATAAAGTACAATGATCAGCAACTTACCCTCCACCACAATCTGGTATAGGTTCGGATCCACCTCACTCTTGGTGAATCCAAGACCGGTGAAATAACTTTCTATCCGTGTGTACCAAGCACGAGGTGCTTGTTTCAACCCATACAGCGTTCTTTTTAGCCGGCACACATGCGACTCACTACTGAATATCTTGAAACCTTCGGGCTGCTCTATGTACACCTCATCCTCAATGACTCTGTTGAGGAACACGGTCTTCACATCCATCTGATGAATGTGCCATCCCATCTGCGCTGAGAGAGCTAGGATAATCCGTATGGAATAATACCTTGCAACAGGTGCAAAAGTTTCCTCATAGTTGATCCCCTCAATCTGTGAGAAGCCCCGAGCAACAAATCTTGCCTTGTACTTCTTGACACTCCCGTCAACAGCTTGCTTCACTTTGTAGATCCATCTCGAACCTACCACTAATTTCCCTTCCAGCCTTGGGACAATCTCCCATGCATTGTTTCTGACAATCAAATCATACTCTTCCACCATGGCATCTACCCATGCAGGGTCCTCCACAGCTTCCTCTAAAGAGGATGGTTCTGTCACGATACACTTGCTCATCAGAGCCATGTATCCAGTATATCGGTCAGGTGATTGTCTCTGTCTGCGCTGTGATGTAGGTGCTCCTACAATATTCTCTACATCAATATTCAGTCGCTCAGATTCTGTAGTGCGCTTCTGCCCTCTAATGGTTGGCGTTGCATGAGTGGTTTCTTCCACTCCATGAGCCTCCTCTTGTGGTTGATCCACATCCTGAGGCTCATCCTTAGGAACTAATAGCTCCTCATCTGCATGCAAGTGTGGCTCCCTCTCAAGCGAACGCTTCATGGCTTTCTCCTCATGAAATTTGATATCCCGTCTCACAACAGTCTTCCGACTATCTAGCAAATACACACGATAGTTTTGGGGTGTTTCTGTGTACCCCACAAATATCCCAACCTCTACGGTCGGTTCTAGCTTCTTCCTGGCATCCTTCGTCACATGAATGTAAACAAGTGAGCCAAAAATCTTCAAATGATAAATATCAGTCTTCTTACCAGAAAATGCCTCTTCGGGTGTACTCATGCCAAGTACTCTATGAGGACAACGGTTTTGCACATAAACCGCAGTGTTACAAGCTTCAGCCCACAAGTGTATGGGAAGGCCCTGATCATGCAACATCGCCCGTGCAGCACCCATGATCGTTCTGTTCTTTCACTCCACGACCCCATTCTACTGTGGGTTATGAGGCGTTATGAGCTCTCTTTGAATTCCTTCTGCACTGCAAAAGTCTTTGAATTCACCAGAGATGAATTCACCACTATTATCGCTCCTAAGATCCTTCACCTGCTTCCCTGACTCTTTCTCAACCAGTGCCTTAAACTCACAAAACTTTGAGAATGTCTCGCTCTTCTTCTGCGTGAAGAAGATCCAAAACTTATGAGAAAATTCATCAACAAAGATCACATAATACCTATGCTTTGCTGTCGAAGTTACTGAGAAAGGTCCACACACGTCTGTGTGAATTCTCTCAATGATCGTCGTGGCGTGACTATCCTTCTCATGAAAGGTGGCTTTCACAAATTTTCCCAAAGTACATCCCTTTCACTGATATGACTGTGCAAGTGTATCTTTGGGAAGCTCGGTAGAAATTTGCTGCAAAATTTTCAAAGCACCATGCTGAAGGTGACCCAATCTCCTGTGCCACAATTCGCCCTCATCTTGGCTCACCACTCCTTCTACTTTGCCTACTATTGTTGCGCAGCCATCTACCTGTAATTGATAAAGGTTATTAACTCGAACCCCTATCCTCCGGGTTTCACCAGTTTCCTTACTGCGCAGGAAAGCCTTTCCCTCGCTAAAGACAACATCATATCCCTTGTCTTCCAACATCGCCATAGAGATCAGATTCTTCTTCAATCCTAGAAAATGCATGAAATCCTTCAAGATGAAAGGTTTTCCAGACTCCCTCTCAAAGGAAATTGTCTCGATGCTATTCGCACTGTATCTACCATCATCGCCCATCTCGATGTGCACTCCAAGATCCTTCTCATCCAGATCAGTAAACAAATATTTGTCTCCGATCATATGGAAAGACGCAACACTGTCAAGAAACCACACTTACCCCATCACACTTGAGACCAAGCATGCGATCAGCGAAAATTCCAACTCAAACTACGAGGCTAAGGCCTCTCCAGCTGCAGATCCAGCAGCCTGCTTATTTTTCTTCTTCTGTGGACAATTAGTGGCGTAATGTCTGTGTTGGTGACAGTGAAAGCACTTCACCTTGGACATGTCCTGCTTCTTGCCTTTTGGCATCGGATCGAGAAGGATTTTTCCTTCTTCCTTCATGGATTTCTTTTAAGTGTACCAAATAACAATTTTCTTCATATTCATTCTTCGATGAAGATCCATCCCTGGTACTCTGCCTTATCTCCTCCTGCATAAGATCTGACCAAAGTCGCTCCCATCCCAATAGTTTCTCCCGACCATTGACAGAGTTCTCGTAGGAATTCCAACTCTTCGAAAGCCTAAGGAGAGCCAAGCTCACCAAGTCCTCTTCATATACAACAACCCCCACACTTCCCAGCTCATCCCTGCACTGGAAAAACTTCGTGAGGTACTTGGGTATACTTTCACCCTTCTCCATTTTCATTTTCCTGAGCTTGTCTTTAAGTGAAAACTTCCTCTGGTCGCTTTTGCTTTGGAACAAGTCTGTCAAAGATTTCCACATAAAGAATGGAATAGCTTTACCATGAAGGCTAGACACTATATGATCCTTCACACCTTCCAACAGAATCCTTCGACATTTTGTTGTCTTCTTTTGCCAGATCCTCGTCAAGTGCGGCAAAGATCGATAAGTAGGTTTTGGAATTTTCACATCTATGAACTCCTTCAACCCATTATCCTCCAAAGACCACCTCCATCCTTCTTCCATGTAACATAATTCGAGTCTTCAAGGTAATACTCCAACGAACTATTGAAACACATCTCAATCCTCCGACAAAGAAAACAGGTGCGCAAATTCGAATTCCACCAAGACAAAATCAACCACTTCAATGGATTTGAAATTACTCCAATGATCAATATAGCTCGATACCATGTAGAAATTATATAACTGATATGTTATATGTCTAATATTCTCCTGATCATACACTATTTGACTTCATGCACAATACAACATCTATTCCACCATCGATCATCATATGCGTAAATTAAATCAATTGCATGCACACATTAAAACCATAAAAATTCACATACATTAACACAGTGATTTACAGGAAAGCCTGAAGCTAAAAACCCCAAATATATATATATATAATATATGTCATACAGATCATGTAACAATCCTCATACAAAGCTTCTCACAAGCTCTCAGTACAATCCAATCACTACACACTAATTAGGCTAGATCTTGCAAATCCATGCACCGATCTTTGCCACCTGCTAGCCTGCCTCTACTGCGTAATCCCTGCTAAAGAATGGCTCTAAATGAACTCAAATTGGTCCAGACTTGCTCACGCAATCCTCATTGGCATCTCCATCAATGTGTGGTGCAAAATCATGCAACACTATATTCACAACTGATAGTCTACTTGGCCTTTCACCTATCTCTCCACTGGTCTCCACTGAAATTGTCCATGCATTATAGTTAACTGATGTATTCTTCAGTTGATTAATGAGTTCATAATTAGTGAATTAATTATTAATTAATTCACACCACTCTCACTAGTGTATCAATCAGTTAGACTAGATACAACTAGCTCAATTGTGTCTAACTGAGTTAAACTGAACACAACTCCACCAACTACTTCTACTAACTCCACCAAACTCTGTCACATGAGTCAAAATTTTTCTAACTGAAGTCTCTCCATGAAATAGCTCCCACTTAACCCTTAGGAATATCATAATTCCTTCCGCGCCCAATCGAAGTGCTCCAAGAGAATAAGATAATGTTTAGAGTCCAAATATTATTAAGAGCTAATAATATTCGACATATCTATTTTTAGACTGGCAATCTAAAAATAGATTCCGCCCAATATGCCTAAAAATAGAAGTCCATCTATTTTTCCAACTTGACCAACCATCCACAAATATCATCCTAAAACTCATAGAATATGATCGACATGTCTAAAAATAGACATAGTCTAAAAATATACTTGCGCCAAAAATAGCCTGCGGGCCCACTTAGTGAAGGCGAATCTTTTCACTAAGCTCATCATCTTGTTGAAATCTCAACACTGGCTTATGTCTATCTCTCCTTCTTCTGATAGCACTGGAAAGTTTCCCTTCTCATGAATATCTAAATTCTATTCCAGAGATTGACTGCAGGGGCATTTACTGGATATGTCACCTTTGAAGAAAGGATGAGATCCAGAGGCTACCTGGCCATCTGCAGACTCTATCTATAGATCTCGAAACATTCCCCTTCATGGATTCAGTACTTTTTCTTGAAGCCACAGTCTGAGCCAAAGATCATCCTCTGATACCATTGTAATGTTCCTTCTTCAGGATTGCTCATGAATCATGTATCAAAAACGCATTTCCAGCAACAAATGAAATAAAAAAGTAAAATGAATCTTGGATCCCATATATTAGTCAATATACATTATAAATCCAAGAATAGAGCTGAAACAAATCAAACTAGGTGGGCTAAACAGACCTCCCACACTGGTGTAGCTAAAACTAGTGAAAAACCCCAAGACTGCAAAATGCCGGAGCAGCTGCTCAAGGGACTGTGCAGTCTAAGAGAGGTTTTACACATAAAATTATTAGAGAATAATATATCTACTCATGTATTGATAAAAAATGCTGGAGAACAAAGATCTAAGCTCCCTTTACAAAATACAAAAGAAACCGGCAAGGGTTTCTTGTCAAACACTCTATATATAAAATGTGATATTCAGAAAATGACTGAATAATCACTGCAAAACTAAATTAAATGAATGGAATAGGCTGAAGGATGTCTGATCTGATTTATAACCCTTAAGGGCTTCCTCCCATGAAAGGATGAACCTCTCAATCACAAGGAAACTCAGCAATGGATCCACCAAACCATGCAATAAGTTCTGCCTCCTGAAAAAACGCACTCCCTAGCAGAAACAACGCTGGGAGGGTAAGGGAAATGTGTGGTCTGATACCACAGATCTGAAATAAGCTCTGGAGCTCTCCAAACAGATCTCTCAAGTGAAGGAAACCTTCCTCCAATGAGAAACTAGCTCAAAAGCCGGGATTCCAATCCCTTCCACTGTTGCACCTAGCAACACTGCACAATCTCCGGAAAATATGTGCTGATGAAGATGGCTGAAGCTTGTCCTGAAAACCTGATGTGGAATGATGAATACAAACTCTTCCAATGAGCTCCTCAAAGGAAATAGGTGGGATTCCCGCCCGGGAACACCCAGTGCTAAATAGCACTGCAACTTTGCTAAGCAGCAAAGCAGCAACAATTCTTAGCAGCCAAGAATAATTATATACAACATAATGAAAAATGTTGCCATCCTCTTCCTTATATCATAAGTGAGTTTGCTTGCCCTTGGCCCCACTCACTTAGTTTGCTTCTAACCCAAGCTACCTTTCCCTCCAAAATTGTGTTTTCCAACCTAGAATTCCTCCTCCACTAAAACTGTGTTGTTGACTTTAGTGAAAGCAGCTTCAATTTAACCTTGTTCACACATGGAGGTGTTTTATTTAGATATAAAAAGTGTCTCCTTTCACATTTGGAGTATTCTCATCCTCCTTAGGAGACTTATGGGCTTTTCTACCCATTTATTTACTGGCTACAGTTGCTGCTAACTCTAATGTTCCATTTAGCTTGGAAGCTAAAATTTTGGAACATTACATTATATATGTATATGTATATGTATATTGGTGATCCTATGATAATAGCCTATATGGAAGCTCCTTCATAAATTGCAGCAACATGAACTTGTTCTGACCACGGGTTTTCCCTAACACTATATATAGTCTCAAGGTAATACATTGGAGATTTTCTTTATCCTTTCTAGCTTGGTTGGTGAGCCTATTTCATATGAATATTGCTTTTACCTTCTCCATGCTTAGGGATGAGAATGCCTTGTTCCCCTTGGTGGGGAGGAAATATCTTCAAAAGAGCTTTCATGACTTGGGTTTATGTTGCTTGGTTTGGCATGATCCTGTATCTAAGCCATGAGCATGATTGAGATATGTTCCTTATGTATTTGTATACCTTTCCATGGTTTTGATAACACGTATAGGTTTTGGTATCTTGATTTGATCATCAAGGATACCATAGACCTCTGCAAGTTTGAATGGACAAGTCCCTGGACTGGATGGACAACTCCCTGATCCGTGTCTTGCATTTCTTCCATCAAGAACCTGAAGGAGGTAATCTAGCTACAACTCGAGAGGGATAGCACTATTGCGTTCTTCACATAGCTTTAATAGTGATGTTGAGTTATGGCGTGAGTCTAAACATCTAAAAAACCACTATAGCATGGCCATGGTCATAAACCTTTGCAAATGACTCAAGCGGAGAAGCCTTATCCTTAGCTCATTTAACCTCATTCGTGATCACAGTGAGATTTATTGGGTTTTGTGAAGGTTGGCTCGAAGGCCAAGTCAATAACCCATATGAATGTATCGCATAACCAAATGTGAAGCTTGTATAATATTTGGTTGAGATTGTGCACAATAATATCGACTACTCACAAGGAATTTGGGATGACGTAAGTCTGGAGGGGTTGTATCCCAAAAGCCATAGGAGGTCACTCAAGAGAAACAACTGGGATGATAAGGACGGGGATGGCGTGGCAGGGCCTATAACATGAGGAAGTTTGGGATGACATGGAATTCATGTATAGGATGGCAGAGGAACCACTTCCCGTGTAATTGGGCCTATCGTAATGTTAGGAGATTTAAAATTGGGATCCCATGGATGAGAATTTCAATGAAAGTCGGCGAGAAGTTTCATGTCTCAGAGTCTATTTCTTGGAGGAGGGCTCACACAATGTTGAAGGGAGAGTCGGGATGAATTGGTAATGGGTTGCCATGGCAGGAATGAGGACCAATAAAAATCACTTTCAGCACAACGGTGTGTACTGGCTAGGGCACGTCAGCCCGAAGGGCCAACCCCAGAGAAAATGTTAAGCGTGCAATTGCAATGGGTTGAGTAATAGAGCCTGTGTGATGGGAATATTAGTGGCAGCTAATAAATTGTCGTGTGGTTCTCTCTCTCTCTCTCTCTCTCTCTCTCGCTCTCTCTCTCTCTCTCTATATATATATATATATATATATATATATATATATATATATATATATATATATGCAAATTATTTTCATTTTAACAGATAGCATAGGGTTGCGAAACCCAAACCCATGAACAAGTTGACATCTAATAAAAAATTAGCCAACTAAGTCTAGCCACAAGGCTAATACGATGATGTGGCGCTATCTAATTTTTCATTATTTCAATGGTCACATATCTTTACCCAAAGGTTGGATTAAGGTAAATTTTTATATCACTAAAATCATCTTAATGATTTGAATGCAATGGTGATGTCAAATCAAGCTTTAAGTGAGTTGAAAGATCGAAATTTTTAGACCCCATTTCCATATTGACACCTTGAATCTTGGTTCAGTATAGTAACCACCCCCTCTTAATCGGTGTTATGGCGAGGATTAGGAGGGGGTTATTACAAATATGACCCCTAATACACCTAAATGGAAAATCCCAAATAGTCCAGAGGTCATGAGAAGGAATGGCCTCCTTTTTTCAAAGTCATATATATAGCAAGCCCTTCTTTTAAGTCAATTCCAACAAAAATATGTGTTATAAAAATTATACCTATGTCCAAAAATGTCATATCCACTTTTATGAAAGTACCAAGAGAATTATATATTTCTTTAAGGATTATTAATAATCAAAGCACCATTGGAACACTGGGACACTTTATCCATACAAGGGTGATATCAATTCTCTTCAAATGAGAATCAAATAAGGGGAGCAACATTTGAGAACAAGAAGAATGAAATTCCACTTCCAAAGTTGTGCTAAGATCCTCTATGAATCCATGTGTGACCGAAAGAAGAGCCCTAGCTAATCTCTAGATAAAATAAAATACTTTTGGTTATACCCTATTCAAGGAGCTCAGGTATCTTTCAACCACACCTTTAGAGATTAGTCACCTACATTCCTACCATGAAAATTACCTACTAGGGTTTGAGAAGCCAAACCTACCACTTCATGGATTCTGATGTCCTCCCATGAAACCAATTTTACCAAGGAATTTTATTATTTAACACACTTATTCCTCTTCCTTTTATTCGGGTGCTTCTACCCACCTTCATCATTCACATTCACAACTTGGATAACTTCACCATTAACTTTGTCTCCTCTGAAAGGCTTGACCACAACATATCATTCATCTAATGGGTTTCCTACATTCTCTAAATTATTAGAAAATACCTCATGCTCAACTAATTTTGTCTTATTCAAAATTTGATTTATAACCAACTTTGAAACTATGGAGACTTAGGAGTTACTTTATTAGGAACATAGCCTACCTTCATAGAAATATTGGCTATCCAAGCTCATTCTTTATCACCCCTAAATGAAATAGACTTCCCCAAGCTAGCAAACTAACTATAACCTAATTTTCCAAGCTAGAAAACTAATTATAAAATAGATCAAATGAATACCCCAAAGGGATCTTACCTCTTAAATCAGCTAGAGACAAAACTCTTACCTAAAACAGAACCACATCCAACATGTTGAAATTCTTGGAGATGCTCATCACCAAAACTCTCATTCTTCCCCCCCGCCCCCAAGCTGCAATAATCCACAACTCCTTGTCTCATAAGGAATACCTATCCAACTCACTTGGCAACACTACTTCTTCTTGCAACATTCCCAACTCCATCTCAGGGTTGACTCTTGTGCACATCTCTAATCCAAATACTCTTTGAAGTAGCTTTGATTCCATGCAACCCATGCGTTGTCTATTCTTTAGATAGAAAACATAAACACACCAAAAATTCCTAACTTAAAAAACCTTTACACAATGGAAATATACCAATAATTAGATCAATATATAGTCTATACATAGACTTCCTAAAGTCTTAAGGTCAAAAATCCAACCACGAGGATCTATTATTTCATCCACTGAGGCAATCTTAGAGGAAGAAGATCCTAGATCTCCAACATAAGGAGTAACCTTCTTCACCTCTTCAGGAGAACACTTTCTAGCTGAAGAGTTAGAAATTACTAGTGAGGAAGAAGAAGAAGAAACTTTCTTCAATATCCCATTGATATAATAGCCAGAGGAAGATCATTTATCTTTAAATTTAGAACCCCATATTAGCTCTGAGGAATCTAGAATGGCAGGAGAAGGAGAAGGAGAAGGAGAAATTTTAAATGGAGAAAATATACCATGGGAGGAGGGAGAGGTGGAGGACAAGGTAGAGGAAACAGAGGAGGAGGTAAAGGAAACAGAAGAAATAGGGGAGATGATAATACTTTTGGATTTCCTATAATTGATGAGGATACAAATGTCACAATGAAGAATATTTCACCTTCCATTCATCCAAATTTCCATGGATTAAAAAGTGAATATCCTGAAACCTTTTTGTTTGAATTTGAAGTTTTGTGTAGATCTTATGACTACTTACAAGACTCTCAAAAACTAAAGTTATTTCCTGCAACACTTAAAGGATCAACTTTAAAATGGTTCATGGGTTTAGTCACACAACCTATTAGAACATGGAATGATATGAAAATAGCATTTTTAGAAAGATATTTGGATTATTGCATACCTATTAATCGGAAGGATGAAGTGGTCAAGATGATGCAAAGAGAGGATGAGAACCTGAAGGATCTAATTGAAATATTTAATTATAACATAAAAAGAGCTAAAATGGAAAACTTAGATCAAGATACTTTAAAATCTCTCTTGTTAAAAGCCATTAGAGATGAATGGATAGACATTCTCAACATGATGGGTATGGGAGATATTTCTCAACTCGCATTACCTGAAATTGGTGGATTATGTATTCATCTCTCTAGGGGAAAATAAAAAACTGGGAAAAATCCAAGAGATCCTTCTCTCTTTAGAGTGAATAAATCTGCAATTGGAACAGTAAGTAGGGAAAAAAATAGAAATATGCTTGAAGAATTTAAAACATATATTTTAGGGAGTCTTAGTGAACAGATAGACACCCTTAAATTACAAAACAAGAAGAAAGCTGACACTGATTCCTTAGCTATTTTCTATCCTAAATGCAGAAAGAAGCATGCCTTAAGAGAATGCCCTCTTGATGTAAAAGTCATAGAGGCCTGTGTGATTTTCTCAGAAAATCATGAAACTAAGATTTTTCCTTCAATTTCAGGTCTTAAGGTTGTTTTTCAAGAAGAAGTAACTTCAAATCCAGTAGAACCTCCTTGCTTTGTCTCTAGAAGACCATGGTAGGGGCCACAAACTCAAGGTTTTAACAACCAAATGTATACTCAGCCCCCAACAAATAATTGGAATTTTTGGCAGTAACCTTGATCCCAACCTCAACCTTGGGCACAAGGAAAGAAAAATACCTATGGTAGATATTCTCAATACTACCAATATCCTCCATCTTATCCAAACTATCCTTCCCAACAATTTCCACAACAAAATCAACAACCCCAACTGCAAAACCCAAACCCACAACTTTCATTACCATTTCCACAAAGACCAAACCAACTACCTGCCCATCCATTGCCAAACCCAAATAATAAAAATCCTCAAAATGCTTACATTATAGAAGGACAACAATTTCCAACTTACATGATTAATCCACTAGATCTTAATGATGTTCAACCTAGATCTGGTAGAATATTAGAAAGGAAAAAGCCTTATGTTGTTATTCAAGAACAAGATAATTTTGATGAAGAAATTTCTCTACGACAAAATAAAAGTTCTGAAGAAGGAACATCTCTTCAAAAGAACCAGCATTCTGAAAATGAAAAACAAGAAAAACCAATAAACTCAACTCCTATCACCAAGCAACCATTAGTATCTATTTCTAACCCTCCCTTTCCTGAAAGATTACAAGTTGATAGAGGGGTAGAAAAAATATAATGTTTCCCAATTATGATTTTCTTGATGAATTAAAAAATGTCTGTATCAAAATTCCTTTGCTACAAGCCATTAAAGAGATTCCAATTCTATCCAAAACAATAAGAGAGTTTAGCATGAAGAAACCAGGGGAAAAAACAAAAGAAATAAAAAGAATTCAACTAGTAGGAAAAATGGCACACATTATGATGGGAAAAATTGCCATACAAAAATATTAGATCTAGGAAGTCCAGTTGTAAAAACACATATCAATGGTATTGAAATTCCAAATACATGGATTGATCTAGTAGCAGCTATAAACATCATGAGCAAACAAACCATGGAACAACTCAAGCTTCCAAATAGTCAGTATACACCTACATTACTGCAATTAGTAGACATACCAGTAATCCAGCCAGATGGTGTATTAGAAGATTAGTATCCTTAGACTCTTGGGAGTATACGGTTGATTTTATGATTTTAACACCCAAGAATAATCTAGGAGGACATCCACTAATATTAGGAAGACCTTGGTTGGCTACAGCTGATGCTTTCATTAGTTGTAGATCTGGTGACATGTATATCTCTGATGGTAATTCAACGAAGAAATTCACTCTATCTCCTCCAGCAAAAAAAATCACGGAATTAGAAGATGAAGAATGGATAGATGATGACAATGATATACAGCGTCTCTTTACTATTTTTGGTACAAGCGAAGATAGTCAAATCTTAAATTCAATAGAAAACTTTAAATCATCTTCAGAATATGAACATGATCATTTTCAAGAACAATGCAATATTGAATACTTTTCATCCAGGTATATGTCTCTATATTCTATGGAAGAATTTGGTAACTCTACATTTGAAATATTTCCGAGAAAATCTTTGAACATAAACAAAAACTTAGAAAGATTACAACAGGAAAAGTTAATCAAAACATTACAACAAAATTCTTCTACATATGCATGGGAATACACTGACATGAAAGGAATTAGTCCTAAGACTTGTATACATCACATCTACATTAAGGAAAATTGTAAACCTATCAGACAACCTCAAAGAAGGATGAACCCAAATCTTGGGGAAATTGTGAAAGAAGAATTGCAAAAATTGTTTAATGTAAACTTCATTTACCCATTTTCAGACAGTCAGTGGGTTTCTCCCTTAGTGATTGTACCTAAAAATAATGGTAAGTGGAGGGTATGCATTGACTATCAAGAGTTAAATAAAGCTACCCTAAAATATCATTTTCCATTACCTTTCATAGATCAAGTATTGGATATATTAGCAGGAAAGAAGTATTTCTCATTCTTGGATGGTTTTAGTGGTTACAATCAAATTCAGGTAGCACTTGAAGACCAAGATAAAACCACATTCACCTGTTCATGGGGAACCTATGCCTACCGAGTACTTCCTTTTGGTTTGTGCAATGCACCTGCAATGTTTCAAATGGCAGTATTAGGAATTTTTTCTGATCTAATACATGATTGTGTGGAGGTATATATGGATGATTTTACAGTTTATGGGAATTCATTTGAAGAAGCTTTATAAATTTTGGAAAAGGTTCTTAAAATATGTAAAGAAGAAAATCTTTCATTAAGTCATAAAAAATGCTTTATGATGTTTACTGAAGGAATTGTTTTAGGACATCGCATTTCGAGAGATGGAAATAACGTTGAAGTCATCTCCAAATTATCAATTCCAAGTTGTCAAAAGGATGTTAGAATTTTTCTAGGATTCACAGGGTATTATAGAATATTTATAGAAAACTTCACTAAAATAACATCCCCACTCTTCAAATTATTGACCAAAGATTGTGAATTCAGTTGGAATCCCGATTGCCAATTGGCATTTGAAACTTTAAAAAAAAAAAATTATGAAGCACCCATCTTAAGAGGTCCAAATTGGAAACTACCTTTTCACATTTCAACAGATGCTTCAGATACAACTCTAGGAGCTGTATTAGAAAAAAAATATTTGATCCCCCATGCCATCTATTACACAAGCAAAAATTTGACTCCTGCTGAGTTAAATTACACTGTAACGGAAAAGGAATTTCTAGTTATTGTTCATGCTATTAAAAAATTTAGACATTATATCATCAGCTATGAAACCTTTATTCATACATATCATTTAGATATTTAATGAATATATCTATTACTAATGGCAGAGTCACAAGATGGTTATTTCTCCTGCAATAATTCAATATCACCATTCTAGGCCGACTTAGAAAACAAAACACAGTTGTTGATTTCTTGTCTAGAATTCAAAATTTCAAAAATGATACTCCAATATAGGATAATTTTCCTGATGAATATATTTTTTCAATAACTACTAAAACTCCTTGTTTTGCAGATATTGCTAATTACTAACTCACATGAAAGTTACCTGCACACTTGTTTCCTAGAGAGAAAACAAGAATTATTCAAACAAACACATTTTACTCATGGGTCAATGATGAATTGCATAAAACAAGTCCAAATATCATCGTCAGAAGGTGTGTTCGAGAAGATGAAATTCCTAATATTCTCAAGGCATCTCATGGTGAACCCTGTGGTGGACACTTTTCTGATAGGAGGACTGCCTATAAAATCCTTCATTTAGGATATTTTTGGCCATCGATATTTAAAGATACCAGGGAGTATGTCAGAAGGTGTGACAATTGTCAAAGAATGGGGAAACTTGTTCCTAAAAATGAAATGCCATTACAATCTCAGGTACTCATCGAACCATTTGAAAAATGGGCCCTAGATTTTGTTGGACCAATCAATCCACCATCTAATCAAAATAAATATATTTTGGTATGTACTTATTATGTCACTAAATGGGTAGAGGCTAAAGCACTATCTTTAGCTAATGAAAATGTTGTAGTTAAATTTCTCTTTGAGGATATTTTCACTTGTTTTGGTGTCCCAAGGGAAATTGTGACAGATCAAGGAACCCAGTTTACATCCAAATTGGTGGAGAAGATTCTGGAGAATTACAGGATCAAACATAGAAAATCCACTCCTTATCATCCACAAGAAACTGGTCAAGTGGAGTCTACCAATAAATTGATCGAAGGAATTCTCACTAAGACTGTACA
Source organism: Pinus albicaulis (assembly GCA_034641835.2). NCBI lineage: Eukaryota > Viridiplantae > Streptophyta > Pinopsida > Pinales > Pinaceae > Pinus > Pinus albicaulis. Next base: position 586,363,844 of record CM076581.1, read on the forward strand.
TCTACATAGGAAGGATTGGGAAGATAGGCTTCCTAAAGCCTTATGGGCCTACCAGGCCACATGGAGGAATATAACAGGACATACTCCCAATGAACTTGTTTATGGGAAGCAAGTCCTATTTCCCATAGAATTTCATATCCAAACCTTCAAGATGGCAGTCCAACTGGGGCTTGACTTATCAGAAGCTCAAAAGCACATATTGGAGCAACTTAATGAGCTTGATGAAATCAGGCAAGATGAAGTTCAAAGAACCATTCTAGTCCAGCAGCAAAGGTCCAAATGGCATGATAAATATATAAAGGAGAAAAAGTTTCAAGCAGGGGATTGGGCACTTTTGTTCGAATCAAAGTTCAAAGACTTTCAAGGAAAGTTTCAGACTCATTGGCTTGGGCCTTATGAGATTGAACAAGTCTTTGACAATGGAGCAGTCAGGATAAGGACAATTGATGAAGAAAAGGTACCTCTTCTTGTGAATGGACATTGATTAAAAGTCTATCATAAGCCAATTTCAAAGGAAGAGTTTATCAAAATTTTCCAAGATAATACTGATATGAAGTTAGTGAAAAAAGAATCCTTCTTCTTCCCAAACTTAGTCTTTTTATTTTTCATATCTAAAAAAAAAAAAAAAAAGAGAGAGAATAATATATATATAATTCAAAAAAATAATAATAATAATAATAATTGTATAAGTGTGAAAACCAGTCAATGATTGGCATCCTTATACAGAAAATATAGGATGAAAATCAGAGTTCTGAAATCTTATATTTTCCATTGCATTTCTAAAAATCCCAAAAATCTTTGTTCCCTTTATTTTTTCTAAAGCAATAAAAAAGTATTACAGAACTACTTCCATTCTGCAGTTTTCATTTCATTCTACAGCTGACATTCCATTCTGCAGTTGTCATTTCATTCTACAGCTGACATTCCATTCTGCAGTTGATACCACATTTTGCAGCTCTGTCACATTTTTACAGCTTACTTAAGCAAGAATATTGAGCAAAAGAAATTAAGAACTCAATTTGAAGATCATCATGATGAAGGATACCTGAAGAATCAACATCAAGGAAATAGCAACAAAAGGTTATTTCTAAAGGTATGATTACATAAATTTATTTAAATAACAAGATTAAAAAACATTATCATATAACGTAGATGATCACATGCTGCCTAAATATATCGTCATTTGATTTGATTTGGACTCACATCATGTCATAAATCGACCACATCATCCACATCATGTTTCATAACGATCCATAACGGATTCTCTCATTTATGATTAAACAGTCATATCCAATTTCTATAACCTATTCATCTACGTTTCTTAAAACACGGTCAAGTATTCATTTCACTCATATTCCCCTACAAGCCCTCAACGTCCTTAACTATATCCGCAATCCAATTCACTTGATAAACAGAGAATAACAATTCTGAAGGCTAGACTCTTTACGACAGAAGACATGGGTTTGATATTCAGGACTGAACCAGTGGGAGCTAAATACACGGAGGGTTATCCTCATATCAAAGAGATGCTACAGAAGGATAAATGGCTTAGGTTTATAGAAAAAATTTATGGTTTCCACAAAGAGATCACTAAGTCTTTTTTGAGGTCTTTTGATGGAACAGAAGTCGAAATAGGAGACATAAAATTTTCAGTGACCGAGGCGCTCATAGCTGAAGCTACAGAGATCCCAAGAATTAGCAAGAAATGGTTCAAAAGAAAATAATTTCAACGTGAATCATGGAGTGTTTTCCTCAAGAATCCAGGTATGGATACTTCTGTTTACAAAAAGGGTATTCCTAGCTCAGCACTCAAGAAAAAATGGAGAAACATGTTTTTAATTTTGCATAAATTTATCACTTGTGAAGGCAGATTTGGCTACATGTTTATGTATCATATTTGGTTGTTGATGAAATTTTTGGAGGATGGTGAAATAGACCTCCCTTTCTTTCTACTGAATAGTTTAAAAAGAATGTCTACAGATGTACATAAGAGAATTCGGTTTATAGACAACACTATGCATCATCATGGGTTGGTAAAAATACTTCTTGAATTCCATTTGAAAAATATAGGAGACTCTTGGGATGATTTTTTAATCAAAAACTATTTCCAAGATGAGCTAGAGCAGCCTAAGGAAGATAAGACTAGAAAAAGTAGAATAAGGAAGATTGATACAAGCATTGAAGACGGACCTTCACCTCCACTGCAGCAAGATGAAGAAGAACTTACCCTTGCGTAGTTGATGAAAAACAAGAAACGGGGTGGAGTTAAGACAAGAGGTAAAATAGAAAAGAAGAGAAAGGTTACAAGTGAAGAAAACTTAAACCCTCCACGGCCTAGGAGAAGCTCTAGAATCCGAAGGTCAATGAAGAAAACACCATCACAAGAAACAGAGTTTGTGAATTTAAAGGAGGAACCTCAAGTGCCATCACCCATCAATGCCTCTCCTCCACATAGTCCTATAAATTATCCTCTACATAATTTTGAAGGCAGTCCTAGTAGAAGATCTCTAGGCATAGACCTAGCATAGCAAGAGATATATGACTATATAGTGTCGTTGGATAAAAGTAATACATCAGTGAATCTAGGTATGCAAGAATAGCCTATCAGTCCACAAGAACCTCTAGTTAATACCCTCAAGCAAGAAATATATGAGCTATAGTTACTGAATAGGCATATTAAACGTGAGAATGAAGATTTAAAGCAGCAGAACCAATTGGAGAAAGTCATGAGTGATGACACCATCCTTCATTTGGGACTGTGGTACAAAAAGAACATAAAGTTAAAAAGAAAGAACAAATCACTGAACAGGACAGCCATCAATCTCAAATACAAACTCCTCATGAGGAAGCCCAGGATGGCAGTCACCTCAATGAAAAGAAAGAAGAGAAAATTGGATGTATTAGCAGAGGTGCCTAAACAAATACAATAGGAGAAGGAAGTTCACATTTTTTACAATTGAATGAGGACATGCAATAGCTTCTTAGTGGGGGTATGTTGAACCTTAGAATTTTTCTTTCTCTGATATCCTTTCTCATCACTTTTCCCTACCTTTTCATAAATCCATAACTCCAATCAATGATAAATGACATGTTTTATCTCAGAGAATGAATTTGAATGATCTCTATGTTATATTTTTTTCAATGATCTCTATGTTATATTTTTATGTTCTTTTTATTTGAATGAATTTTTGTAACTCAACTACAGAACACATCCTATTCTGCAACTAATTGTTGTTTCTGTAGCTACTTTAATGGTTTGATAGGTTCCAAGGAGAGAATGAAAGAATGAGTCACATGGGCATCTTTAGAATTATCCACATATGGATGTCGTCCTATCCACCTGGTTGAATTAGACAGAAAAAAGGTGCCTATGCTCGTGGTCAAAGGACGTGATCCGAGAACGAATAACTCTTGATTTTCTCTGACGTATAAAATTGAGAGTTAACCACTTATATTTTGCTTGTATGTTTCATTTGTAATCGCCATCTCTAAGCGGAAATAGCTCTAGACAGTTACATTTAATTTTGTTTAAATATCGGTTGTTTGAAAACCGAAAACAGTCTTAATTTTGTGTATGCTTTGAGACTTTCTTTTCCATAATATGAAGACTGTGTTCGTTGTTCCGGTTTCTTCTTGATGCGTGTATAGTCTGTTGGATCTCAACTCATTCTGTCGTAGAGGGCCCCTGCACAGAAGGAGGTTTCATTAGTTGTTTTAGTTTAATTTCATTACCTCTGTTTTGTCAATTCATAAGTTAGATTTATATTGTTTTGCAACTGTTCTTTATATTAAATTTTTTATCATAGATTAAATTTATGAATGCTTTCTTAGAATTAGTTTTAGAATGATTGTGTAATCTTTTTCTTACCAAAAACATCTCAAGAAAGTAGTTCTTCTATTTTCCAAAATTGGATTATGTTTGAGGCATTAGAGCATACAGTTACATTAGTTTTCCTTACATGTATTTACACTGCTTTCTTAGATTAATTCCTCAATTAAATGTGTAATTAGATGCTTGTAAATCATGTCAAGAAGATGAATTTGTCATTCTTCCAAATTGGATGATTTTGTATTTAAAATATACAATAGTTGAGTTTTCCTTTACATGTCTTTACACTGCTTTCTTAGATTAATTCCTTAATTAAATGTGTAATTAGATGCTTGTAAATCATTTCAAGAAGATGAATTTGTCATTCTTCCAAATTGGATGATTGAGTATTTAATATATACAATAGTTAGTTTTGCTTCACATGTTTTTACACTACTTTCCTAGATTAAAAATCTCAATTAAATGTATAATTAGATGCTTGTAAGTCAAGTCAAGCAGATGACTTTGTCATACTTCCAAATTGAATGATTGAGTATTTAAAATATACAGTATTTGAGTTTCCTTTACACGCTTTTTAAATGCTTTCTTAGATTAAAAATTTAAACTAAAGTATAATCAATTGCTTGTAAATCATGTCAAGAAGATGACTCTGTCATTCTTCCAAAATTGGATGATTAAGTAGTTGGTCCTGCAATAGTTGATTTTCAATTCTTTTAAATTTGCTTTCATTTAGATTAGCATTGTCATTTCAATTCTTAGTCATAGGATTTATATTTTAATCCATGGAGTAGAATTAAATTAAGATAGATTAGAATTAACTTTAAATTCCAAAGGCTTAAGGTCATTAGAATAAATACTATGTTTTTAGATTAGATTCTAACCATTTAAAGTTTGATTTATTTTATGAAAATTAGAAATAGTTAAAGAACGTTTCCTTTTCTTCCTTCTTTCAAAACTAGTTTTAACATTAAACCTCACTAGATTGAGTTGATTCATTCCATAGCTCTCATTTCTCAAAATTAACTCCTTTAGACATAAAGAAACAAAACCCCCCAAAACAATATAAAAACATACACAAGGAAGCAAGAAAAAGGTTAACTAAGCATATATAGTGCACCACACTTTATCAGATTACTAACCTCAGTGGATAATTTATGATAAGCAATTTAAGACATTAAATTGGCTAAACACCATATATACTAATCATGATCTCTTTTTTTGCGTTTTTTAAGAATGCAAGAGTCAACAACTTTAGGTGTAATAAAGTTCTGACTAGATTCTATATCAATCAACATAGAAAATTATTACTTATAAATGTTAACTTAACTTACACCATTGATGCTTCCAATGGTCTAATAATCAATCCTTTAATGTAGCATAGATTCTAGGGTTGGTTCTTGCATCATGCTTAACTATTGTAGCTCTTTCATTTTCATGGACAATCCTAATATTTTCCTATCTATGGGGACAATCTCTGAGTAGATGTTTTTCTCAACACCCCCAAGATTTCAAAGGTCCTATGAAGTGCTCCCTTAACTTTCCTCCTATTGATGTTGTTGTCTCGTCTCTACTTTGTGATGTAAAATTTTGTTGAAAACTACCTCATGTTAGGTAACACGGCTTCAAATTCTTTGCCTAATTTTTATATTTTGAGGCTTGAATCCTTCCCTTCTTTGTTCATAATGTTATTTTATCCTTTCCCTCCATTCTTTGTCGATCTCAAATTTCTTCTGGTTTTTCTCATAGTAGTATTCAACCTTCCTAATGGTATCATCAAAAGTTGTAGGCTCGTCGATTTAATCATGTCTTTATAAGATTGAGGCCATTGAGTGGATGCTGAAATTTTATGTACTCATCTTATATATGGAACATGCCCTATCAATTCAAAGACTTTACTTGCATAATCATCCATAGTCAATTATCCCAATTTCATAAAATATTTCTTGAATTGCATCTAGGTGATTTTCCTCTCACTAAAATTCTTTACATTTTTTAGGTCATCTCGCCATCTAGATGTTATTCCATTCATATTAAACATGGCCACTCTAGATTTCATGTCCATAATAATCATGCACCTAAAACTACTTTCTTAGTCCAAGAAGTTGTGCTTTGTCTTCCTCAACTGATTTCACCTCATCGTTAAAAGTAGGGGATTTTATCTTTCTGAAATCCCCCTATAAATAGCCTCTAGAATACCAATTCTTCTTACATTTTATGAGAGGAAGGCTTTGAACCATCACTAATTGAATATTTTGAAGTAATTATGTCCTTGTCTAAAGATTTTAATGATTTATATGTCCCGTCATTGGAAGTCTAAGTTTCAACACCATGACATCTCTTCCTTAAAGGAAATTTACTAATATTACTTGAAATTTGTTCCCAGTGCATTTTTTAAAACTTGGTCAAACTCTATAATAGGGCATGATTTAACTCATTATATTCTTCTTAGGTCCTTATGATACTTTCATTATATTACCTGGATAAAATTATATTTTCATGGTTCTCATGGTTTCTACCATTTTTAGAGGAATATTTATATCTCTCATATCATTAGACTTAGTTTCTAAAAAATGTTTGCTAGATTCTATGATAAGACTTACTTGGTCTATATGCCCATCTAATTGTTTGAAGTATGAAAAATGATCTATTAATTTTAGCATAACATCAAAACTATTATCATCCCCAGTTCCTTGAGCCCATATAGCCCATAGTGCCATAAACATGCTTTAATACCAATTCGCAATATCCCCAAAAATTGAAACAATATTAAATTTGAATAAATCCTACAAATGTTAAATATAATATCGATGTATTATAAATTTTTCAAAGAAACCATCTCTAATATATGTAGTTATTCACCCCATACCTTTCATCAACATGAAAACATGCAAAAATGAATAATATTATCACATTTGGAGGATCATTATGACTCTATGGTGTATTAGACATGATTTTGTTTACATTGTATCACACTAGATTCATCTTTTGATGTGATACATATAAGTTTTTATCACATTTCTCTAGACATTTTATCGCTGTGGCATATCACACTTATCCAAAATAATCTTGGCAGCAAAACTCCTTGTTTTTTTTGTATTGAGGAAAATCTTACACCTTTGTGGTGAATTTCATCATAAATCCTTTTGGCGTGATACATTACACCTCGTGAATCATTTGGTTATGAAACCTCCTCATTCATTATATGACAACAAAGTTTTCATTCTTATGATGTATCTCATTAAAAATTCTTTTAGCGTGATACATTACACTTCTTCACAAATCTCTTTTCCATGACAACTAAAAGCTCTAAAGGTTGCAGTATATTACATTGAAAAAAATCCAACGCAATATGTTGCACTGAAACTTTCTTTTGAGTGACACAGAAAAAATCACCATGTTTTTTTTTTAACTTTCTCCTTTAAAATTTCCCAAAAATTGTTGCCTTAATTAAAATTTATAAGTTTTTTCTAAACCAATTCAAGGAACCCAACTTCTTAACCTATATCATGAAATGGATATAGAATCATTAATGAACCTTTACTTTGCAATTATTATCAAGGGAAGCTAGGGCAAAGGATTATGAGTGACAAAGGCCCTGCAACCTAAAAGAAAAAACAAACCCTACCCATATTGTCGTAAAACTTATATTAACATAAAATATTTTCAAGGTACAAGGTGGATTCCCCAAGATTTCTTAGAAAGCCATTAAAGAAACAACTAGGAAACTAATTTCCTTGCATATAGTACAACAATAATAGTGATTCTTTATAGAGTAAGGAGGGAGATAACATTTAAATCCCATTTAGTATTGATGGGGCTATTTTGTTTCGTTAATTGGTATAATTGTCACAATAAATTCCAATTTTATCAATATGGACATAATTTTCCACACACCCATCACTATTATTGTTAGTGGTTTGAATTGAAAGATAGGTTGTCAACAGGGTATTGGTTCAATGGTTGATCCTTCCTAAGGAACAAAATCCCATAATAAATTAAATGAACCTTGGTACATATTCTACTTGCCAACCAATCTATAAGAATAAATGAACATGCATAGCATGAATCCTTTAACGAATTAATAATACAATCTGTAGGAATAAATAAGCGTACATCAAATTGAAAGCATAATTTACAAATGAAAAAAATACTCAGAAGTATACAAGAACCAACAAGGATATTAATATATCAAGTATATAGAGTAATCCCATCACAAACAACATGTTTTCACCATTCTACGACCTTACAAGAAAACTTAAATGAAGTTATTCATAAATAATAATAATAAAAATTAAAAAATTAATTAATTAATTAAAATTAAAAAATTAAAAAATAAATAAATAAATAAAAATAAACATATTTATACTCCATGATACATTCTTTCTTTGTTTATAGTAATAGAATGAATAATTTGGCCTCAAGTGGCAACACACAAAAACATACTTGAATTCTAAAAAATCTTTATTTTCACCAACAACTTTTCATTCGCAAGCATATAGACCTATATGGCTAATTTCAATTTATTAATCCATGACAATATAGATGTTATATAAATGCATATAAGGATGTTCCAAAATTGAAGATGAAGATCTTATTTGTTTGAATAATGCAGACCAACCAATTGGCTGAGGTCGAGCAATTTTATACCCAATTGTAGGCTTTCTTGCACTTAATATATCTACAATAGGCACCCCCTAGCTAGGCTATGATAACACCAGGGAAAAGAGTCAATACAAACAACTCAATCTAGTCTCTCAATCTCAAGTAAGAATATTACCAACCAAGTGTCTAACTATTCAGTTCTTTCAAAATATACTAGCTATATGACACCCATACAACCTACTCCCCTACAACACAAGGATAGTCCTTCGTCCCTGCTCAATAGTCCCCATATGCACCTTACCTCCAGTGTTGTTCTATGTGTGCATATACAGGTCTAAACTATTTTCCATTAATTGTAATAAACTTTAACATGGTTCCATTTATTTCTATGGATATAATGGATTTATTTCACTACTGGGTTTTTGAAGATAGAGCAACACTCTAGCACCCAAAATACCTACCCCACATAGCACAAGGAGAGTCTATGACACCCCTTTCATTGCCAAAAATTTTGTATTGTAATTAAGAAAATATAATGTTGCAGTGCCAACATTAATGCTATGATGTAAAACTATATTATATCATATAAAGTTTATTTTGATTAGTAAAAATTATAGAATTGGAGAAAGGGGACAACCAACAAATTATGGTGCCTTGGGGAGGGGAAAAACTTGACTTAAGAGGAAAAATATATCTTGGGTAAATATTTATTTTTGATGTGATGTTTAGTCTTCCCAAGAAGCTGAAAGGTTGGTAAGATGAAGGGGAGGTGTCATTATAAAAACAAGAGGGAGGATCAATCACTATGTTCTTCTCCCTTTAACCTTTTAGCTTCTATAATACATCCTCCCCCCCCACCCCTTGTTAAGAAATTAAAATTGGCATGGGCATTGGTGATAGTTTGTGTAACATGAATTGAATGTGTTGTAGTGTTTTTTTCTTGGAATGGATGGCTCTGAGGATTGGGAATTGTCCTGTTTGTGTGTGGCACCTAAAGCACTCAATAAGGGAAGGTCAAGGGACTATAGAGATTAGAGAATGAATCGCTTATGTTATACATACGTGCATTTTCATTTGTGAATATATATGGGATTGGTCAAGGAATGGAAAGGTTGAACACTAATATTCTTTCCTTTGTCTCGAGGAGAGTGGCCTTCACTTTTTTAGTTAAGTATGATATGAAAATTGTGTGTTGAATCCCTAGGTCTAGTTTTTATCTCAAGGCATAAAGATATAGCTTGGGGGTGGCCAACTATGAGAAATATTGCATCATAGCTGAGCTTATAGCTGGGTAGAGAGTGGCTAACCCTTCTTCAGTTTCATATTGCGAAATTTATTACTCAAGATACATATCTCTTATGCATGATTATTTAATTGCTCTTTTCAACAATTTTATATGTATATAGATTTACCCTTCAACAAATTTAACATGATTGTAGCTATTAAACTATTTTTTGTAGCTTTTTATATGTATTAAATTTTGTAACAACATTAGTTGAGGAAGACATGCTTCCTAAATTCTTCTTTAAATAGGCCATGTTATAATTTTTGCTATAACTTTTCGTCTAGGATGTTTCAGAAGTTGAAACTTTGACCATAGTGAGGGGAAATTTTTTTGATCCTCGGGTCCAATTTTTAGAACATGTGTTGTGAAATTTAAGGAAATATGATTAGAGGAAGTTGGAATTCCTAAATGCATCTTTAAATAGTTGATGTTCGATTTTATGCTATAAATTTCATTTTGGGAGGTTCTAGTAGCTAAAAAATGGACCATAGTGAGGGGAGATCCCATTGATCATGTTGGAATGGGGTTCCCTATCCTGTGTTTTTTATATAATTTTGTAATAATCAGTCTTGTGTAGGGGTTTTGGGGTGGGTCAAAGCCCCTAATGTTTTGTAATGGGTTAAAGGGTAGCTCTAGGTTCCGCAAACCACAGTTTGCAGACCATCGGATAGCCAATGCTACAATGTTATAAATAGATAAATATTTGGGTCTAGTAAGTAAGTAAGACATAAGATTGATGCTATGTGCGAATTTTTAAGATCTGTTTTGGGTTGTTTTGGGTAAGGACTCCTACCGGCTGTGTGCGCAAAGATCCTTAGTCCTGCTATGTGCGGACCCCGCAAGGCTCTATGCGCGGGCTGTATTTGGGTTGTAGGTGGATCTTTGATGCTAATGAATGCGGAATATATTTGAAGTATCTTTGTGTTATCTGTATTGATTTTGTTTACTACTAAAGCGCATATATGATATTTATTTGAGCTGCGCATGTATCTGTGATCTCGAATTAGCTGTAATTATAATGTTATGTGATGGTATTTGCTGATGCGCATGTGGATGCGAATGTGTTAGTGGGATCTGTTACAGAAAGTAGCTTTATGTGCTTATTATACTGTTAAGGACCTGCGAATAGACTCATCCTGTGTGAACATGATAAGCTGCAACATAGATCTGCCTTAATTACTTACTCTCTCTCAGGGTGCGGAAACCTGGTTCCAGCATCCTCCCATACTATTTTGAGTGAGACCTTGGCCTGCGAAAGTAGTCATTTCCGAAAGGGCCAATGGTATAGGGGTTTATTGGCAAACCTTAACCTTCGAACCTAGGTCAGGACCATTCAAGCCAACAAATGGTTCCATTGCCGAGACTGAGAGCATTTTGAGAGAGAGATTAGGTAATGCCACGAGGTCATTGGAGACCTGAGAAGTTGGAAATTGAATACTGGTTTGAAATACAGATACTGAATTTTCCATAAAAGAAAATTGCAACACGAAGATGACAGCTGAGAAGTGGAAGAACAAGTACATCTTCACCGAATTATATGAAATTTTCTTTGTAACCTTTGTGCACGAGCTTCAGGAGTGGTTAGCAAGGCTCGTAGAATTCCATATGTGTTGGAAACACGATCAAGTTATATAGTGGACACAAAAATTGATTCAACGGCTAGAAAGGACTGAAAATACGATCACTCGTAGAGTAGATCACTGGGTGGATAGCATGTTGGGAGGATTCGTGACAGAATTCACAGTCGATTAGTTCATATCTTATTCTGAGACAGAGCGGAGGTTCTTCGAAGGCTTTCGGGGTAAGTTCTTGAAAACATTGCCATTGTTAATCAAAATATTATTATGCAAAAAGGGCGTTCTGTGTAGCCACACTGAATGAATGACCTATGATCAGAGCGAGAGTACAACACAAAGTGGGAAGTACTACCGAACCAATCGAGAAGGGGATAGATCCATCTATATTCCACTAAGAGAATCGGTTGTGCACGAAGGAAATAGTCCTCCAGCCACACCGCCTTCAAGTCAGAAAAAGGGTAATAACTCCCCCAAACCTCCGCCATCGCCAGAAAAAGACATGGCCACACACATGAAGCTACCCACCTTCAAGGATGTAGGAGATGAAGATATGGACAGATTTTGGTTTGTAGAAGAATCAGTATGGACTGCGCAAAATATGGATATTGATGCTATAAAGATAGCACAGCTATGCCTCGCCTTTGAAGGAAGGGCCTTGGAGTGGTATATTGGATACGTAGGCTAGCATGCGGATCCATCTATTTAAGAGATTAAGAAAGCTTTAAAACAATAATTCTGGAAGCCTATGTCCTACTCGCAGCTAGTAACTGACCTAAAAGACTTTAGACAGGGACCCTTTAAGTCTCTATGGAAAGCGGATCAGCGATTAAAGAAGGTTATCAGAGATGGATAATTTTAGTATGATGATAGGCAGCACAAGGAATGGTTTATCGCTATGCTGCTACCTCACCTACGCAGACCTATGGGTCAACAGGCGATTGAGATGCAAGAGAATGCATTGGGAATTGCTATGAAACTAGAAGCTGCACCAAGAGACGATGCCCAGTTTGGGGTGCAGCAGATCTAAGGACACCTGGAGGCAATGCACCTTGAAATATAGAATCTGCGAAAAGAATGAGGGAAAGAGGCTAGCCCAGACATATGGTTCATAAGATGTAGGGTGTCCAGCCATACCAAGGATCAGTGTCCTCTACTTACGGATTACATGCAGGCTGGGGGACCCAACCCATTGCGCCCTAAGGAGGTTGCGGGGCCAAGTGGTCCGACGTTATGGTGTGTTGATTGTCATGTTGTCGTGCTACATGATACTAACCACTGTCCCCGTCTTGGTGCTTTTGTTCCAGAATTTAAGCAACAATGGTGTCGATTCTGCTCCTCTGTGGGACATGGCGAGCATAATTTCAGACCTATGACTTGATGATAGATCGAGGAAACCTATACAAGGTATAGGCTGACCCTTCTTTACCACCATCTCCCTCAAGAAAAGGAGGCTCCCCAGCAAGAGGAAGGGGAGGGGGAAGGGGTGGAGGCACAGGTCAGGGAAGAGGGCAATTGATTTGTTATAACTATGGGGAAATAGGGCACTTCGCAAGGGACTGTCTAAACCCTGCGCACAATCTTGTCGATATTGTTGACAATTGCATGTGATTGAATATTGTTCAGTCCTAATAGCAAAAATGTAGGAAAAACAGCAGACACCTACGCAGAATGTGTTCTGGTCCTGTGATTTGGCAGATTGGCATACCAAGTGACAAGGCAACATCAAAACTAGTCTTTAGAGCTCTAGGACCTAGCCTTCCTAGTCTCAGAGAGGGATCTCTCAATTGTTTGCAAAGATATGACTTGTTTGCTTGTAAAAGGTTTGATTTTTAGGCTATTTATTAAGCATGAGTTTGTTTGATTGTTTGGTGGGACATGATGATCTAGGCAGCATAGATAGAAAAGGGAAATCTCTAAGTCATTGGGCAATGGAGTCAAGTGGAAGCTGTAATAAGTTTGTATATGAATTAGGGATATCAAAGGGAAAATCTAAGTTGGCCAGTGGATCTACAAGGTCTTTCAGGTGAAATGAAATGGACATTAAAGGTTTAGAATGAAAAGTAGAACTAAGGGCAATTAAGAATCCTTAATTATATGTACTTCTCAACTAAGGGACTTAAACATTATTTAAAACATGAAGAGGCATTCCATAGATAGGGCTAACCATAAATTCTAGAAACCACACTTCAGCAAATAACAATTTCAAGACAAACTTTTCAAATAAAATCTAAGAGTCGAGCAACGCTCTATTTCATCCAAAGATTTCACCTTCAAGGAATTTAGAAAACATAAAAGATTCACAAATAACTGCATTCATAGAAGAGGGAACTCCTAAAAATCTCTGATTACAATTATAAATACCTTCAAAACAATTATCTCAGCAAGAACAAAGGGTATGATCAAAACAGACCTCTTTGGCAGACTGTAAACAATGGTACTTTAAAGGGAGACTTCAGAAATAGTTTTCAAGAGGCAGCAAGTAAGCAGGGAAAACCATAAATCATTCTTGAGACCAACTGTTTGAACTATTTCTTAAATAAACAAGCATAAGGGTTCAAGAGAACAATTAAGAATTCTCTAGAATGCCTCAGCAGAGGAAAACATAAAACAGTGGAGAGTAAACAAGTCTAAGGTGCTTCTAGGAGACATTTCTTAGCCTAAACTTTTTACTCTATTGTAGTAAGAAATGATGAAACATAATGGAAAACAGGAAAAAAAACATTAACATATTAGAATACTACACCAACAGCCAAGCTCAGGGATCCAATGACAGAGCTTTCTCCCTCAACAAACAGGTCAAAACATCCATAGGTTCCAAAACATCAATTTTCTTTCGACTTCAGCAGAACTATGTATTACTTCAAAGAGTCATCAAATGCCCACACCTACAATGAGTTCCAAAGCAGTATTTATGCTGCAAATGAGGAGGTGGAACTCTTCTAGGGTTCAAAATGTTATTAATGACAGAGTAAATACGTTCCTAGCCTTGAAAACCATGCAAGGCCTAAGGTAGGAACATGTATGTAGCTACTTCTCTGTTTAATAACTTTGTCTTAACTTTCTAAGGATAAAATAGGTGAAAATATTGACTTTAAGGCTTTATCCTCATCTTTACATTATAAGCTGCAGAAAGTTTAAAATATATTCTTTGTGAAATAACTATTTGATGCCTTTACGGATAAAGAGTTGAGCACTTAAACAAACCCTTTAAATTCCTTTACATCTTTGGGACCAAGGATCATCATCCTCATGCTCTCTCCAACTAAAATTTATTGTGGGAGGGCTTGTGAAATCGGCCACCATTAGCTTTGCACAATAAACCAAATATGTTAAAATAAACACTGCGTGCTTTGGATTGTTGATTTGAGGCTTGGAGGAAGGTTTTGGAGCGTTTGCGAGAGGTGGAGGATGAGTGGGGAAGGTTTCCGGAGGTGGAAACGAGGCGGAAGGAGGAAGGTTTAGGTGTGGCGCGAAAAATGGCGGTTTTGCGAAAACCGGAGTGGTTTTTCGTCTTTGCATATGGCGATAAGCGGTTTTAGCCCAAATGAACGCGATTCCACATGATAGTCTCAGCCCGTATGGAGCCAATCTTGCTGTTTTTGCGTTGAAATGGGTCGTTAAATCCGGCACATACTTATTTGCGCGATATTGAATATGTGCCGTCGGATACAGGGGAGCGGATCAACGACACAAGACGGGCGCAAAGCGGGGGTAAGATGATCGGGGCGGGGAGAATGTTTGGAAGAAGGGTGGCGGACGGGGCTGGGCGGGCCGCGGTGGAGGAATGGACGGTGGGCCAGCGGGGACGTCATCTATTTTTACGGGTAGCGAAATGCTGGGAGCGGGGTGTGAAACCTCGGGATTTAACGTGGGTCGTTGGATCTGGAGGATCTACAGTCCATATTTATTTGCGGGGATGAATGGATGGAGAAATAATCGGGAGCAAGGGTAAGAGAGGGGAAGCGATCCCCATCGGATCTCCACAATCGACAGTTCTGATTGATTCGAAGAAAAAGAGGGTGCGGGGTAAAATAAAAGGTGAAGGGGGCTCCAGTGAAGGCGTGGGGTATCGGTCTCATGAGGGGAAGATTCAGAACCGAGGCTGGGAGATAAAGAGGGTTGATGAGACAGCGGGTGTGGTGATGACCGTTGGATCGCAAAATGATCAACGGCTAGGATCATATCGGCGAAGATGAATAAGGAAAGGCGTTCGGGAAGTGAAAATGGGAAGTTGCGAAATGCGACGGCCGATGGGGGCTAAAAATTTTAGCCGGCGGTCGTGCACGTCGGGTCTTATGAGAAAAGGAGTGGAGGGTTTAAGCAGAAAGCACTTAGGGACTTATTTCAAAAATGGGCGGATAATAAGCCTAAAAGAGATTTTTTTAAGCTTTTTTTTTAAGTTTCAGTAAGGTGAAAAAGGGGGGTTTTAAACCAAACAAAAGTTGTTCTTATAAGGTTTAGAGGATTTTATGAAAAATGAAGGGTAAATGAAAAAAGGAAGAAAACCTTTTTTTCAAGGGGAAAATGACTGTTTGGATAAGTGAAAATGGGAAGATATGATGAAGGTGAAAAATGGGAAATATAGCCTGAAAACAATTTCTTTTCGAGATGGCAGGATAACTTGGAGGATTTGAGTGAAGATTTTCAGTGAATTGATAGACTTAGGATAATGAAGGCCGTGAGATTTCTAGAACTCACAATGTTTCTGCAAATATTGTTTCTAGAAATATGATATTTTCAACTTAGTCATCTTTGGATAAGATCAAAATTATTGATGACTAACAGTGGCTCCACTTGGGGAGGACAGTTGTCCTTTTAGGTGTCCAGAACCTCCAGTTTATCAATCTCTCGATTTCAGCAGACCAGTGACTCATCCATTGGGCAGAATCGCTTTTCTTTCTTGCTGATGTCCTTGCTAGATTTTAACAATTTCAAACATCCGCAACATGTAATTTCTTCAAATAGCATCCCTACCTACCCAATCCTACTTGTCCTAGAATTTTCTCTTCTTTGAGTGCATTTAAACTAGCAAACTCTTTGGAATTTTATTTTGAAAACAGAAATAAATTGTCTAATCCTATCCTTATTTCTTCCAAGAGCCCAGATTAAACTGTTGAACTCTTTCTTTCTCTACCTAACTATCTATCTGTCAAGATTAGGCTGTTTGACAGATTTTATTCTCTATTTCTAAGACAGGAAATTTAAACATAGTCAAATCAATATTAGACAGTCTGATTTGCTATGGAGGCTATGGCATTTACATACAAGCTACACATAGATTTTATTTACAGAAATTTAAAACAAAATTGTGAAGGCTTGAGATCTGAAAATTAAGAACATATTTCTTTTTTCTTTGGCTCAAATTTTGGTCTGATTAGAGCCATTCTTTTTGTGCTTTCTTGGTTCAGGTTTTGAGCTTATTTGAACCATTCTCTCTATCCTAATATGATAATGATAAACCAAGATTAAATTGTTTGGCTAATCTAATTCACTAACCTATCAGCAGTAAATTGAAATCTATCTAGTCATGATTAGGCTGTATGACTAAAATAGCAGTGCTCTATTTTGGTAGTGGCATTTAAGCTTGCACACTTTTAGATTTTCTTTTCTTTCTTTTTTTCTTTTTGGTATGGGGTTGTACCTTTCTTCTTTTTCTAATCTGCCCTCTTTTTCTTTTCTATTTTTTTGTATTTTTTCAATTTTTATTTCAAAGCAAAAACAAAAAACTAACTAAATGCTCACAAGCTGAGAGTTATTGACATTCCTACCTAACCTAATCTAACCTAGAAAATTTACATATTTAGCTGATGAACTCTCTTTTCCAATATAGCCAATCAAGTAAATGGTTCCATGATTGGTCTTTGCTCATCTTCTTGAGCATGCTGGACAAACAGGGCCACTCCCATTTCCCTTGTTTTTTTAGCAGCAGTGCTAACAAATCTTCTTGCTTTTGGTAATACACTGCTCCTAACAACCCTTATCCTTTCTTCAAATGTCTTCGAGAAATTAGCAAAGGGATCTTGAAATAATGCTTGGTTATGAATATTTGGAAGATAGGTTTCGACCATGCCTACTTTTTTCTCCACTGGATCAAGCTTAAGATTCTTTTGAGAAAGAACTTCTTCCTCATATTCGTTATCATCTGAACTGGAGGACTCATCATATATTGCAGTGTTTTCCTCTCGTAGTCCTGGTATGCTTTGATTTAGTGGACTGTACTCTATGAAGATATCATCGTATTTTTTAGCAGGGGTATCTTTTATTACCTCAACCCTTTCAGGATAAGGCTCCTTATCTTCAGCTTGCTCAAGAAATTCCTCTTTCTTCTCAACCTCATCATCACAACTGATAGATTGTTGACTCCCAATTATGTGAAAGCTATTTCTGATGGATTGGATTGGTTGATTGTTGCTTTCAAGCTGATGATAGTGAATTTCATGACACCAATCAACTATTGGTTGCCCTGCATGATTAGTTTCTGCTTGAAGCTCATCATCATCATCAGACTGATCAAAAATTGGAAAATCATTAGTATAAACAATCTCACCAATCAAACATATTGGGTTATCAGTTTGTTTTTCTTTAAGCTGATCTATGAGTTTATTTTCTGGTTCAAGACAACAAGGTTCAGTAGGTAGATGAGCAGAAGTTTTTTGTTCAAATGAAGTTTTGAGGGCTGGCTGTTTACTTAATATTTGATCAATCTCTTCCTCTCTCAAAAGAGGAGGAACTTTTATTTGGCTTTGGGAAAAAGTACAGTAGTCCTCTTTCTCTTGTGCTGGCTGATTTTGAGGCTGGATGTCTTCTTGAGCCTCTCTTAGGGGATCTTTACTTGTGCTTACAGAAAAAATTTTAGGATTCTATTCTATTTCCTTATCTTTTCCACTCTCAAACAACTCTTCTTGATATTTGTGATGGTCAGTTTGAGGTTCATGAATTGTTTCTGTTACATTGTCAGGATGCCACTCTCCTTTTAAAATCTGAAATGAGTTATAACATAGAGGGAGAGTCCCTATATGTGTTGATTTTTCTTCTATTTCAGTTTCTGTGTTTCCTAGGAGGCTTATTGTTTCCTCAAAGCACTGCTCACTTTTCGCATTTACATTTTGGTCGTAAAGTTCTCTTAACAACGCAATGCAAGATAAAGGTAGGCTGTCAAGACTTTCTTAACAACCTTATTCATTGTTTTCTCTGTAATCTTGCTCATCATACATATTTTGTTTGTTGTTTATGTCTTGTAGTGGTTGAGTTTGTTTTTTATCAGGAGAAAGCATGGGTTGCTCTGGATAATCAACATCTATATCAGCCTCATGCCTTTCCAGTTTCTTATCAAGTATGTACACTATTTTTCCAATTAGATCCAATAATTTGTTTAGTTTAGCTTCTTTGTCTATACCTGATTCCATGTTTGTTAATTATAAAGAGGTCACTGCATCTTTTCAACCAGTTCAGAGTCTTCTTCCAGTGGAATCATTAGGTCTTTTGGGATTGTGGAGTCTCCAGGTGAAATATTTTGAACTTTGTTGTCCATCATCAGCATGATTGGGATTGCTCAATGCATTCCTAGGGGATTTTACAAGGATTGGTAAAGTAATAGACCTACTAGAGGCCAGTGGAGTCGCCAGGTGGAAATTTTGAGCTCTTTTGGAGGTAAAATATTCTATGGTCCACCACCAATGTTTATTATGAAACCAATCTGAAATTTTTTTGGGTTTTCTGAGTTTTTTGTTTATTGAAGGACTTAAAAATTCTATAAGAGCTTGCTAGGCTATTATGTACTCAGCGTCCCACCGTGATCGCCAATATGTTGTGGTCCTGTGATTTGGAAGATTGGCATACCAAGTGACAAGGAAACATCAAAACCAGTCTTTAGAGCTCTAGGACCTAGCCTTCCTAGTCTCAGAGAGGGATCTCTGAATTGTTTGCGAAGATATGACTTGTTTGCTTGTCAAAAGGTTTTATTCTTAGGCTAGTTATTAAGCATGAGTTTGTTTGATTTTTTGGTGGGACATGATGATCTAGGCAGCATAGATAGAAAAGGGAAATCTCTAAGTCATTGGGAAATGGAGTCAAGTGGAAGTTGTAATAAGTTTGTAGATGAATTAGGGATATCAAAGGGCAAATCTAACTTGGCCAGTGGATCTACAAGGTCTTTCAGGTGAAATGAAATGGACAATAAAGGTTTAGAATGAAAAGTATAACTAAGGGAAATCAAGAATCCTTAATTATATGTACTTCTCAATAAAGGGACCTAAAACATTATTTAAAACATGAAGAGGCATTCCATAGATAGAGCTAACCATAAATTCTAAAAACCACACTTCAGCAAATAACAATTTCAAGACAAACTTTTCAAATGAAATCTAGGAGTCGAGGAACGCTCTATTTCATCCAAAGATTTCACCTTCAAGGAATTTAGAAAACATAAAAGATTCACAAATAATTGTATTCATAGAAGAGGGAACTCCTAAACATCTCTGATTACAATTATAAGGACCTTCAAAACAATTATCTTAGCAAGAATAAAGGGTATGATTAAAACAGACCTCTTTGGCAGACTATAAACAATGGTACTTTAAAGGGAGACTTCGGAAACAGTTTTCAAGAGGTAGCAAGTAAGCAGGGAAAACCATAAATCATTCTTGAGACCAATTGTTTAAACTATTTCTGAAATAAACAAGCATAAGGGTTCAAGAGAGAAATTAAGAATTCTCTAGAATGCCTCAGCGGAGGAAAACATAAAACAGTGGAGAGCAAACAGGTCTAAGGTGCTTCTAGGAGACATTTCTTAACCTAAACTTTTTAGTCTACTGTAGTAAGAAATGATGAAACAGAATGGAAAATAGGAAAAAAAACATTAATCGATTAGAATACTTCACCAACAGCCAAGCTCAGGGATCCAATGACAGAGCTTTCTCCCTCAACAAATAGGTCAAAACATCCACAGGTTCCAGAACATCAATTTTATTTCGACTTCAGCAGAACTGTGTATTACTTCAAAGAGTCATCAAATGCCCACACCTACAATGAGTTCCAGCGTGTTGTATTTTACAATGAGTTCCAAAGCGGTATCTATGCTATAAATAGCCTTGAAAACCATGCAAGGCCTAAGGTAGGAACATGTATGCAGTTACTTCTCTGTTTAATAACTTTGTCTTAACTTTCTAAGGATAAAATAGGTGAAAATATTGACTTTAAGGCTTTATCCTCGTCTTTACATTAACTGATCTGACAGTTTAAAATATATTCTTTTGTGAAATAACTATTTGTTTCCTTTACAGATAAAGAGTAGGTAAAAGGTGTCAATTTGATTTATCAAGTGAATAACTACTTCCTTTTGATGTATTCAAGGTTGCTTTAGCCTAAAATGTTGTCTTTGTTTAACCTTTACACTTGGTAATAGGTCTTTAATATCTTATTTTCCTTTCATATTCTATCTCACTGCTTTATGATTGATTTAGTCAATAACTGTGCTTTAGATCCTCTAGCCTTGTTCTTTTGTTAATCTTGCTTCACTATCTTTTCTCTGTTTCCCATTAAAACATTCATTTATTTCTTAACCCTTTGTTCTTTATCTTTCATGGACCTTCTGCTTTTGTATAGGTGTCTTCTAATGCTGCGATGGAGAGTTTTGTTCAACCAATGCTCATGAGACACTAGTTGAGCACTTAAAAAAACCCTGTAAATTCCATTTATGCATATTTGGAGCCAAGGATCGTCATCCTGATGCTCTCTGCAACTAAAATTTGTTGTGGGAGGGCTTGTGTACTTGGCCACCATTAAACCTACACAATAAACCAAATATGTTAAAATAAACTTGCGTGCTTTGGATTGATTGCTTTCAGAGGCTTGGAGGAAGTTTTTGGAGCTTTTTCAGAGGCGAAAGATGAGCAGGGGAAGGTTCCAGAGGTGGAAATAGGCGGAAAGAGGAAAAGGTTAAATTATGGCGTGAAGAAAAATGAGCAGTTTTTGGAAAATCGGAGTGGTTTTCGCGCTGCATATGGGAAGTAAGCGGTTTTAGCCCAAATGAACGCGATTCCACATGATGGTCACCACGTGTCCAGGCCAATACCGCCTGTTTTGCGTTGAAATGGGTCGTTAAATCCCAGCATAAGATTTCGCGTGATGTTGAATCTGTTCCGTCGGATCTGGGGGAGCCAGGTCAACGACGCAGGATGGGCGTGAACAGGGGTAAGATGATCGGGCGAGGAGAATGGTGGAAGACAGGTGGCGGATGGGGACTGGGCCGCGGTGGAGGAATGGATGGTGGGCCAGGGAGACGTCATCTATTTTTTCGAGTAGCGAAAGACTGGGAGCGGGGTGTGAAACCTCAGGATTTAACGTGGGTCATTGGATCTGGAGGATCTATGGTCCAAATTTATTTGCGGGGATGAATGGATGGAGAAATGATCAGGAGCAAAGGTAATAGAGGGGAAGCAATCGCCTTCATATCTCCACAATCAACGGTTGTGATTGATTCGGAGAAAAAGAGGGTGCAGGGTAAAATAAAAGGTGAAGGGGGCTCCAGTTAAGGCGTGGGGTATCGGTATCATGAGGGGAAGATTCAGAACCGGGGCTAGGAGATAAATAGGGTTGATGAGACGGCAGGTGTTGTGACGACCGTTGGATCGCAAAAAGATCAACAACTAGGATCATATCGGTGGAGATGAACAAGGAAAGGCATTCGGGAAGTGAAAATGGGAAGTTGCGAAGTGCGATGGCCGATGGGGGCTAAAAAATTTAGCCAGAGGTCCCGGGCGTCGGGTCTTATGAGAAAATGAGTGGAGGGTTTAAGCTGAAAGCACTTAAGGACTTATTTCAAAAATGGGCGGATAATAATCCTAAAAGAGAGTTTTTAAAGCTTTTTTTTTTAAGTTTCAGTAAGGTGAAAAAAGGGGGTTTTAAACCAAACAAAAGGTGTTCTTATAAGGTTTAGAGGCTTTTATGAAAAATGAAGGATAAATGAAAAAAGGAAGAAAACCTTTTTTTCAAGGGAAAAATGACTATTTGGATAAGTGAAAATGAGTGAAAAGGGGTAGATATGATGAAGGTGAAAAATGGGAAATATAGCCTGAAAACAATTTCTTTTCAAGATGGCAGGATAACTTGGAGGATTTGAGTGAAGATTTTCAGTGAATTGATAGACTTAGGATAATGAAGGCCGTGAGATTTCTAGAACTCAGAATGTTCCTGCAAATATTGTTTCTAGAAATATGATATTTTCAACTTAGTCATCTTTGGATAAGATCAAAATTATTGATGACTAACATAATGTATAGAGGGTTAAGGCAGAACCACGTGATGAAGGACTAGGTATTAATGTCATAAGACGCAGCGGCGTGGCTACTGGAGGAGCTGAGGGGAAGGCTACGGCTGAACCACTTATCCGGAATGCTGCTATCAGACAGGAAAGCCTGGACCTACATAAAGAGAAAGAAACCCTTGTCGCAGCCCGTAAGGACTTTGCCAAGGATGAGGCATCTACCTCCAAGGCTCCAACAAACCTAAGAGCGGATGACGAAGTTAAGACATTCCTACAAGCATGTATGAAGCTGCTACACAACCGGAAGGCAGTAGAAAATCTCCAAACACTGTTAGGCAGCTGCACGGAAATTACTAACCCTCCTACAGAAGTAAGAGATGTTCACAAATTGTACAAGCACAAGAAGCGCACTGGGCGGGAGATGCGTCTAACAGCGCAGATTGGCGACTATGAAATGGATCAGGTCATCTTGGATCTGGGATCAAATGCGAACGTATTGCCCAAGAAAACCTGGCAGTAAAAGGGAGAGCCTAAGCTGGAATGGTCTACTATAGAGTTGCGCATGGCTAACCAACAGAAGATCATACCGTTGGGGAGGTTGTCAAAGATTATGGTAGATATCGCAAGAGTTAAGGTACGCACTGACTTTGAGGTAATTCAGATTGTGGAAGATGCGGACCCTTATCCTGCGCTCCTGGGACTGGAGTGGGCGATAGACATGGGAGGCATTATCAACCTAAAGAAAAGGAGCATGGTTTTTTAGAATGAGGGTATGAGGGTGATAATCCCATTAGACCTTGCGGAAGGAGAGAGATATATAGAACCAGTGCGCGAAGAAGAGGATGTGGATCACATTTATAAATTAACCACTCAGGATGAGGATTGGATCAATCCTACAGCTGATGGTATGCTTTGCTGGGAGAAGGACAGTAAATGCCTCTCTGACTCTGATGGGAAGATAGAAAATTGGAAAAATCGGTTACATGATGTATCTGCGTTGCGATGTCTTAGAATCACGAAGAGCTTTCGGTGTATCTCCTAAGAGGTAAGAGAACTTCCCTACTTTGATGGTTCTGGTAGTATTAGGGAGTTTTTGAAAATGTTTGAAGCTGAAGTCCCAAGGGAGAAAAGGATGTGGGCACTTAACCTAGCCATGCGCGCAACCCCTGCGAGGTGGTGGGAAACTCATAAGGGGACGTTCCAGAATTGGGAGGAATCTCGCGAGATGATGATCCTGCGGTTCGAACCCCCGGTTTACATGCGCGTGAAGACTTTCCTTGGCCCAAGAGACCCGCGCGAGCACTTGTTCGCATGGATGGAGGAATGGGGCGAAAGAACTACGGACGAATGGTTCCACCTATTAATTCATGCCTTGGGGCCAATTCCCACCGCATGGTATTTAGATGCAGAACTACATCAACGCACCCGCCACTGGGAAACCCTGAAGGACGATTTTGTAGGGACATTCGGCTTGATAAGTGGAACGGAGGCACTCGACGAAGCCCTGCAGGATATAGATGCCTTAGTATTTGATGAACCACGCCCTCGTACGACATATGGGCCACCAACGTGGGAGACACAAATGCGGGATATTGTCAACTGCCGCAATCTGTCAAAGGAGGAATGTGATGAAGACCAGCGAAATATCTCTATCCCGGAGTCGAAGGGAGAGCGCGCAGTTGCTAGACCCCCACTACAGACTGTCGATGTGACTAAGCCTCTTAAGCTGCGAGAAGTCAACATTAGAATGTAGGAGAAACCTAAGCTAGCTAAAATTGGGGACTACTGGGACGATGATACTGTTGAGAGAGTCGCAGAACTCCTCACAAAATACCAATACCTATTTCCTATGAAATTCTCGGAACTTAGAGGGATTATAGGGGACCTAGGGGTCATGTGCATCACTTTAAAACCAGATGCGCGCCCTGTTAAGCAGCGCCCTTATCGATTGAACCCCAAATATAAGCACAAAGTCAGGGAAAAACTTGACAAAGTGATAGCCGCATGTATCATCAAACCAGCCGAACAGTCAGATTGGGTAAGTCCTATGGTGGTTTATGGATCTGTGTTGACCTGTGCAAATTGAATGATGCCTGCGTACATGATCTTTTTCCTATGCCATTCTCAGATGAAATCCTTGATAGCATGGAGGGGCAGCAAGCATACTCGTTCACGAACGGGTTCTTGGGCTATCATCAGATTAGGATCACACCTGAAGATTGTAGCAAAACTATGTTCACCACTGATGGGGATATTTCCAGTACACGGTCATGCCATTTGGGCTCAAGAATGCCCCTGCCATATTTTTGCAGGTGGTGGTCGCAGTATTCAAGGAATTCATCCACAAGTTTTTGGAGGTATATTTTGATGACTGGACCGTATTCGAGTTGGTAAAGAAGCACGTCTCAAACTTGCGCATGTTATTGGACGCCTATAGAAAGCACTAGATTTCCTTGAATATTAAGAAGTGCATATTTTGCGTACCCTTCAGGATCTTGCTAGGCCACATAGTCTGTCGACAAGGATTGATGGTTGACCCTGCTAAGGTAGCAGCTATCATAAACCTGGCAGTCCCTACAACTGAGAAACACCTGCTCTCTATCCTCGGACATACAGGCTACTACAGGAAATTCATTCAAGGGTACGCGTTGATCACAGCACCCATGGAAAAGTTGCTAAAGAAGGACGTTTTGTTTTTTTGGGACGAGGAGTGTCAGAAGAGCTTCGAACTACTCAAGGAGAAGATGGTCTCTGCACCTATCCTCATATTTCCTGACTGGCCAAAGGTTTTCCATGTTCATGTAGATGCGTCAGGGATCACCCTGCGAGCCATCCTTACGTGGCCTGGGGACGGAGACATCGACCATCCATTTGCATTTTCTAGTAGAAAACTCTCTAGTGCAAAGCGCAACTACCCCACTACTGAGCGCAAGGGGTTGGCCATGGTATACGCCCTGCAAAAATACCGGCATTATCTGTTAGGCGGGCACTTCAAGATTTTTACAGATCACTCAGCTTTGAAGTACCTAGTGAATAATCCTGTGTTGGGGGGGAATATTTGTCAATGGTTGCTTCTATTTCAAGAATATGACTTTGAGATCATTGTGAAGCCAAGGAAGCTAAATGTCGGGCCAGACCACTTATCCCGAATCGAAAGTGGCGAATAACCGACCAACTTAGAAGAAGGATTGCCTGATGCGCAATTATTTACTATTAAGGTAGTTGATGCGCACTTCACCGACATCATTCACTTATTAACTACGAGGATGGCGCCTGCAAAATATTCGGTACAACAAAAGAAATAACTGGTCACCCGCGCAACGGATTTTACCATCATAGCGGGCCACTTGTATAAGTTAAGAGCTGATGAGGTGTTGTGAAGATATGTGTTGGAGCATGAAAGACACGCCATCTTAATAGAAGCCCACGGGGGCGTAGCAGGAGGTCACTATGCAGAGAAGGCGGCGATGCAGAAGATCCTGAGAGCTGGGCTATGGTGGCCCACACTGCATAGCAACTCTCACAATTATTGCAAAGCCTGTGACACATGCCAAAGGACTGGAAGATCGTCGCGCAGAGACAAAATGCCCCTACAATCGCAAATGGCCCTACAAGCATTTAACAAATGGGCCATATATTTCGTTGGGCCCATCAACCTGCCAGGAAAGAAGACAAGTGCATGTTATATCATCACTACGACTAATTATGTAACCAGATGGGCTGAAGCACAAGTTGTGAAGGGCACTACCGATACCGCTACGCAGTTCATTTTTGAACATATTCTAACCAGGTTTGGCTGTCCCAAGATCTTGATGAGCGATAGAGGTAAGAATTTTGTTAATGAAACAATACAGGCCTTGACTGAAGAATTTTGGATCCACCACGTGAAAATCACCTCGTATCATCCACAGGAAAATGGAGTAGTGGAAGCTTTTAATAAAATCTTGGAACATGCACTGACCAAGGTCTGTAATGTTGACCGCAGCAACTGGGACGTGCGCATCCCCTAAATATTGTGGGCCTATAGAACCACCTGCAACAAATTGACTGGGAAAACACTGTTTCGGATGGTTTATGGAAAGGAGGCCATTATGCCCATGGAGTATATTGTTCCTAGCCTGCGCATCGCAGCCTTTACGAACATGGAAGAGCCTGATATCATGGAGTAATGGTTAGTATAGCTCATGACCTTGGAGGAAGATCGTTTCATTGCTAACTTCCATCAGCAAGTTCAGAAGGCCCGGGAAAAAGCATGGCATGATCAACATATTCAGCAAAAGATCTTGGAGGGAGAATTGGTCCTACTGTATGATAGCCAGTTTGTGAAGCACCCGGGGAAGTTCTGTCAGCACTGGCTAGGTCCCTATATGGTAAAGGAAATTAATGATGTAGGAGTTTCTCGGTTATCCATGTTGTGCGGTGATATGGTACCAGGATATGTCAATGGCAGCAGACTTAAACCATACCGGATCAAATGACTATATGGTCAGAGCAGTTGTATGGGGCGGGATATGCTCAGGCAGTGCGACAAACGTAGGTAGGACCACGTGCAGGGGTCGATCGCAGTTTTGCAGACCCGAAGGGGTGTGCTGGGAGTGCAGGGGTTAATCGCAGTCAAAGAAGGTGCGTTGGCAGCGCAGGGGTAATACACAACTACGAATACTAGTCGTTGGAACAGTAAAACTGGGTAAAAAGAAAATTTTACCGTTGAAAGGAGCGGGCGACCGGCTATTATTGAGGCGATTTCCCAAGATTTTTTACCATTTGCTTGATGGTAAGTTTCAAATAACCCCCACCCAACCGTTGGTCACTACCCAAGGCTTTCAAAGTAAGATGGGAGCTCAGAAGAGGGTTCCATGCATTTTGAACAACTTGTGCTTTGCAATTTCTGGTAACTATTGTACTATGTTCATGTCTAGTCGTGCTACCCCCTCTAATAGTAGCAACCCTGAGTTCATTTTCCACTCAAGAATGACTGCAACTAATCCCACTGAATCTTCCTAGACTGTGGCCTCGATGTAGAGAGAATCCAAGGAAGTACTGGAAGTCACCCCTGAGGTTGAAGAGGTTATGTCCACACCAAGCAAGGGAAAGCAGGTGGAGAAAAAAAAGGGGAAGGGAAAAGTCCAGGAGCAAGGCCCGAGGAGGACTGCAAAATGGGCTGGGGTGAAGCTACATACCTCCCCTCAAAATTTGAAATCCTCGTGCACGATGCCCTAGGCACATTTGCCTAAAAGAGACCTCTGTCTGTTGAGGAAGAGGCTTGGATCGCTGAACCGATAAGTTGGCTACCACCCTATGTTCGGCCTCGCAGGCCCTCGGTGTGCACGCCCAAGAATCCTGATGCAATGCACGCCTATATGTAGATGCCTCTGATTTCGGGCAAGGTCCCCATCATTGGAGAATCCTTTGGTAAGCTCCACATGGTCAAATTCGACGATCATGACCTGGCCAACCTGGAGACCTTCCCTGAATTGGCACCGGAATTATACCTGGAAAGGGTATTGGAGGATGACGTACTGAAGGTAGTCCCTATGCCATGGGCAAGTGGATTGGCTGGGTCCGGGTTATTAAACCTACTGCGGATGCCTCACTTCGGCCACTACAATATCACCGACAGAATTGTGCGACAACTGCTCGCTCTAGTCCATGATTGCTGCTTGTGGATCCAGGACCACATTCCCATAGATGTAGCGCTCATTCGCCGTATTACTGGTCTTCCCATGAAGGGGTTGAATCCCATGGAGCACGTCGGTAAGAAATATGAGCAATAGATCGCCGATAAGGTGCGCGATGATTACCATGTTGAACGGAACACTAGGGGGTTCATGATCAGCACTATCAGTGATCCCGCTGTGCGCATGGGCACCTTGTTGTTAACATGTAAGATGATGCTCAAATGCTAGGTTACCACGGTCCCCGCATATGTAATTCAGTTAGCAGGCCTCTGCAAAAAAGGGGTCTGCTTCAACTGGTCCCAGTTCCTGTGTAATTAATTTCTGGAGAACATGCGTGAATCCTAGAATCATGGAAGGGCATTCTTCTACTCTTGGTTGCTGCTCCTCATCGCGTTGGTTGCATGGGAAGCCCTGGAATATTCGGTCCTCCTTGAGCTCGAGTCTGATATGTGTGAAGGGGTGGTATGCGAATCTGTGGGATTTAAAGGATGAGAAGCGCATTGAAGATAATAAGGTCTTCTAGGTCCTATTTCAGAGCTAGCTCACAGTAGCCATCCACTCCCAGCTGCGCTTGTCACCAGAAATCTATGACAAGTATAAAAGCATCGCAACGTTCCAGTTTATGATGCACAATGTGCAAATCCAGGGCCATAAGGATCCAGCGTGTGTATCGTTGCCTTATATGGTAGCAGATGAGGAGATTGACCGTCTTATTGCTACTTGGCCTCCACACTGGAAGCTAGGTTTCAAATCAAGTACGCAGGACACTGCAGGTATGAGCACCAAGAAGGTCACCCTGCTGGATACAACCAAGGAGACAGAAGGACATGGCAAGGATGTTGAGAAGTGTGCGGAGCAGAAGTCACAGTAGGATTTGGGCACGGAGGGTCTAGATGCACAGGGTACCGACTCCCCTTGTGGTATGAAATAGACTGGAGACCCTATTAAAGGCCAACAAAAGAAACAACGAGCTACAAGGCTGGATCCAGAGACTAAAGTTACTATGACAGAGTAAGACCTAGAGTAGATCGCAGATGCAGTCACCCTTGCCTGAGAAGATAAATGGTTGGATTTGGAAGAGCAACAGAAGGCCACGATCACTACACTCCAGTCTGAGCTCTGAGCTCTATAGCTCAAGACTGACACCCTGCAGAGAAGCATGATTCAGACAAGGTCGACCCCAATGACAAGCAGTGAATTGATCTTCACAACGGAAAGCCGCATCTACCCTCTGTTAGGCACAACATTCGTCTTGAGCCCACCTGCCCTAGGAGCGCAAGTCCAAGCTTTCGCAGAGGTACAATCGGATTTAGCTCGACTGTCGCATGAACCACTGCAGCTCCTCCACGCATCCATTTTCGAGGATATTCAACACAGAGACCGTCGGGTGAACCAGAAGCTCAGCACAGCTGAGCAAATGATTGTGGAGAAAACCGCCAAGGTGTACCAGGCGCAGGCTACATGCACCCTCGCTGCCATGCATCAGACCGAATTGGAACACCTAATCAGTAGGCTATGCGCCGATGTCACTGAGGATATCCCGACTTCTACTACCCCTCAGGCCAATATTGAGAGGCTTGTTGTAGCACTAAGGGCTTTGTGGATTGAAATTCAGACTATCAAAATAGAGATGGAATAGCAGATTGTTGCCTTACGGGCCAAATTGCAGCCAGAAACTCCACCTGAGGTAAGAGCCCAGCAAGCCACGCTGGTCACAGAGGCCACCAATACTATCACAGCTCAGATTTCTCAGGGCGCAGAGTTGTTGGAGGCAGCTATGCAGCTGTGGTCTAAGGTGTAGTGCGACCCCCTCCTGCGTGATTTCACTCAAGAGCTACACCAGAAGGAGGAAGAGTTTGAGCAGCTCGAAGCTACTATGTCAACTTTGGTTCTAGCTCAACGCTTGGCATGACTACATACCAGTCACACAATTTGAGATACAATTGAAGAGCTATGCCATAGAAATAAGGTTCTCAGTGACCACCTCAATCCTTGGGCCGATGAGGCCCTCATGCTCTCCCAGGAAGTAGACATCACAGTTAAGAACCTGAACCAGACCTTGGAAAGCATCACTGCTACTACAGAAGGCCCAACTTCACAGAAGTTGGTGGATATTGCTTAGAACGTTGCTACGCAGAGTGAAGGAGAGTTTCCCCCATTGTTTTATGCGATCAAACAACTTTAGGCGAAGATGCAAACCCCACGGTCATAGTGACTCGGGACGAGTCGCAAGATTGTGTTGGGGGCCTGTTGGAACGGGGTTCCCTAACCTGCATTTTTTATATAATTTTGTAAAAATCGATCTTGCATAGGGGTTTTGGGGTGGGTCAAATCCCCTAATGTTTTGTAATGGGTTAGAGGGTAGCTCTAGGGTCCACAAACCACAGTTTGCGGACCATCGGATAACAAAGGCTACGATGTTATAAATAGATAGATATTTGGGTGTAGTAAGTAAGTAAGACATAAGATTGATGGTACGTGCGAATTGTTAAGATATTTTTTGGGTTGTTTTGGGTAAGGACTCTTGCTGGCTGTGTGCGCGGAGATCCTCAGTCCTGATGTGTGCGGACCCCGCTAGGCTGTGTGCACGGGCTGTGTTTGGGTTGTAAGTGGATCTTTGATGCTAATGAATGAGGAATATATTTGAAGTATCTTTGTGTTATCTATATTGATTGTGTTTACTACTGAAGCGCATATGTGATATTTATTTGAGCTGCGAATGTATCTGTGATCTGGAATTAGCTGCGATTATAATGTTATGTGATGGTATTTGCTGATGTGCACATGGATGCGAATGTGTTAGTGGGATCTGTTAGAGATAGTAGTTTTATGTGTTGATTATACTGTTAAGGACCTGCGAACACACTCATCCTGCGTGAACCTGATAAGCTGCAACATAGATATGCCTTAATTACCTACTCTCTCTCAAGGTGTAGAAACCTGGTTCCAGTACCTCCCATACTACTTCGGGTGAGACCTTGGCTTGCGAAAGTAGGTCATTGTCGAAAGGGCCAATGGTATAGGGGTTTGTTAGCAAACCCTAACCTTCGAACCTGGGTCAGGACCCTTCAAGCCAACAGATCATATGGTACAACTTTCATATCTTGGGTCGTGATATTTTAAGATATATGATTAGAGGAAGGAAAGCTTCCTAGATGCTCCCAAATCATGCATCAAACATGAGAAGTTGGAATTTATTCTATAAATTTTCTTCAGGGAAGTTCCAAAAGCTAAAACTTAGACAATATTGAGGGGGAATCCTGCTAATCATGTGGTCCAATTTTTAGATATTGGGTCATGATATTTTAGGAGATATGATCATAGAAAGTCGAGCTTCTTAGATGCTCCTAAAACAATGCATCAAACAAGTCATGTTGGCATCTGCTATAACTTTTCATCTTAGAGGTTTTAGAGGTTAAAACTTGGACCATAGTGATGGGAACTCTCGCTAATCATCTAGTTTAGTTTTTAGCACTTTTATTGCTATAATTTAAAAGATATGCCTCAAGGAAGTTGTTATATTACTTTGCATGCAAAGTGTTTGAAGAAATTCCTAAATGGTTTAATGATTCATTGCATACAAACTATTTGATGAAATGTCGCAATGAAAATGTTGTTTTGTGGATGTATATAGTATTTCCGTATGGTAGCATTATTATTTGATAGTATTGTTGTAACGTATCTATTCCTATTTGCATGCAAAGAACTTGAGAAAATGTGTTAAAAGTTTTTTATTACAATTTGCGTACAAACTATTTGATAAAATACCTCAAAGATGAAAAACAAAAGTTACATGATTAAGTGGTATGTTTCAATTAGTATGTTACAAGTAGAAATAGAATAATATTTATTATTTGATTTCATACAAAATGTTTGATAAAATATCTACAAGAAAAATGCTACTTGGTTGTATACAAAGTATTTGAAGAAACGTTTACATGTAAAGTTTTTGAAAAAATGTATGAGAAATGAAAATCAAGTTTTTGCAAGTTTGGTTAGGAAAAATTATTCGGGATATGCAATCGAGTGGTATCATATCTTATTTCCAAGCTTATAAAAATAAAAATAAAATTTTGGGTACCCCATAACCTCTACATGTCATTGAGGGAACTGGGTATGTGATAAAGTGGTATCATAGCTTATTGTTAAGCTTGTGAAGAAGAATAAATTTGATACCCTGTATCCTTAATCGAGCAAAAAGGCACCAGGTATGTAACATGGTCTTCCTTCTCTACTCAACAATCCCTCACAAGTATCCTCCCTCTTGTGCTCTTGAATGTGCACATAGAAAGGTATAGTTTGATGTCCATTTACTCTAGCATATTTTTTCTTGTTTCTTGGCTCTTCTTGAGGTTCATATTCATTTTTTCCATGGTTGTTTCCTAAAAAACTATGATCATCCTCTCTCTCTTTCTTTAGGAAGGAATCTCATTTTCTCTCCTTTTTTCCTTCTTCTAAAATTGGCTTCCCTTTCTCTTTCAAAAAATTATTTTTATTTTTATGTTTTCATGAGTTAAAATATGGATGAAAGAACTTAATCCTAACACTTCTTAATTTCAAGAATATGGGGAGACAATCTACAAGAATGCAGGAGATGATTATATAAATTTAGGGAAAGGTTACATCCACTTCATGTACCTTCTATAAACTATAGGCCATACTCACATTTACAACATAAAAGAGTGAAGATTGAATTAATGGTAAGGTCGATAGAATACCTAGATAACTAGGCATATAATATTCCCCAAACTGACTTTACCTTTACCCTCTCATGGTAGCATAGTTCCTTTAGGTGATCTTGCCTCACCCACTCTAGTTCATTCTATTAATTTCCAAGTACCATTATTTACAAGTATTCAAATATTCAAACCACCATGGTATGTCTTCCTCATTGTGTGAAATAATACATGGTAAAAAAATATTAAGGCAGAAAAACACTTTGAATAATTAATTACAAAGTATTTAAGAGGTTCAATTTGGGACATTATATCGACTCTCACCCATACTCCTCCCACTTTATCTCCATTTACGATAACCATAAATAATATTTTACGTAACTTACAAATATAAGTTTTCACTTAAATTTAAAAAAGAAGAAGAATAGAACTTTAAGAACTCCATTTAACATGATGTCTCAGGTGGTGGGATTGATGCAATTTTAATGCAAGAAGGAAGTTCCCTTGCCTTTTAAAGTAGTCAATTTAAAGGAAAGAACTTACTCAAATCCATCTATAGAAATGAAATGTTGGACATACTAACGCGGTTAAGAAATAATGTCCTTAACTAATATGAAAACACTTCAAAGTAAAAATAGATCATGATAGTGTGAAATACTTATTAGAATAATATTTTTCATAAACTACAGGAGGACCCGAGTGTAGAAAAATCATTTATGTGGAAGAATGATTTTATGTGGTATTAATATCACTTTTATTTATGTAAGAATTATCAACTCAAACATAAGCTCCTTATGGAATTGCACACTTCTCCTATAGGATAACATTTAAGGTTCTTGAAAACTTACCATATGATGAAGAAATATTTTTTTGGGGAAGGTCTTAAAGCATATGTGCAAAATTATGTGGTTGAATGCATGATCTGCCAACAAAATAAGGGAGATACAACTAATACCCTAAGTCTCTTACAACCATTAGCCATACCAATCCAACATTGGGAATAAGTTTCAATGGATTTTACTACAGATATACCCAAGTATAAAGGAAATATTATCATCATGGTAAAGTAGATAGGCTCATAAAGTATGCCCACTATTTCTCTCTTGATTGTCCTTTTAAACATGTACAATAGCCATAAGTTTCATGGAAATAATTCGAAAGCTACATGGAATGCCCAAAATTAATGTGGGCAATAGAGATTCAATTTTCACTCAAAATTATTAGATTGAATCATTTACTTGTTTGGGTACTCAATTGGTTCATAACTTCCTCTTACCATCCTCGATTTGATGGGGAAATTTAGATTGTAAATAAATATCCATAAGGGTATCTTTGTTTCTTTACATAAAATAAACAAACACACCGGTTCAAGTGTTATCCCTTGGCATAATGGTGGTACAAAAAATCTTTCCATACTTCATAAAAATCATCCCTATTTATGGTACTTCTTGAATATCATCCACCATCCATCAGATCACCCTTAAACGGGACTACAAAGGTTCAATAATTGGAGGAACACATAGTGAACCAACAAGAGGTTATCAAGCTTTTGAAGGACAATAACAAAATAGGATGAAACAAGAACCATATCAACATTGCAATGAAAGGGAACTTACAGTGGGGGATTGGGCATTTTTTAGGCTACAACCATATAAACAAATGTACCTCAAGCAGCAAAGGAAGGACAATAAATTAACACCCTAGTATTATGGCCCCTATAAGGTGTTGTAGAGGATTGAAAGTGTAACTTACGAATTGGTGTTTCCTACATGTTCACTTGTACATTCAATCTTCCATGTTTCCTGCTTGGAGAAGGTAATTGATGATAAGATCCTCGTCCAAAATAATTTACCAAATATTAATCAAGAAGGTAAAATCATACTAAAACAAGAAACAATCCTTAAAACATGGATTAAGAAGCTGCAAATTTTAGTAATTACTGAGTACCTTGTCAAATGGAAAATATAAGAGGGGAAGAGGTGATATGGGAAGATTAGTTCTTTATGTAGAAACACTTGTAGTTAATCAAGTGATGAGGACAACATTTGTTTGAAGGGGAGGGGCATGTTAAACCTTGTAAAAGCCCCATGTTTACCCTAAAACCACTTAATAAGCCCTATATATTTGGTTATTACTATTTTATTGTTATATTGTTATGTAGGTTGAAACCTTTCAGTGTACCCTTTCATTATAATTGTACTCTTTGTTTCTTATATATATACTAAGGAGACCAATTTTTAGGATCATCTCATCTTGTCTTATACATTGTGTTCATTATAAAGGAAGGCTCCCCTCTTAAAGTGGATTGTATTCATTTACTTTTTATCATTTTCAAGGTGCTTGATTCACAACACTCATATTGTACATATTTCCTTACAATTTTGTTATCATTCTCATACCTCAAAGTATAAATGTTTTTCTATCTTCTCTATTGATTTATTTAATAATGACTCATGCACTCCCACATCCCATATTGTATTGAGTACTTAGCAATCTCATTGCCCTACTTGTGTAGTCATTTCTTGGATACGAATAGAATTATCTTATATTAGCATCTCAACTATCATAGATGTAACATTAAAGCCAAAAAACGAATGAAAATTTTCACTATTATCCATCAGTCAACATTGTAGTTAATAATGCTAGAAAGTGCTACATAATATTACGATTGAAATATGAAGATAACCTACATTCCTATAGGTTTTTAAAGTCAATTTATAATCATCACTCCATGAAAGCTAGCTATTGGTACTTAGGGTTGGACTTACAAAGTTTCCAGTGTGTTGCAAAACCTCTCTTGACACTAATGCATTGATATGAAAAATTTCATAGATGGATACACACCTTCACGAATAACTTAGACAAATATTTGAACCAAAGTTATATTTTACATAGGGTGAAAGCATGAATATGGGTTACACTTTTGGGACAAATGTGGCAATGAATTTCAAAATTTTCCTCTTTTATCCAATTGCAACCCTCAAAATTCATATAAGCATTGTGAATTTTGGTTCGAAGCAAAAAGACAATATGTGGAGAATTATGTTGTTTTCCTAATGATATTTTTTGCAAAAAAAATTAATGTCGTAAAATCTCTCAATTTTTCATTAAATGCAATATATGTCCTTGCAAATTTCCACAAAACTTAAGAGGTATTTGTGTGTTTACATAGCATAACTTAGTCTAAAATGTGTAAAATTTAAAAAATATATATATGAGCATGATCTACACAGAGAAATAAGTTTTTCATATTAAAATTTTATTTTTTATGCAAAATTATATTTTTTATTATTTTTCGGTGTTGGCGAAGTAATATTTCAATGGCATTTTGGAGACACATGTGTTCACGTAAGATTTTTTCAACTCTTCAAATAAATTTAAGAAACAAGGGTACCCTTTTGAAGAGGACTCGTAAACGAATATAGTGGTACTTTTGAATTTTTTTCATCGTGTATATTTTACGTTATTGATTTTTTATTTAGCCCCTTTGAAATTGTCCAAAAAAGTTTCAAGCATT
Source organism: Pinus albicaulis (assembly GCA_034641835.2). Taxonomy (NCBI): domain Eukaryota; kingdom Viridiplantae; phylum Streptophyta; class Pinopsida; order Pinales; family Pinaceae; genus Pinus; species Pinus albicaulis. The sequence goes on from CM076581.1 coordinate 586,400,271, forward strand.
ATGTTTAAAAGAAATTAGATAAAAAAATATCATATGAATTCAAAAATGTCAAATTCATATGCCATTGGATAGAGAGTTCCTTTTCGAATCCAACATGGTCAACTCCACCACTCAAGGACTATTTTTTCTTAGATTCTGCTAGGGTACAAAATGGTGTTGCAGAGAAATCTGCAGAAAAAGAGCTAAATCTCTATTTTTTAGGCCCTCAACAGCTCAATTGAGTGCTTAAAACGCTTAATCGAATGTTTGAAATTCAAATTTCAAATGGCTCGATCAAGGGTTTAAGAAACCCTCGATAGCCCTTAGCATGGTTAAATAGAGGCTCGATCAAGCTATCATAATGATCTAAAATAAAGAAGAAGAAAAAAACAAAGTCTCTCAATACTTGTCTTTAACTAAATTATAAAATTTATTTATTCCATAAAAATCATTTTTATAAATATTCAAATATATTCCAAACTCTAATTTTCTTTAATTATAAATCCAAAAAAAAAAAAATTACCAAGAAAACAATTATAATAATATATGTATAATTTTCTGTAAAATATTTTAATTTTGCTTTCTCAATTTTGAAATTCTTAAAAATGATAATCTGTTTATTGTTTTGATTTTAATTATAACATATTTTTATACTTAATCATTGTATATTTTTTTATGTAGAAAATTTCACTAAAAATAAATCAAATTATAATAAATAAACAACGAACTAAACAAAACTAAAGTTTATAATATTATTATTTTAAAAATAATTTCATATGCACATTTAAATCTAGATTACTCAAATTCAAATTAGTCGAATAATGTTTTAAAATTGACAATTTCCTTATTTTTTTATTATTTTAAGAATATATATTGCAAACCTTAGTTAGCAGTAAAAAATTATATATATACTTCGCATATATTTTTATTATTTTAACAATATATATTGCAAACCTTAGTTAGAGTAAAAAATATATATATACTTGGCACTTGTGCAGACTAAGTTCAAAATTGAGTGCAATCACATTTTACAGGTTGAGAGAAATTTATAACCTCAAATACCATTGCATCCATTACAACTAACTTACAACATTTACAACTACGTTAATTATTATTGCACTCATTTTTTTTGTGAACAAGTGGATATTACTTATAACCTGATTTAAATAGATATGATACGGCAAATACCATTGCATCCATTACAACTATATTAATTATAACTTACAACGTTTACAACTACGTTAATTATTACTGCACTCATTTTTTTCGTGAACAAGTGGATATCACTGCATATATAAAAAATTATAATATTTATTAAAATTAAATTGAAAAACTTTCTTATATCTAATCAATTTATTATTTAAATTATATTTATAATAAATTTATTATTTAAATTATAACATTGGAAATTTAAATCATAATAAAAACTATTTTTTAAGTTATTAAATTATAAATATAAGAATATTACAATTTAAATTACAAGTGTGATAGAATCATTTTTCAAATCTATACATCAAAACGATAGAATTGTAATGAGAAATTAATCCACACAATTGTTAATTATCTATTCAAATGTAATTAGTAATTAAATTTTTTTTTTTAACTATCAAATACTTACAATTTTAAAGTTTGCATATCATTATTGGTATTTAAAATAAAATTTAAAATTTCTAACTATAAGGCTTGATCGAGCTCCTAACTTGGGGTTACATAGGATCTCGATTGAGGGTTTGTTTAAATGCTCGATCAAGCTATTTTTAAGCGCCTCAATAGCTCGATCGAGTGCTTAAAAATTGCTTGATCTAACGCTTAAAATTGCTCTATTGAGCATCCGTTTTTCAACAAAACTTACCTTCATTTTGCCAAAAACTACAACCCAACTCCATGCTTTGACCTCGTAGTTTAACATTTCTTTGAGACATTGACCTATCAAATAACTAAACCCAAAAAAACTATTCCACAAAAAAGATTTCCTAGAAAATTAAGCTAAATCCCATGTTAATTTCATTTCATGTTAAATTAATTTCATATATTATCATTAAACATGATAGTTTTTAAAAGCAGTCATTTTAACCAAAAATAAAGCGTGTTTTAAATCTTATATTTAATGAAATTCGTTGAATTTGGCATATCCACCTTTAGAGATACATAAAATGAGGTATATGACATTGTGATTTCTGTAACCTCCACTAGGACGAGTAGTCACATGAATTCACAAACTCAAGGCAAACATATTAGAATAGACCATCACTTTTCAAAATTTACTCAGCACTTCACCAATTGAAATTTATTAAAAATTAATAAAAAATTGAATAGATGACAACTTAAAAGGCTTCTCGTATTGACCATCTAGTAGCATTAGAAATTCAACATATGTGTGCATAGATCGACATGCCAACATATTCAGTAATACTCAAAGAAAAATAATGTGGGAAGGAATTGAAGTACTTTGTTTTGAAACCTTGTGGGTTTTCTAGTGAAAAAAATGTGTTATGATGTATATGTTTGATCTCACCAACAATCACATGTTTATCTCAAATATTAAGTCATGCATGTCGAAGGGTTTAGTGTTTAATTAGCACGATAATTAGGGAGGGGGTTAGGAGTTATATTAGTAGGGTGTTAGAAAGTTATATTAGAAATAGGTCATGAACGGGTTATTAATAGTTTTATTCTACTAATATATTGAAAGGAAATGAAATTCTATCTCAATACAGATAAATCCATGAGAGATCATTTACCGCTGGCTAGGGTTGAAAAGGCACATGAGTATTAACAAATGAAGGGTCGTAAATCAAAAGAACATATGGTATAGGAAGGTAATGGGTGTAAGGAAACCAAAACACTCATACGAGACTAAATTCCTTAAAACCTTACTCTCCTCATGCAATTAGGACAAAGAGAAAGCTTATAAAGACAAAGCAAACCTTCCATTTAAATACAGAGAAGGCTTAAATTAGAGTGATCAAAATCTTTGTTACGATGTTATTCATGACGAACAATCTCCAACCCGCTATAGTGATAAAGCAAGAAGATATGATATGAAACCTTATATATTGTGCAAATGAATAAAGCCTAAAGTACAACGGGAATACACCATTGCTAAAATGGGTGTAACATAACTCAAACACAAGAATAACCCAAGACTCTCTAAAGGGTTCATAGATCCAATAAGTTCTAGGGAATTGCTTCAATAAGACAAATTATAAAGAGTAATGGTTCATAAAGGTTTATATACATATATTTAAATTATTATATTTTTGTGAATAAAAAAAAACTATTATTTTAAAAATTTTAACCGATTAAAATTTAAAAAATAGTCAAAATCAAAACTATATATGAAAACATCTAAAATTTTTATATTTATATCTTTCTGCAAAAAATAATACATTGGTGGAAATTGTCAGACTAATAAGAATAATGTTATAATAAAACAAAAATGTTGTCATATCAATTCACAACTTCAAATTTTCTTTTCTCCTTGATATGAGGTTCTCCAAATGGTTCACAAATCCAAGAAGGTATAGGGAATTGCTCCAACCAAACTTAAACTAGCAATTGAATCAAGAGATGCAAATGAACGTCAATAGGAGGAGTGGGGGGAGGGAGAGGGGTGCGGGGAATGTGGAAGACAACAATGAAGCGAAATATATGGACAATGAATACAATCGAAGTTTGAGTTTCTATATATCTTCTAAAGAATGTAGCAGGAGGCTACAATTAAGAAGAAAGTTACACTAACATAAATGTCCCAAAGCAATCGAAATCCTTGCAAGCAAAAGGTACATAACAAAACAATTCAATTTCTTTGGGGTTTTTATAAAATAACATGAAATAAATTTTGAACACGAAAATTATGAGGTATCTATTAGCTAACCATATCATTTCCACTTGGGAGAAACAACTTTTATCAGTAAGTTGTTGTGAAGATGAGAAAAATTCAGATTACATATAAATTGTTGTATTAATGAATGTTGTGAAAATCTTGCAATCGGGACAAATGAGTCGGGAGTGCCTTAAAAAAAAAAGTTACATTAGCATCTTCATGGAAGGGTTGTTGGATGAATATGCCATTTATATACAATAGTCATTTGCAAAAGAATTGAAATATTGGTTGAGATGGCTTTCGTGAAATCCACAAATGGTTGATCATCTTTAACAAGTAAGAAATGATGCACTTATTCAATTAAATTGATCTTCGAGCATCATGGTGCCCACTATTCTATTTTATACTCTTGGTTTGAAGAAACACTTTTGTGGCATAGTTGCTTATGTCATTTATGTTGTTTTCAAGAATTAATGAGATACAATAAGCACATCTTGATACATATATTTCCATACTTCAATATAATGAAAAACTATGCAATATTTTGAGTATGTGTGGTGTTCCTTGTTCATGGAAACATAATATTCACAACAAAATGCACGAAAAAATTGTGAGAAAAGAAAATTAACAAATTTGGAATTCAGAAATAATAGTAGAAACCACACCTATATTAATTTTTAGAAACCATATGTATATTAATATTTGGAAGCATGCAATTATATTTGACATTTGAGCTTCAACAACTCAAAGATAATGATTTTTTTTTATTAGGTGTTGTTTGCAACCATTGTGAATCAAAATGTAGTTACCTTGTTTGTGAAACACTTTTACAACAATGATTATTTACCTTGGGAATAGTTTCCGAGTACACATCAAGAATTTTGATTTCAGAAAGAACCTGCTCATTTATGGATTTTGCAGGTTTAAAGATTTGAGTTATACAATCTCTTTGGTACAACAACTTTTTACTTGTTTGATTTGATAGGAAATTCTAAGGTACTACTAGAATTGGCAGTCACGATTTCTTCCCTCGCACATTATTCCTATGACCAATGCCATTTATTATGGTTTTAGATCCTTTAACATACCAAAATTCTCTGTGGCTAATGCTATCTAGAGACTCCTTCAAGTATCAAACACCAAAAATAGTAAAAAGTTTTTAAAAACAAGCTTACAAAAATAGAGTTGTCATGACTTTGAGACAAATCAAGTAGTAGAGAGAGAAATAGTTATGTACTTACAATCAATATTGCATTAAAATTTCTAAATGCAGGAAGTTTCATGTGGATGTCATAAAGAGGCTTGGGTATGAGGGGGCTCCCTCCACCTCTTCCATCCTTGAACCTCGAGGTGGTTTGGACCTTATTTTGAGGGATAATCTGGATCTCCTTGATGTGCCCCTTGATAGAGTTTGGACTAGGTTTGTCATTGATTGGCTTAGGGCTCTTAGTGTTAAGTGAAAGTTATTATCTCTTCCCAATAAGATCTTCCTTGACAAAGAACTTACCAAATCACAAGTTGTGAAGTTCACTGCTCGAGAGAGCTAGTTACAACAACATGCCAGGCAGGTATATGGGTAATCATTAAGAACCTCAGAGCAATCATTCTATATTTTTTTCCACCAATGTGGGAATCTCAATCTAGGGCTTCCAAATGACATGCTCGTTGGGAGAGGTGATAAGGCACATGAATTTCCATCAATTGTTGGAATGAGAATGGGTCTTTTTGGTCATTAGCAAGTCTCATGCATGATACTCTGAGGTTGTTTGACATCCTAGTCATCATTATAAATGATGAGAGCCTTATTCAATGTCTCTCAAACATCACAGGGTACCATTAGTTCTCAACACGCAATCAGTACACAAGGAGCTTGGGTGGTATTAGGGACTCGCTCTAGAGCAAAAAGTCTTTGGTGGTAGCGTATAATTTTGTTAGGTTTATGTGGGTTTAGGTTAGAGCTATTTCCCCTCTCCCCATGAACATTTACATTGCAGTCTATTACTTCCCTCTAGCTTCTTCATCATATTCTATTCATAATGGCCCCTTCGAGGACCCCTTTATAGATTTGTAATCCAACATCACCTTATGCTCCGTGGTTAGGGAAGTTATCCTTCTAGGTGACTTCAACACCCACACCTAACCCCTCTAGATTCCTCTCCACAACCTGTTAGATAACATGTTTTGTATCTAGGAGATAGATCCAGTGTTATTGGTGCTCCCCTAGATGTCCAACAATGAGTTTGGGCCTTTCACAACCTATAGTTGGCACCATGTGTAACTATGGGAATATAAGATTTGTTGATTATAAATGGGATCTCATGTTTCCTAAATTTTCGATTTTTCACTTGTGAATCTCATACCAGAGGTGCAAATATCGTTGATCATGTCCTTTCTAGCTAGAAATTGCTCCCCTTTATTTGTCACATATTTGTCTCCCCCATCCCCCTTGTGGACAATGGTCCTCTTTCTTTATCTCTAGCCTAACACCCCCCTCCTAAGGGCCTACCTTGTACTACTTTACGATTTAGTGAGGTAGACCATCACATTCTCCTTTAGAGAGTAGGTTTGCCTTCGGTGGTGGTCAATTGCATTCGGAAGGTCCACCAAAGTGTACGCATGATTTTTTACCATCAATTATGGCCACATCCTTCATATAAGAAGAATAAGGCAATATTATGTGGTTAGATGTGCAGTATGAGGATTTTATATTGGAATAAAACCCTAATGTTTTGGACAAGTGTCCCACTTTGTATCTCTTGAGGTCCCACGGAAGATTTGATTTTCAATCAGGTGTTCAAGAGGTGTCCAAGGACTCAGATCATAATAAATTTTTTTCTTCTATTTGTGTTGGATGACAAAGAACCATTATCTACAACAATAAGATTGCTAACCTTATGAACAATTGTATTCTTGTTGATGGTACAAGGCCCATTCTCATACAAGATTTTTTCTACATTCCAATGGCATCGAGGTTGTATTGCACTAGTGGACGCGAAGATAATTCTACCTGCAGTCCACTGTAAAGGTTTCGAGTTTTGAAAATATGCAAAATGCAATTCTGCGTGGTACATGTGGGAAGATCAGTGGGGACCTTGTTCAATAATATGTTCTTTGACCTATGGATTTGTGTGATCCGAGTAAATTCCTGATACCCTTTAAACCAATACCTTTTACTTCAACTGATGTGTTATAATTGCATCAAGGCATTAATGAACATAAAAGAACATACCTGCATGCTGGAAAGAAGAGGAACATAACAAGCATTAGCAACATAAGATATTGATAACGAAGTTCGTCCAGGAGGGACTACATCTCCAGGCCTCAGTGTCAATGATCCAGGTGAATATCGGCGGCCACCCACCTATTCCATTTGGACCTACACCATCAATTCTTTCAGTCTTCACTATCAGCACAACTTACTTTTTTTAACAGGTTTTCGGGTCCTGCACTCCTGGAGCCATTTTGGGGACTCAATGCTCCAGGTGGATATTGGTGGCCACCCACCGATTCCATTTGAACCCCCACCATCAGTTCTTTCATTTTGTAATTTTCAGCACAACTTACTATTTTTAATAGTTTTTCGGGTCCTGAACTTCTAGAGCCGTTTTGAGGCCCTAAACGACTTTTTTTGGGGAAACCAGGAGCAACATGGGTTGTAGAATAATTTTTCTCACTCAAAATTTGTAGTTCTCGAGCAAATATTTCTAACGAGCTATTGAGCGCGTCAAATGGAGATCGGATGCCAAAGTTACATCCCCAGGAAGTTGAAACACCAACTTACCCAAACGGGGCCCACGGTTTTGGCGCTTCAACTCCTAGGGTTAGGTTTTTGGAAGTTTCGGGTTTTACATTGTTTCTCAACAATAAATAGGCCTTCGAGCCTCATTGTAACACAATTCAGTGGTTGGTAGCCAACACATCTCTTCTTAGAGATAAGCGCTACCAGTGCCCTAGCTCGCTTGTTACCATCATTTCAGTTCTGTAGCACAATGGAGGGGCCTGTAGCCATCAAATCTCTTCTCAGATATACGCTACTAGTGCCCTCGCTCACTCATTGCCATTATGTCTCATTGTAACACAGTTCAAGGGCTGGTAGCCGACACATCTATTCTCAGAGATACATTACTAGTGCCCTAGATCATTTATTTTTATTATTTCTATAAGCATGTTTCAGTCATTTGTTTTGTAACACAGTTTAGAGGTCTGTAGCCGCCACATCTCTTCTCAGAGATAAGCCTACCAGCACCCTAGTTGTTTATTTACATTATGTATGTAAACAACTTTCAATTCTATAACACATTTCAGAGGCTTGTTTCCAAGACATCTCTTCTCAGAGATACGCTACCAACGCCCTAGCTAGTTTATTTCAGTCATTTTATTTTAATAAAATGAAGCATTATTTCCGCTGCATCTCTGTATCTATGGCTATATGTGTATTCTGTTGTGTTCCTGCATAAATCTAGATCAGTCAAGATGGTGTAGGTCGTTGCATTAAGTGCTAGAAAGAGTGATGATGTACATGGATGGTGTTTTCTCTGTCGTACAAGGAAAATTCCCTCACGCAGGAGTGGCAGGACCTCTCCACGAGATGTTCCACTATAGGAACTATCATTCACAAAAGGACTCCTATCAGTATGAAAATAACTCACACATAATGACTATGAGTATCCCTCCATCATGGCAACAAAGGGATCTCAAACAAACATACATGTGGCAATGAGTATCCTGCCAACATGGCAGCAAAGGGATCTCAAACATAATACAAATCCATGATAGATATTACATCTCACATCAAGAACAAAAACAAGATCCCACATCAAACATCAACAGGGATCTATACATCACAATGCATCTCATAGCAAAGATACAAAGAAGTACATGAACACACTACATATACCTCACACCTTGGAGCTATCTGAAGACAAGGATGATAAACTGATGGATCTGGCTTGTACCATCAATCTTGTGGCGTCGAATATCCTGAAAATGACTGCTCACACATTGAATGCTAACACCTGCAACTTCGCTTCGAAAAGTGGCTGAAAAACATAAGGCTCAGATGGAAAATATGACTGCACCACTAAACTTGTGTCGCAGAGAGTTGTAGGATCAACTGTCAATTTGTTGAATTTTGACAAAGTCGAAATTTGGGCCTTAGGGAATCTTTTAGAGTCCCCCTAGATTCCTCAAAGATGTTGCTCCATAGGGAATCTAGAAATCTGCAACTCAAAACAGGAATTTGATCTCACCATTGAGATCCTTGCGAAATTTCGAGAAGAATGAGTATAAGGTTGAACTCATTATGACACCGGTGAATTTCGGCCTCCAAGGAATCTGAAAGATTCCCTCAAGATTCCTGAAGATTCTCCTTCACGGGGAATCTACAAAACTGCTGCTCAAAAGGAAAATTTGGGTGCACCATTGCACTCTCTACGAAATTTTGGTTAAAATGCATATAAATTTTAATACATTCTGACACACGAAAATTTTACCTCCTTGGAATCAAAAAGATTCTCCAAGCATCAAAAATGATTTTGTCTCGAAATTCATGCACCATCATGCCTCAAACTACGTGTCCGTCTGTCATATGACCTGCCTCTCTTTGCTCCCTCATCTCTCATATATTCTCCATCATTCTCCATGGTTTTCTTGAACCATTTGAATGGCATTTTATAATAAAGTGTGAGAATGAATAAGACAAAGTGTGAGGTTGGCACATTGGTTGGCATAATCATATATACGCTGAAGGCGTTTTTTTTGTTGGCTTGGGGTGGGAAAACACTGTTCACCCCAGCCAATGAGAGAGCTTGAATTTCGCCCTTCTAGCCAATGAAAATTTACCAACTATCTTTTCCTTTCAACACATGTTTTCCCTATTGCATGTTTTTGTAGTTGTTGACTGACAGGGTATGGTATGGTATGGTATGGGTCTGTGCCTTACCGCTCGTTGGATGTACCTTTCTCTTCCTGTTGGTCAGTCAATCATACACACCATTTTCTGATTGGTAAATAAATTTGAGAAATGGTTGCCAACCTGTAGCAGCCCTTAAAGGAACGAGAGTTTTTGGAACCACTCTTTGCATAGGGAAGTACGAGTTCTATTTTCAGGCCTCCTCTCATTTTATTTGTTGGAAGTTAAAATGATCAAGTTTCAAAGCTCTGTAAATTGTCTCCCAATTTGGCGAAGAATTTGTTTCCTGTTGTTTGGAGGGTTTCATAATTTGGGTATTTTAGTTGCTTTGGATTGGAGGTTGGGAAATTTTTCAACATGCGCCAGTTTTCAGCAATGTGGAAGGCCACTCTTGGTTTCATTTCTCGTCGACGACAACTGCCATGTATTCGACATGGATCGATTTTAGGCGAGATGAAATTATTGGCAGCAATGGGGGTTTGGATATGCTCAGGTGATTTGGTAGTATTGTGGGATTTGGTGCAAGGCGTGTAGGTCATGAGGAGAATATTGTGGATAAGGGGATTTTGAAATGGGATGTATTTAGGGCAAGAATCGGTGTTCATCAAAAGAGGGGCTTTCTAGGATGCAGAGACGGTGACAAGGATTCCGGACTTGTAAAAACTTATGAAGAGAAGTGTGTTATAGGGTACTCCCCGGACAATTGTTTGCAGTTGTAGCAGTTGTTGACTTGTATGAGGATTTTGTTCCTTGGCGTCAAAGATAAATCATTTTACGGCATAAGAATGATGAAGCATTCGATGCGGAACTTGAAATAGGCTTTAAGTTCCTTGTTGAGAGGTACATGTCTCATGTCGAACTGAAGAAACCCAGGTATCTAAAGACTACTGTGTCAGAAAGCAGTGTTTTTGATTATTTGATAAATATATGGGAATTCAATGATGGTTCGATCAAGGGAAAATGTGATCTTCATTTTTTCGTGGACTTCCAATTTTGATCTCCTGTCTATCGGCAAGTTGCACATATGTTTTTCAAAGAGGTAGTTTCACGCCTTGTGTACTCTTTTTAGCAATGCTGCCAAACATTTTATGGACCAGCTGTGAAGATTTTGGAGGGCGCATATGGAAGTTGGTGAATTTGCCAAGGATAAGCCCTGTGCCGGTAGCAGAAAGTGGAGCGTCAATTGGCGGTAGAATTGGGCACCTGAGAGCCCCCTACTCTGGAGGGTTTCGTCACAGAGAGCAGTTTGGGGTGGTAGTGAAAGGTAGAAAAAGCCTGAAAATAGAGATCTCTTGTGGTTGTTGCAGTGTTCGAGAGGTTTACAGAGAGGGCAATTAATTCCGTGATTTTTGCATAGAAGGAGGCTAAGGCATTGGGAAAAGGTGAGGTGGCAAACCATCTATTGTTGGGGTTGATTGCAGAAGATAGCAAGAGGTCTCCTGAGGGGTTTTTGTCTGCAGGTGTCACTATCGAAAGAGCTCGAGAGGCAACAAGCGCCATTTGGAATGACGACGAGCTGTATGATAGGCTTGTCACAAATGTTCCCTTCTCGCTTGCAAGTAACCGTGTGTTTGAAGCAGCCATAGAACTTTCCAAGAAGATGGGTCACAATTACATTGCTCCCGAACACATCGCCATTGCTCTCTTCAATGTAAATGATGATGCTGGTGTTACCTCCCTTCTTCAAAGATTGGGTGCAAACAAAGAAGAGTTAGCATTTGTTGCAGCCTCAGGACTGTTGCAGCCTCAGGAATACATGGAGAGCTAGCCAAGGAGGGTAGAGAACCCTTTTCATCGTCTCTTGCACTGCCGGAAAAGTCAACTTCAGGTGCACTCACAACATTGAGGCATGCATGCAAGAAAAAAGAGAAAGGTGCACTGGTTGATTTCTATGTTGATATTACTGCCAGCGCAAGTAAAGGGAAAATAGATCCTGTTATTAGCCGTGATAAGGAAGTACAAAGGGTGGTTCAGATTCTTGCTCGCATAACCAAAAATAATCCAATTCTCTTGGGTGAACCAGGAGTAGGAAGAACTGCCATTGTAGAAGGGCTAGCTATTAGTATTGTCTTAACTTGAAGAGCTTGCGAAGAATCTGTGTTCATTACTCAATTTGAGCTATTCAATTTTTTCAGTTTTTTGTTATGTGAAAGGTTGATTCATGGACCTATAGGTTGCGAGGTATAAAGGTCAAGGAAGAATGGCAGAACCTGGGAGGTATAAAGGTCAAGGAAGAATGGCAGAACCTAGGTTTCATAATCCATAGTGGATTGATGGTGAATCAGTGCTACTTGATGGAAAGGTAAAGAAAATACTAGCATAACAAATAATTGCTTACTTATGTGTCATGTTTACATGAAGATAATTATGTGTGTTTGAAAGAAAGTATCATGTAGTTGAGTTTCCTTAAATTTTTTAAGTTTCCTTAAAATTGTTAATTTATATAGGTTTATTGGTGATGTATTCAGGCTAGTGCTCATACAAATGGTGCAGAGCTCGGCTTTGTATATTCTGTGCCTGAGCATTACTTTCTAATATTGTTCAATCAGTTGAGGCTTCAACAATAAGATCGAGATTGTTAAATCTCTGTTGAGTGAAAACTGCTTTTCACATTGGAGGCTAAGGCAATTCATATTGAGGTTAGAGTCATATAATAAAACACACGTTAACATTTGGAATGCTATCTATCTTCTGTGGAAATTTATTTTCTTTATTTATTCTTACTTCAAACGTATAGTGAAAATTGCACGAGGTTAATTTGCCCTACTTATTCATGGACAAGACAAGTAGTCAGGGGACCATTGTTAATTTTGTGTTATGGGCAGACTTCTAGGCAGTTTCAGTGGAGCTCTTATTCATGGACAAGACAAGTAGTCAGGGGATCAGTGTTAATTTTGTGTTATGGGCAAAGTTCTAGGCAATTTCAGTGGAGCTCTTATATTAAGTGGTAGCATTCAAGAGCCAAGAAGCAAAGCAGGGGTTAGAGCGATAGTAAGTTGATTGAATGCAGGGGAAAGTAATGGAGTAACCAATTTTAACTTTGTTTTATCGACATTCTCCAAGGCAAAGTTTCTTGGATTTTTTATACTCTTAGGACTCACGAGGCATTTGGTAGTCAACAAGCCAAGTATTGGCTACATCGATAGTAAGTTGATTGAATGCAAATGGAGTAGATTCTTAGTAGGATTTCTAATACATTTTGTGGAGAAAATTGTTGCAATTACTCAAAGACCTCTCGATAGTAAGTTGATTGAATGCAAATGGAGTAGATTCTTAGTAGGATTTCTAATACATTATGTGGAGAAAATTATTGCAGTTACTCAAAGAGTCCTTTTATTTGACACATGATTCCTGAAAAGTGATGTACATATTTTTTCATACCTTGGCTTCTAAACATTCCAGAGTTATTATTGAGTTATTATTACAATTGTTCCATACCATGCCTATACTAATAATTTGACTGTATTTTCATTTGTGTATTTGCAATGATTTGACTATATTTTCATTTGTGTATTTGCATAAATGTTGTGGTTTACATTCAATACTTACGTTTAAATGATACCATCAGAAACAAACTCATGTTTAACCTCACTTTACAGGTTCTCTCCTTACTGGCCTTACATTTTCCTCATTTTCCAAGTTTAGCCCGACTCTTTTCCAGTTAGGTTTATAATAATGTGACTCTTAGCCGCTTTTTTAGGCACATCTTGGAGTCAAGGGCTTAGGGTTATTGCCTAGGGTTTTCAAAAGATTAAAGTTATATAATGCTATAGCGGTGAAGCACTATTTTTTTTAATTAAGTATTGACAATTCAAAGTGTTAACTTGGAAGGTTCTCTTATAAATTTTAAAAGGGTTTGTGATACCTTATAAATTTTAAAAGGGTTTGTGATACCCCAGTTCATTGCATTTCAAATTTTTACTAACAAAGTATCTCTTTTGCTTAACTAAATGCCATGGTTGCTTTCACTCTACATCATTGTTTGTGATTTACGGTTCTCCATTATATTTATGTCATGGTTTATGGTCTTATTAATTTTATTCTTTGTTACATATGAAAATTGCAAATATGTAGTTCCAACAAATTGGGTGATGATAAGAGAATCAACACGAACCAACACCTCTTCTAGTTCTCATTCTAATCTTGGTGGGCTGAAGCTCAACGAACACGAACTCACAACTCAACCAACACGAACCACCTCTTCCCGTTCTCATTGTAATCTTGGTGGGTTCTCATAAACGAATAGACGTAATCTTTCAATTCAATTTAATTATTTTTCTTAACTATCTTTTTTATTATAATATTTTTCCTAATTATCTTTTTTAATAAATTATATTAAAAAAAAACAAATTAAATTTTTAAAAGTCAATAAATTCATACATTCATTAAAGTCATCAAATACATATTTTTAATTTTATAAATATTTTTATTTAAATTAATAATCAAAATCATTAAACTAATATTTTTAAATTTATATAAACGAGAATATAAAAAAGAAGAAGGAAAAAGCTTATTTATAAATAAAATAAGATGTCATTGATGATGATGGTACACAAATGTTTCTAATAAATTCATAATGGTTAGATATTCTCTAAATCATTGAAAATTAAGAAAAAAGAAAAGAAAATACTTAATTTGTTTTAAATTATTAAAGGAAAGTAAAATATGATATTGGTTCGTTATGACTATTGTAAAAGAATACAACTAATTATTAATTCCATAGCTAGATAGTGTTAAACATTTGCATTATAAACACTTCTTTTTTTCTTGATTTTTATTACATAGTTGTTTAATATAATCAATTTTTATTTATATATTTCATTAATTTCATAATGAAATAGAGCCTTAAACATTTGCATTATAAAAACATTTTCTTTATTTTCTTTTATTTATGTTATTTGCCATCCTTGAATCTCTCTCCCTATGTACCTAATGGTTTCTCTCCGTTTACTTTTTTTATTTCTTTATTTATTTGTACATTTTGATGGCAAGTTGATTTTAATGTAGCCGTGGCTTTTGTCAGTTACAAAATTGGCAGTAGTGACAAAGTTACGGAACAAGAAATATTTAGCTAATGTATAGTTGAACAATAAATTTAGCTCAATAATGATCATCAAAATAGATTGGCACTTATCTTGGAAAAGTTTGGGTCTTGTTAGTGTCAAAAAATGACAGATGTGGGATTAAATGAATTTATTAATCTCCAGGAATGACGAAATCAGTCAATGATACTCGAATTTACAACACTTATTGTGACAATCCGAATTAGTGGATCAAAGCCAAATCATATAAGGAAAACAAAGTAAATCACATAATGGATGAAGATAAATGCATTTTCAATTAATCTCCAAAAGATATAAATGGTGGTTCAAGTTTTTTCTCCCTAGATGAGAATAACTATAGAGAACTTAAAACTACATTCCAACCTTTTGTGAATAAGGTCTTGGTTGTAGTCCATGTATCCAGTCTTTAGATTAATATGGATGTTGATACTTCGATGATTTGTTGGCATTTGGTGTTTCTCCAGTTCACAAGTTGTTTCTGGAATGAGTAGTGTTGTATTAATTTCTTCTTCACAAATGATGTTAGATTTGGAAACTTCGAATTATTTTCCGTTGAAAATGTTTGTAGGAACTGAGTATAAATCACATTAATTCTATAGAAACAAATAAGCCAAATTTATTTGGTGCCATCTTAGACTAGGCATATGCCAATCAATGTATATGCAAAATTAAATGTTTTGTCAAAATTGCCAATGTTATTAAAAGGATGTAATCATGTGTTATATGCAAAATGTCAAAATTGCCCACAAATAGAAGATACATTGAGCATAAAAAACACATATGTGCACCTTTGTTATTAAAAGGATGTAATAATGTGTTTCATTTATTCCTAGATCAATATTTCAGTGTTTTTTTCTTTCTAAAATGTTAGTTTATTCTCTTTTATATCAAACGTCTTCATAGAAAGATGTAGACTTAACTGAAATGTAAAATATAGATTGGGTTTGAGATAATCTTTTGGAGGGATTGTATTAATGTCATCTCCATGGATTGAGTTTGAGATAATGTTTTGGAAATATTGTAAACAAAATGAGGATTTTGAATTACGTTGGCATCATTTCTCTAATCAGAGTGGTAATGAAATTTAATGATGACTGTTAAGTTGGATTTCATTGATTTTCTGGTTGGATCATAAGAATAGAAAATCTACATAGATTTTGCAGGTTGTTTTACATATATAATTACTTGTGGGATTGTTGTGCTCGAAGGTGTTTTCAAACCCATTATGGTAGAGATGTTGTAATGTAATGTAATTTCTTGACCTAGGTTAAAATAAAAATAAAGAGTACTTTAAAGTGTGACAGTTTCGAAAGTTTTGCGGTTTATTTCATGGCCTAATTTGTCTAGAATCCAACAGGGATTCATTGAAATCACAAATTCCATGGGTGAACTCTTCACAATCGAAGTGCCACATGGGTTTTTGAGGTTGTAAATAATATGTTGAACTTTTAACATACAACACATGGAATTGAAAAAAATAAAAGTAATTGAATAATAAATTATTTACTACTAAAGTAAAGTGATAATTTTGTTTTCAAATTTAAATCTTAACTTTTGAGTGATGAAGTGAATCTGAACTTATATTAATTACTTTTATTTTTGATTTGGTAGTCTAAGGGCTTTAGATTAAAGTAGAGAATGATATGCCTTCTAGCAGATATGTTTATGTTGGAGAAGGGAGGAGTTGTTGCTCATGTTCAACATATTGTCAAAACATTCACGATAGAATTTATACTACCAATATTAAGGTTAACTATGATTGTCCCTATTCCTTCTATCGACGTTCCTTTGCACCTCTCAGTGCAATTGCTAGTAAGATAGTTGTTGTTGGGAGGTTTTTGAGTTCAAATTCATCCAAATATTGTTTTAAAACCCAATTTTAGTTTTAATATAGTTTTCCCAAAATATATAATATATAGAATTCGTATTTCCATACTGTAACGACTCCCAAAAATAAAAATGGAGGTTTTGTTTAATATGGAATTTAACCATATTTAATATGTTTTTTTGTTACATAACAATTTACCATATTTAAATTGATTTTGATTGTTTAATAACTATATTTAATATATAGTTATTTTTTTAATGATTTTTTTGTTTTTATGTGGGAAATTAAATATCATTTTGTTTTGTCTTTTTCTGCAGGGGCAAGGGGCCAATGGAGGAGCGCCATGTGTCAACAGCTGAGGGGCTTGCCATGTGGGTCTCACATGCTTACTAGGACACTATGTGGCATGTTGTGGGCCCCATTTCCCTTGCCTTAACAAAACTTCAAACTGCTCTAACTTTCTTATACGAGCTCGAATTGAGTGTCGTTCGCACCGTTGCGATCAGGGCAACGAACTATTCAACTTGAACCTGGTTCGAGAGAAATCTGAACACTTTGATTTTGAGCTTTCATCAGCCCTCTTTGTCCTGTGTGTGTCTTTGGAGCCACCTGGATCATTGTGTGTCAAGGGAACCCATTGGATTAATGGATGAGATTCTATGCGCTTGATCGTTGTATCCTTCCCACATTCCAACCCCAATTTTCAATCCTTTGGTGGAATAACACATGTCATATTTTGATTGGAGGGAGACAGATGAAAATGAAGCTTTGCAATTGGCTGGGTTGAACAATGTTTGCCCACCCCAACCCGCAGAGAAATGTCTATCAATGTAATTATAAAGATTAATGATTTCACAAATGTACATAACCATGGAAAACAAATAAATAGGTACACCGAGGAACATAAATAACAATGTGCCTTTTTTAATTTTAAATTATTTTCTTGAATTTTTTTAATTAAAACTTAAAAATAGAAAAATTATTTTAAATAAAAGATAAAAAAACAAAATTATATATTAAAATATTTATAAACTTTATGTTTATACCTTTTTCATTGTAGTGTATAACAAAATAATATAAAAAGCTAAAATAATAATCTTTGATAGACTCCCCCCGGATGCGGGTGACAGAACTGACACGCTTGACAATCACATCCCACACTCACCGGAGGACGAAGATCTTCTACGCAGAGCCTCACCTGTAGCAAATCCTCAAACCATTAGCCACTCGCACGAGACTCACAGAATCAGAAATGATGATGAGATGGTGGGAATTGCATCACCATGTCCAGGGCATCACCTCGCATCTATCACCATTAATGATTATCATGATTAATCCGTATTGCAGCCATCCCGCTTCCCCTGAGCCTGCTCAAGTGATCGATCATGGCATGCAACTGTGTGCGAAACCTACTCATTGTTATCCTCCTCGCACACACCCTAGCCCCTATAAAAATATGAGCTCTCAACCCCTTTCAATACACAATATTTCATCTTTGCCTTTCACCTCTTTACCTCTTCTCTAGCTTCTCCCTGACTTCAGAAGGCTGCAAAGCTCTATTCTCAGCGTTGTGCTACGCAGTCAATTTTGGGTTTCCGCATCCCTTCCTGCGCACCTTCCCCCCTGCTATTCCTACCCCCTGAGCCCCAGAGTTGCTTGCCCTTATGTGTACCCCTCCCTGAACCACTTCCCCCTACCTCTTCGCGCAATGGCCCCCAGACTTCTCTAGAGAACTATCCAAGGTGGACAGAGAGGAGCTCTCCCTGGCCGCTATTATCGTGGCGAGGACAATCATCTAGAGTTGATGGAAGGCTCCTTCATCCAACACTTATGTGCATCAGAGTCCCGATCTCGAGTAGAATGAAGCAGCCCCTAGGCAATCTGCGCAAAGAGGAAGGCGTGGCCCACGGAAGTCCACCATCACTCCCTAGATGCACCCCCAGCACCGCAAAACTGACCCGCTACCGGTTCCGGAGGAGGAAGAAGAGGATTCAGACGTTTGGGTGATGGATTCCGATGGCAACTGGACGTGTCTCCCCGACGGCATAGTTCCGAACTCCCCCATCCTCTGCGCACTGGTCCACAAACCCAAGCGTACAGTGGCAGATGCGGAGGAAGCCGCAACGTAGGCTCCTGCTTGCCCCATTGAGGAGGAGGTCCCTGACAGTGATGATGAAGACGAAAAGTGAAGTCTGCGCAGTTGTTCAGTTCTTCCATGTTTTTTGTCAAGCTTGCTATCAGGGCTTTTTTGCTACTTTTTACTTTGTGCTACTTAGAACTCCAACGCTACTGCGCATAATGTAATTTTTTGTTTTAAGTCTTGTTCGGGCTGGTTTCCTCCTCGAAGGCAGCCTAGAAACTGTGTAACTAAGCCTGGGATTGGCTAACCGCAACTTGCCAACCCAGCCTGTAGCATATGTAACTCCTCTGTTTCGAATTAATAGAATAATCTAACTTACAAAAAATAATAATAATAATAAAATTCTTTGAGAGGCTAATAATGTAATAATGTCAAATGTATTGTAAATGACATTAATTTATAATTTTTTTTGTCGATATGAGATGGTTTTTTTTTTTTTTTTGGTAGATTTCCTTCCTTTTTAATTAAAAGAAGGATTACATAGTACATTATATTTTCCTTTTTAATTTAAGGAAGAGTTACATAATATAATATATTTCAAGATAATGATATTTATGTAATAAGACTTGAACGAGCATGGATGTTATCATTAAACCCTCCCAACTCCCTCATATACATTCAATTGTCTAATATGACATTAAATTATAATAGTGATTAGTGTTAGACTATTAGTTACATTGATGATGTTGATTTAGGAAAAAAGGGCTATTGCATAAACTTTTGAGAATTGGGTTGAATAATGAGAGAAACCACAGTTAAATAATTTTCTTATTTTAAATAAAAATTTAATTAGATATCATTTTTTATTTTCTTATTTTAAATAAATATTTAAAAATAAAATTTAAAATAAATATTTAATTAGATATCATTTTTTGGGATTCAATTGCGTTTAAGTCAGTCATTCATCTATGACCATTTCCATGAGAGGTAGTTGTAACTAACTAATATCTCATGACATTTGAATAATCCACTTAGCACTCATTGCATCAGGTGATGCTTATGACAAGAATTGAAAATTGAAAAGAAGTGGAGGAGAGGATTACTCTTCTCAATATTATGAATTAGTTATATAAGACTACATTTGGAACATGAGCAATAAATGATTGGAGTAAAACTGAACTAAAACTCAACTAACTCAAACTGAACTGGGACACTTGGAATGACAGTTTCGACACCTAGCAGGTGGTTGGAATTAGATTCTCCAACACTCCCCCTTAATTACAACCACATAAAAAATTATTTAAGATACCTGATGGTCTATGTCTCAACGAGGCTTACAATTTAAAAATTGACTGTCAACTAGATTTAGTTTTCTTCTTCTCTTCTTCCAGATTCTAAAGCCTCTAAATATTTTTAACATTTTCTTCTTGTTGTATTCTTCAAACCTTTGTTTCTTCATTTGTTGGTGCATGTCTTCTATTGTTCCAGGTAGTCTAAGTGTGTCCTAGACTTCTTCAAGAAATGACTTGTATGTGGGCTGCTGCCACATATTGTCTTCTTTATTGTGCTTTTCATCATCAATCTGCTGCAACATAAGATGAGAATAATATCTTATCTCTTAAAAACTCCAATACCTGAAAATGTCATTGATTTGTTCATCATGCATGTTATCTTCAATATTCAAACCTACATCTTCTGCATAGACCTCAACTAGACATGGTGTTGCAAGCTATGTTTCAATAAACTTTAACTCTTCTTCATAATATGTCAATTTACCTGCACATTGAAAATCAACGGTAAGTGTAAAAACATCTTCAAAACCACATTGGTTTTGTTCCTTCTTCTGTGCAATGGAAACTTTCTCCTGTTGCGCTTCCTTCTCTGCTTCTGCCTCTATCTCTGTTTCTGCTTTCCCTTTGCAGACTTCTTTCTTTGCATCTCTATTTTTCTGTTGTGCTTCCTTCTCCGCCTCTTCCTCTGTCTCTGTTTTCTCTTTGTGGGCTTCCTTCTCTGCATCTACCTCTTTCTCTGTTTCCTTCTGCTCTGCAATGAGAGCTTTTTCCTGTTGCGCTTCCTTCGTTACCTCTTCCTCTATCTCTGTTTTTGCCTCTTCTTCACTAACCTGTGTTGTTGCAATCATGTTGTCTTCCACTTAATCGAGTGGAGTTTTATCACTGAATAACATCATGTTGATATCATGTTTTTGTTGCATCATCTGCAACCAGTCATCATTAGCCAAAATTTCTATATCAAAGTTTACATCAACCATCAAATTTTCATCAGCAAGCTGTGTTGTTGGATTCACCATATCATCATCAACAAGCTCTGTTGCTAGAAACATCAAGTCTTCATCAACAAGCTCCATTGTTGGATTCATCAAATCATCATCAACAAGCTCTGTTCCCGGAATCACCAAATCGTCATCAACAAACTCTATTGTTGGATTCTCTTCATCCACTTGTGGCTCTGCATTGTGGGGTTCACGAGCATCTTCGTGCTACTTCTGCAATATCTTCACAGACATCATCCACTTGTGGTTGAACACAGTGGGATTCAACAAACTCTTCATCTCGTTGTAGATCTGCTGCTTTAGATCCACCTTCATCTTCAAATTCAATGCTCTCCCTTGCACCAAAACACCTCTCAAGGGTATCCCAGATCTCCTTGGATGTCTTGGCATCTGAAATCAAAGAGAGAATGCTGTCATCAACAGATTATTTTATGCATTTTAATGCAAAGTCGTCTTTTTGCCTCATTACTTCCATATCTAAAAAGATCTCAAACATCTCCTGTTGTCGCTTTAGCCTCTTGGCTATTCCCATTTGTTGAGTGCTGGCTCACAATGACTCAACAAGTAACATCGCTCCTTGGTT
Source organism: Pinus albicaulis (assembly GCA_034641835.2). Lineage (NCBI taxonomy): Eukaryota > Viridiplantae > Streptophyta > Pinopsida > Pinales > Pinaceae > Pinus > Pinus albicaulis. The sequence continues at coordinate 586,421,831 of CM076581.1, forward strand.
TCTTGAAAAAAAATCTTGCAAACTCTTTTCTTTAAATATTACAATGCCCATAAACAATTTTAAACCTTTTAAACCTTACCTTGAAGCGGCATGGCCCCATAACACCTCCTCCACGATGGTCGCGCCGAAAGAAAATCAACGCAAGTCTTTTACCGGATCGACGTGGGCATATGGATGGAAAGTGCACTGATTGGCACTGATATTTGCCTCAAAGTAGCGGTAATGGGTGCAGATATTAGCCTCAAACCAGCGCCAAGTGCCTGATTGGCACGATTTTTTCTTCAAAAAGAGCGTTGATAAAAAAAACTTTAAGAAAAAATAACTCAACTATCAGGGGCTTCTTCTTCCATTGGTTCTTATTCTTCTTTTTCTTTTGTATCTCTGCACCTCAAAAATATTTCTTTGGATCTCGCGCTCACCACAAGGTCACTTTGCACTCATCTCGCGCTCACCTTGCACGAGCCTTGCGCTCATGTTGTTGCTATGGAGTCTTACACAACATAGCTTCGTTCTTTGATCTCTGATGCTCTCAATGAGTCTTACACAGGCTAAGCTCTGCTTCTTTTAGGCAGGAGGCATCTTCAAACTTTCTTCAAACTTTTGCTGTGCAATATTCCTAATTAGCGACAGCTAATTGGAATATTCGACTTTGTATTGTTTTGTCGTATGTGGTTTGTAGATAAATAAAAAAGTGAGTAAAGGGGGGTCTAACTCAATTTAGTGGAATAAAACACCTTCCTAGTAGCACAACGTTGTAACTTAAGGGGGGAGCCAAGGGGGGCCACACACCACGTGGAGGAGAGAGAGACTACGTTGGTTTTGGAGGGAAACCAATGCTATAAAAGGTGGAGGAGCCTCCTCATTTGGGGCATTCTTGTTGTTGATGATATTGGAGCTAAACATTTTGTCTTCTTGAGCACGCTGGCTGTTTAGCCTGTCTGCAGCACTGTTTAGTGCGTTGAGTGTCTCCGGTCGAATCTGTATAGCCGGAAGGACTTAGGAGTCTTTGCTCGAAGCGAGGGTTTCCTTCGGTCTTTAGCGAATTTCTTTGGATTGTTTGGCTAAGAGGAGTGAGCTTCCTTGTAGCTGTGATCTTCCAGGAGAGAGGACGCAGTTCTAGTTGGAGGTGTTCCGTTGCGGGGTTTTCTGCAGGAGTTTCAGTTGATATCCAGTGTGGAGGATTAGTCTTTGCCAGGAGGAGGTTTCCTGAGGAGTTTGAGGCATTGTCACAGCTATTATCATTTGGCATCTGCGCTGAGCCTTGCAGAGGTAGCGTAATTCCTTGAGGAGGGTTTCTTTAGTGATTTTCGGAGGTTAATAGTTCTTAATCTGGATTCTAGGGTTTCTGTCCAGAAATTGGTGGTCTGGGGTGATCTATGATTTTCAGCCCATTCCGGCAAGGGGATCAGCCCCTAGTTTCAGTTCACTCCCGCAGCAACAGCAGTTTACGGCAGTTCCTAGCAGCTGGGACGCAGTTTCTTGTGGCAGCCATTTCCTATCTTTCTGAGAGAGTTCTTCAATTGCCTTGAGCAAGAATAGGTGCTATCATTCTAATTATCCATTGTATTTCATTATATTCTCAGATTAATAAAATGGCTTAGCATTCCCGGCATTTTTATGAGTATTTGCTTTATGTTCTATTTCTGGCATTTTCTATATTGTCGTATGCTTGTATTGCTGTCTATTTCCCTTTCGGGATATTACAGTGGTATCAGAGCATAGTTCTGGCTCAGCGTGTGGTTTATGACATCGAGAAAGAGATCATACAGAGGTTTGCTGGAATTTTGGAGAGCAATAGCAGTTGTAGTACCAAAAACGAAATTGGAAAAAGGGCAAAAATACAAAGGGTCAAATTTTGAAGTTTGGAATTAGAAGAAACCCTTTTGAGGTTTTTCTGGGTTTTGGGCAAGGATCACCTTCCCAAGTTCCTAGAATTTTCTGAGTAGTTTTCAGTGGGTAAATCAGAGGCCGAAGACAAGCCGCAGTATAGTTTTGGAGTAGCAGTGCCATTTCATGAGGAGCCTGTAGACACATAGCAGGAGGAGTCGATGGCAGGTGATGATGGTGCAAAGAGATTTGAGGAGATGCTCCTCAAATCAGTATAGGATCTGTCAAGGAAGATTGAGGTGATGGGGCAGAGATTCACCGCCGTGGAGGCTAGACAGCGTGAAACCCCAAGGGGTTTCCAGATTGGCAAAGGATCAGGCACATCCCACCATTTGCCGGAGCATGATGCCACTAAACCTTGTAGCTACACATACACTTACACCGTTCCACTATGCCCGCACCCACGGGTGGAACACGGGGGCGGGGAGCACTCTCGGGGGCAGGGCACCGGCCACATGGGTGATTATTTATTTGAGTATCGAGCATATGGGCGGAGGTGGGGATGCCCTTCCATTAGGTACACATTGAAGCTCCGGTGGGACGTGAGACCCCAACACCGAGAGGCAGGCGCTCACCGCAGCGAGCATCGCACCATGGGCCAGAGCTCCATTCACAGGCTTGTTCGACGAATCATCCAACATCAGAAAAAGCTTCAACCAAGGGTTAGATGTCTTTCGGCTTTCTGAGAGGTATCAGAGGAAACCATGAAAATGGTTACCTGCGCAGAAAAACAAGACACACGAGTTGCGAGTTCGAGGATACACCTAGTGTGACACATGACTCACCATCATTAGAGACCTCCTTGACCGTGTCGGTTGATATCGTAGTGGAGAAGGTAGAGCCTACCCCAGTAGAGCCATCCATTGAGGTGTTGACTGGAGCCATGTCCGAGTCTTCTGGTGGTAGCAGCACACGACAGATGGGTGAGGTATCAGGAGATGTATCCACTTTCGATGAGGCACTAAAAGATACAGAGGTATTGGATGATGGTCGCAGACAGCGGTATCATCGTCTTCGGACAGACCTTCGAGTCTTAAAAGGGAAGGCCACATCAGTACGGGAGGCCATTTTGTTGCAGGACAAGGAGCTGGAGGGCATGAGAGTGACTTGTGCCGAGTCGGCGGCCAAGTTGGCCCACATTGGGGAACGACTGGATTCCCTGATGGTACAATCAGAGGGCACGTTGGAGCGTCAGATCATTCCCCTTCAGGCATGCATGGATGGGACTAGCAGTGTTGTTGGGTCATCTCTTCCCATTGGAGAGAGAGAGGCAGAGCCACCTAGCCAGATCTCATATGTTGACTTGGATGGCGGTATGAGACGATCAGAGTTGCACAGGGTACAACATCCACATGTTGAGGTTGGATGGCGAGAGATTCTGAGTTGGTACTCGGTGGAGCGGGCTATGGAGATAGTGAAGGATCCGAGTGTAGCTCAGCAGGATTTTCTATGCATGGGGAATACAGGAACCCCAGATTGGCATTGGGATCTAGGTGGGATCACCTATCGTTTCCCAGGCAGGTCGGCTGACTATGTCTTGGAGAGTACAATTGGCCTAGTAGTAGAGCATGTGCAGTTTCGGTCAGCTCCAGTGGCCAACCAGTTTATGGGCAGACTCCCTAGGTTGTCTTGGCATGACATTCATACACGGGATCACGGGGTGGTCAGCACACCTTGGCGGGAGCTTGTCGGAGGAGGTGGCATTGGCAGGCCACCAGATGGCACCTTGTATGGGGCCAAGGATTCTTCACCTTTGTGTGGGGCACAGAGGACGCAGCAGAGCCGAGCAGTGGTGGTAACACTACTGACACACAGGGAGATTCACTTCTCGGACCCCTTGAGGAGGATTTGGAGTGATGTTCCATTCGTCGGCAGGTATAGTGATGCGACGGTGGAGATGATGATACCGATTGGTGGTAGTCCGACAGGTAGGGGCATAGCTCTAGGTCATCACATCCAAGGATGTGTGGGAGCCTCTAGCATTGAGCAGTGGACTGCCGGTGGACATGGAGTTGCATGGTGTACTACCGTAGTGTGTGGGATTGCATTGTGGAGTAGGAGTGTCCTACATCACATTGAGAGCTCGCAAAGAGTGACCGATGCCTGGACGCAGTCAGGGCACGAGACGGTACTGGGTGGTACGACAGTAGCATGGGGTATCCAGCAATATACAGGGGTATACCTCAGTGTGCAGTGGCATGGCGAGGAGTACATGGATGATCGGTGGTATGCGAGGGCATACGGTGCTGCACAGCAGGATCTTAGAGCATTGCCGCTAGGGAGACTCATGGACAGGGACACCGAGCTCACCTTTGGGAGTAGTTCACCCAGGATCGATGGGGAGATGGATGAGTGATACTTGGCGGTATCTGTGGAGACTCATACACCTGCCTCTCTTCTACATCACTCACTGGCACATCCGATTTTGTTGTTGTCCTTTGGCACTTTGGGCATGAGCAGCGGGGTATGTGAGGCTCACCCAAGATATTTGGATGACACTCAGCACACTAGGGGAAAGACTTCTCAGCAGTGGCACTGGGTTGTTTTACTAGTTGACAGCCACAGGTCGAGGGATGAGATGATCCTCTACAAACATCGGTCATCGCTGAGCCTAAACCCGGGGAGCGGGTCATGAGGGAGACATGCATCATTCTTCCCTCAGGGCATGTTGAGGTCATGCATGAGTAGAGGATACTGGGTTCAGCAGAGGTAGCATTCCAGCATGCGTCTAGACTCCAGACATTGTATCGACACTTCATCGAGAGGGTGGATGGCCTGTTCAATGCAGATGAGGTGGCAGAGGAAGAACAGGAGGGCCTTCCTCCTGTATGCCAGGGTGAGGACTCTTCTTCATATGAGTCCATAGGATCAGTTGAGGTCGCTTTTGGGGAGCGAGAGCAGTCACGCGGGGATGGAGACTGTAGACCAGAGTTGCATTCCAGTATACAATGGTGTGAGCAGTCAGGGGACTCTATGGGAGATGCTCTAGGCGATGAGACACTTGTGACGATCCAGTCAGAGCTATATGTGATGGAGCCTGAGTCAGTAGAGGAGGATGCTATGCACTTCATGCATGATAGTCCTTTGGAGGAGAGCCAGATGGAGGCTCACATCGAGTCGGTGATGGATATGCGGCTAACCGTGGGGTCGGCCATTGAGGAGGAGCAGTCAGATGCATTGACACTGAGTACAATGACGGCAATTGCAGATCCATATCCTCTAGAGATGTTGGAGGTTGATGGGATTGTTATGCAGGGGGCTAGTAGACAGCAGGAGCTGTTGGATATGGCGGAGCATTCATCTTTTGGCCAACACATTGATGAGATACAAATAGATGTACATACAGTCAGTCGAGCTGCAGTACTTTCAGTGAGTAGTACTCTCCAGGAGTACATTGATGGATCTTGCAGCATATCTTGCCCACTTTGGCCCATTATAGAGAGAGGGGTTTCCTTCTACATGCATCTCTCATTGGCAGACAAGGCAGAGCAGTGGGAGTTGATTACAGGTTGGCGGCAACACTTCAGGCATGTTCCATATGTCGTTGTTATTGCTACATCGGATTCTTCTTCCAGGATGGACTAGCGGGAGATCATGAGTTGGTACCCTCTAGATGGTACGATATTCTTCGTAGGGAGCACAGTCGAGCAGGGGCCCTTGGACATAACAGAGGTTATAGATTCCAGCTGGCAAGGTGGCACATGACATCATTTCTTCAGCACTCCATCCTGATTTCAGGAGAGTAGGATCAACATGGGATTGAGTCACAACTTGGATTGGAGAGAGGTGATGAGTTGGTATGCAGTTGGAGGGGTAGCATATGCAACTACCGGTATAGCGCAGCAGGAGCCCGGGAGCATTGATGCTTGTTGGTGGTCTTCACCTCTTAGAGCATTGGTCATAGCCAGAGGCAGTGCACAGTTCGAGTCGTGGGACTTGTGCGATTATTGGCCACGGTGGCGATGGGATCCGGGAGGATTATTGGTGGGCTGGTACTGTGAGAGGTCACTTTGGGATCCTGGCATTGAGATATCCCTTCGTATCAGGGTGATGCAGAGGTCAGAGAGGTTTCAGTGGGACCCAGGCACATTTTGCAGTATCGGTAGGGAGCATCAGCTAGAGAGGAGGCTTGTTCAAGCGTTGCTTGAGGACAAGCAATTTTTGCCGGATGAGGATGCCACTTGGGAGAGCGAGCAGATTTTGCAGCATCCATCACTTCAGTTGCTTGAGGGCAAGCAACATTTTGCCGGGGGAGACTGTAATATTCCTAATTAGCGACAGCTAATTGGAATATTCGGCTTTGTATTGTTTTGCCGTATGTGGTTTGTAGATAAATAAAAAAGTGAGTAAAAGGGGGTCTAACTCACTTTAGTGGAATAAAACACCTTCCTAGTAGCACAATGTTGTAACTTAAGGGGGGAGCCAAGGGGGGCCACACACCACGTGGAGGAGAGATAGACTACGTTGGTTTTGGAGGGAAACCAATGCTATAAAAGGTGGAGGAGCCTCCTCATTTGGGGCATTCTTGTTGTTGATGATATTGGAGCTAGACATTTTGTCTTCTTGAGCATGCTGGCTGTTTAGCCTGTCTGCAGCACTGTTTAGTGCGTTGAGTGTCTCCGGACGGAGATCTCGCCCTTAGCCCCGGGGGACTTCGAGTGCCTGCTCGGGCAAGGTTTTTCCTTCAGTCTTTAGCGGGAGATTTGGTTGGTTGTTTGGCTGAGGAGCTGGGATTCTCTTGTGACTGTGCAGTCTTTGGGAGAGAGGACGCAGTTCTAGTTGGAGGTGTTCCGTTGCGGGATTTTCTGCAGGAGTTTCAGTTGATATCCGGTGTGGAGGATCAGTCTTTGCCAGGAGGAGGTTTCCTAAGGAGTTTGAGGCACTATCACGGCTATTATCATTTGGCATCTGCGCTGAGCCTTGCAGAGGCAGCGTAATTCCTTGAGGAGGGTTCTTTGGTGATTTTCGGAGGTTGACCGTTCTTGATACGGTTTCTGGGTTTTATCCGAGGTGGTGAGTACAGGTGATCTGCAGATTTTCAGCTCATTCCGGCAAGGGGATCAGCCCCTCGTTTCAGTCCATTCCAGCAGCAGCAGCTTACGACAGTTTTCTAGCAGCTGGGACGCAGTTTCTTGTAGCAGCCATTTCTTGTCTTTCTGAGAGAGTTCTTCACTTGCCTTGAGAAAGAATAGGTGCTATCATTCTGATTATCCATTGTATTTCATTATATTCTCAGATTAATAAAATGGCTTAGCATTCCCGGCATTTTTATGAGTATGTGCTTTATGTTCTATTTCTGGCATTTTCTATATTGTCATATGCTTGTATTGTTGTCTATTTCCCTTTCGGGATATTACATGCTGCTCTCTCTCAGAGTCTTGTGCAGGCTCGCCTTTTCTCTCTACTGCTCCTACTTCGCCTCGTTGCTGCTCTCTTCGGGAGTCTTATGCAAACTAGCTCCAATACCATGACAAGAATTGAAAACTGAAAAGAAGTGGAGCATAGGATTACTCTTCTCAATATTATGAATTAGTTATATAAGATTACATTGGGAACATCAACAATAAATGACTGGAGTAAAACTGAACTAAAACTCAACTAACTCAAACTGAACTGGGACACTTGGACTGACAGTTTTGACACCTAGCAGGTGGTTGGAATTAGATTCTCCAACAGCTCACAGGGGTGAATAAGTGGGATTGAAACTAGTGAAATGAATCACATAGCGTCAATGATCACTTCTGGGGCTTGCACCAGGTAACCATGACTTTCCGGGAAGTCACCCATCCCAGATCACCTTTGGCTCAAGCGCGCTTAACTGTGGAGTTTTCCACACAATCAAGCCCACTTAGCTTGCTACCCCATTTTCAAAACCGTAGCAAGTATTGTGCCTCATGAACCATTCAAGTAGAGCTCCCTTCACTCTTTTTATTGAAGTATGAGGGGTTTTCACAGTGCATTATATAAGATATAATTTTTTTGGATTCAACCCCGTTTAAGTAAGTCATTTATCTATGACGTCTGTGGGGTCTTGGTTAAACGGTGATGAGGCGGCTGTTATAGGATTCATAACATGTTCAATTCCCTTCCCCGATCGGGGTGATGTATTTGGACATGTTGATGAAGATGGAAAAAAAAAAGAAAAAAGAGAAAAATGAAAGGTACTACCAAACTTACAAAAAAAGAAGTCATTCATTTATGACCATGTCCATGAGAGGTAGTCGTAACTGACTAATATCTCATGATATTTGAATAGTCCACTTAGCACTCATTACATCGGGTGATGCTCACGGGGGTGAATAAGTGGGATTGAAACTAGTGAAATGAATCACATAACGTCGATCATCACTTCAGGGCTTGCACCTGGTAACCAGGACTTCCCGGGAGGTCACCCATCCCAGTTCGCCTCTGGCTCAAGCGTGCTTAACTATGGAGTTTTCCCCACAATCAAGCCTACTTAGCTTGCTACCTTATTTACAAAACCTTAACAAGTATTGTGCCTCATGAACCATTCAAGTAGAGCTCCCTTCACTCTTTTTATTTAAGTATGAGGGTTTTCACAGTGCATTATATTAGATATCATTTTTTGGGATTCAACTGCGATTAAGTACGTCATTTATCTATAATCATTTCCATGAGAAGTAGTCGTAACTGACTAATATCGCATGATATTTGAATAATCCACTAATATTTAATTAATAATAATTTAATTTTACTTAAATCATTAAAAATGATCTTTTAACAATGTTAAAAAATGAAGATAGTTTAAATATTTTGTAAAAAAAATTGATATAATATAATTTTGATCTTTAATTACATTTAAAAATTATGAATTTTTTTAATGACTAAAAATATCATTAAATTAAATTTTAAATTGAAAAGATTGCATTTCTAGAATCTAAGTTTCTGTGATCCATCATATAAATTAGTAGAATTCTTTTGGTAATAATCACATGAAATGGAACGTGGTCGAGGCGTTTCAATCCAATATGATGAGATTGCAAGTACATTTAAAAAAATAAATTGAAAAAATACTGAAAATTTTAATATAAAATAAAAGATATTTATACATTATATTTATAAGGTTTATTCACAATAACAATTATATTTATAGAAGGTTTATGAACAATAATAATCTTAATTTAATGTAGGTTAATTTAATTGATAATCACCTTGTTATAAATCATAAGATATAAAAGTCAAATAATAGTGAATGAAGTCAACAAAAATAAAAAAGACTTAGTTTAAAAAACTCACAAAATAACCTAAAAATTTTGGTAAAATTATGAATTTTTTTTTTTGAAAATCTAAATTAATTTCAATATTTTAGGTACTTAAGATGTTTTTGATAATGCTGAATTCATTTCCACCATAAAAATACAATTAAATTTTTTCTTACCAATTCCAACATAATAAAAACAATAAGTACACAACTCCAAAATAAAACTACATGATACAAATTTAAATTTAATTTTTTTTAAACCAATAGAAATAACCACCAAAATTGTGATTATAATTTTCAACCATAGATAAAGTCAAGTTCTTGAAGAACAGATAGCCACAATATCTTACCTCACACCTGAACCTCCCTAAAACCTTACACACCAAACCAACTTCGAGAACTACCAAACCTCCGTTGCGGTTGAAGGAAAACAGCCACTTACAAAAACCTTTTGCCCAAACCAAAACACGTAAAGCTCCAACACCCGCACAATTTTCCCTAAACTTTCCGACACAATCTGATTCGACTGCAACTACAAAATCTCAAACCCCGACAAATTCCCAGTCCCAGACATTGCAAAAACGTAGCTGACGAGAAGTGAAAATGCAAATTTCAGCGAGACACCGGAGGATTCTCCCAAGCTCAGAGCTTTTTAGCCAGCACCCCATGGCCAAGTCCCACACTCTCCCCCATCTCCACAGGATTCGAACTTCTACCCCCACAGTTATGATGCAATGCAAACAGCAAGAGCAGAATGAAAGCGAGACCAGAGAATCCTCGGTGTTCGAAATGCTGAAATCAATCCCACAGTGGGTAGACGACATAAAAGAGGGACGAATGAAGAGACCCAAGTCGCTGTATACCCACAGAGAATGGGTAATTCACAGGAGCTCCACCAGGCACATCCGCCATGTCGCCTCCAGCCTTTCGTCCCGCGTTATTCTTTCGCTTATACCACCGGTTTGCTTTTTCACTGCCTTAGCAGTGGCAATTGCTGCTTACAATACTGCTGTGGTGTGTGAGTTGTTTCCCCCGTTCATGCCGCTGCTGCATGCTTCTTCTCTGCCATATCAGCTTACAGCGCCCGCTCTGGCCCTCTTGCTCGTCTTTAGGACGGAGGCTTCCTATTCTCGTTATGACGAGGGGAGGAAAGCGTGGACTAAAGTTATCTCTGGTGCCAAGGATTTTGCAAGGCAGGCCGTAACGTGGATCCGAGGTTCCAATGATGCCCATTTGAAGAATAATCTTTTGCAGTATATTATGGCCTTTCCTGTGGTTCTCAAGGTCAGTAAAAAGCTTTAGGATCCGTTTTCATAGGTAGCTTATTTGAGTGAGAACACTTGAGGTGTCTGTGCATTGCTTCACTCTACATACATACATACAGTTTGATGTGTTGAAATTTTATGAATAACTAGGTACTCTGTCAAATGCCTCCATCCGGAATTTTTATTAAAGATTCATATTTACAAATAATTTTGGTTAAATACTCATATCCACAAGTAATTGGTATTGAATTAACTTCTTCAATACCCCAGTTTTCATCTCCAGACTAGTAATGTATATGTGTACATGATGATTAGTAGTTATAACCCAGACAATTTTGAATTGACTTCTCTAATACCCTAGTTTTCATCTCCAATCATGAGAAGGTAAAGATACAGAGGTTCCTAAGTTGGCTGTCGACATTCTACTAAGATACAATTAAGTTTGATGAATCTAAAGATGAGAAGGTAAAGGTACAGAGGTTGCTAAGTTGGTTGCCCACATTCTACTAAGATAAAATTAAGTTTGATGTATCTAAGACTCTTCAAGAGACAATTAGGACAGCCAAATACTTGTATAACTAGAGCAAAGGTAAGCAGTTTTTCAGAAACCTTGTGGAGATAAGGAAAAAGTCGAGCAATATCCAAGGAAGAAGAACCTTCTTTCTTGAAGAACGATCCTAATACATATTAGCAAAGCCAACCAGCTTAGAGTGGATCTACTATGGTAGAATCCTCGAGGAAAAATACAATATAGCCAATCAAATATTGGATATGTGAAGGAGACCATTTGTACAAAGATTGCCACTAAAAAGAAGGAAGAATGAGGAATGTGCACCCTATCCAGGAAGAACTATGGTGGAAGATGTGGGTAGAATTAGAAATATCCCAAGAATATAAACCGCATTGGAAAATCAACAGGCAGATCACCAATCAAACATGATTAAGGTTGAAGGTGTTAGCCACCTATAATATTTGATTATAGCAAAAGGTGGCTAAGACTTTTTGAGCCTTCAAAGAACAAATTTCATTACTAAAAATTGTTGGCTCTTGAAGACTCTTAAAGGCCTCATGCCTCTGTCCTAAATCTTCATTGCTGTTCCCATTTTATACTCAAAAATTCTGCTACTTTCATTGGAAGAGACTGCTGAAAAACCATCATTTTTTCCCTCCCCCTCTTCCAAACTTACCTTCATTTTCTCCCTTTTTTCTCCATAAAAACCCCTTTTTTTTCATGATTCTTCTTCTTCCCCTCATGAAAAACACTTTTATAAGGTTAAAGACTCATTCTTTAGCTTTTCCGAAACCTTCAAAATCCATTGAAAACTCTGAAAATTTCATAAAAAATACAAGTTTTATTTAATATGGATCTAAGCCCCCTTGGGCTAAGTCCTAACAACTTCCCCACATGTGCCCTTGTCATAAAATCCAAGTGCTGAACCCATATAGCGCTAATCGCATCGGAAAATTTTGATGGTGCGCAAGTCTTGTGTTCCTTTTAAACCCCGATGCGATCAACTCTTTTATATAAACCTTCCTGATTGCATCGCAAAAACTCAGCGCACCAGTTTGTTTGACGTCTTCCGAAATTCCGATTTTGATTTGGCCCTATCCTCCGATCATATTATTTTTATATATATCCTGTGGGCCCACCTCCATGCTTAAAACCATTGAAAATCCATTCCCAAACCGCTTTTTCCTTTGTAAAATCCAAAAACCCACTTTTCCAAAGTTTTGGTCTAAAAACCAAAGTCACGTGCTAATATAAATGGGTTGATTGAAAGGAGCCGATCGCGCAATCGCATCGGAGAAAACACAATGGGTAGATTGAAAGACCAGTCTCCGAACTCCAATTGTGATTGGCCCTTGTTTCATATATGCCTCGGGCATATTACAGTTCATACAGCCCAAAGGCCCCACATTCGGGCACCTATTCGCCTTATATATAGTTTCCGCTCCCCAAAGCATAAAAACTTTTTTTTATTCCAAGATGTTTGAGTTTTCATATTATAAATTTTTTCTCCGCCGATCTGTTTTTAACAAATCTCAGTCGTTGATCGAAAGCCGATCAAGAGGCCAGCGCTCCATCGCATTAGAGATTTCTAATGCATCGCGTCCATTTATTACTCCCGTTGATCAACCATTTCCCAATTCACTTTCCCCCGTTGATCTGATCCTCAGATCAACGGTCCGCGCTAACTCGCATCGCAAATCTCCATCGCATGTGTTCGTTTCTTCCGCCGATTGGCCATCCCCCGATTTATTCTCCATTGTCAATCTAATCTGTAGATCGAGGACCTACGTTTCATCGCATCACATGATTCAATCGCTCCATTTGCTCCCTACCCCCAATTGCGATCCCCCGATTGTGCTCTGCCGATTGAATCTGAGCCGTCCATGTGTCCGGATCGGACGGTCCAAAATCACTCTCCTTTATTCTTCTCCTGCTCTCCTTTTTTCCTTTCTGTGTAGATCTCCACCGTTGGATGCTTTCATCCAACGGCCACGCTCCTTTCCCACCTTCTAAAGTAGTTAAAACCTAAAAACGCAAGATTTCCTAATGTTTTGTTTATTTTGTATGTTTAAATGGTTTTTTCCATAAGAATGCCGAGGGTCGGGAAAGACGTTTCCTGCGCTTTTGATCTATCAAAGGGAACCATCCGCCGGGCTTTATTCCATTGTTTCATTGATGCTCTATCAGCATTGATGCCGTAAAAGGGACCTGCGTGGCCTGCACATCGACAAGACACTATTTTATTCAAAGCACTGTTAAAGAGTATCAGTTTTGAAGACATAGCACCGCAGAATGAAGAATGAAGATAGATTTTGGAAATTACGGCTAAATATGCTTATCAAAAGCCTAATTCCCAGAGTTAAGACACAGTTAAAAGAAATCATAAGTTTTTTAATGACAAAAAAGCCTCCACTGCCACATTTGAGGTGAATTGATTCCTCAGCTACCATTAGCACCACCTGTTGCCTCAAAGCATTCAAACAGAGGCTGAACTTATTGCAGAATCAGATATTTTTCCTTAGCCCAGCCAGGGAGTTACTTCTGCAAATAAATAAATGCAGAAATATCTGCAGAGTTACTCCAAACATCACGCAGAGCCTCAAAGTCAAATAAAGCTCCCACCGAGCTTTGATATTAATTATAAAATAGTTAATATAGAAAACCACCTGTAAACTTCTTCATCGAGCCCCTCAAAAGGCTAAGAATTCTTGAATCTGTATTAATTGCCTTAAGAGATCTTTTACCAGATCTCACCTCCTCATCCTTCTATAAATACTTCTGTAGAAGATGAGAAACTGTTGGTTGCAGAACTTTGAAATACATTTGAGCTGAAACTTCTGATTGTAAATAGTGTTTACTGGCTCTTGCAGCTCTGCTTGTGATATATTAGTTAGGCTTAATAGTGAACATGATTGCTGAACTGAAACATTGGACTTGAGGACTATAACTGGTTTGACACCAATAAACAAGTTGTTTCTTGGGATCCTAGTCTATATCACTGGTGAAGTGCTCCTTTATTTGGTATTGTTTTCCTTCTATGTATGTCATATTTGTTCACTATTCTCTGATAAAGAACAACATTTATGGAGATAGGATCTGTTGTACATCAGTAACCTTCTCTGACTGAAAAGCTTTATCTCAATTTTTTCCTCTAAATTGTTTATTTAAGAATGATTCAATACCGTTTAAGTAGTTAGGAATGTTGGAGTTCCCTTGTCCTACTGTTTTCTTTAAACATTGTTCTTGAAAGTTATTTTCCTTATTTTCTTATTAAAGTTAGACTAGAAAGTGATGGTTTGCCCTGTTTCTAGCTTCTATTCTCTAAAGGCAGATTCTGAAAGTTTCCCTTGGTATTAACTGAAAGCAGACTAGGTTTCAAAGTACTTTATCTGATCTTAAGTTTATACTCTATCTTCTCTTATATGTTTTCATACTTTCTGAAGGTAATTATGTGGATTACTAGATTGTTTGTCAATTAAGCTACTTTAATACAAACTTGCCTAAGAAGTCAATGGTTAGCCATGCACTTGGTTGGTTTTAAACAGTTACTTAAGAGGCTTTCCTTGTTTGGACTGACTATAAATCCCTTGTAAAATTATTATCAGTTTCCACCCCTCCAACACTTTATTGTTCCCATTCCATCATTTAAATCTCAATAATCTTGTGGTGTAGATGACTTGCCCCTTGGATCACTCTTGATGTTGTTGTTCAATTAAAGCCCTGTTATGAATCCATAGCCCAATGGACTAAAAACCAGCGTTATATCTATCTTTTTAGCCTAGCTATTCTATTCACTTGCAACTTCTCACCTTTGAAACTTTTTGCACTTAGAACTTTCTCCTCAAAATAATAATCATGCTCAACCATCCAAAAACAAAACAAACCCTTGGCCTTCATAACTAGCCTAATATTATTACCCCAGATTTCAAAGACAAATCCATATTTGTACATATTGGAGAGATCCCTCTCCGGATTCAGGAGGGCTAGATCCTAGAATCCCAAAGTTGGTTGAAACAATGTTGTTTCTATGATCGGACTTTGCCAATCTTGCTGATTACAGATTCCTAACATTTCTGGCGACTCCACTGGGGAACTAAAACCCAAAATAATTTTTCATTTTTACAAAACCATTGTGAGTAAAACGCAACCTTTTCAAGCACTACCAAAAATGGTAATTATGGTAAAAATTGTTTGAATCAGTGACAAACTAGGTAAACCCCAGGATTCTCTTAAGCTTTATCTAACCTTGAAAGATCAACTGGCCTAGCCATAGGAGTAAACTGTCTTTGTCTCATAACCGTAGCTAAGTTTTGAAATAGAGTTAGGATACTCTTAAAAAACCATACAACTAAAAAATACTCAGAAAATACCTAAAAATATTTCAAAATTGGTATTAAATAAACATGGTGGTGGACCATAAAACCTTGTACCTCCTTAGGGGCTAAAAAATTCCACTTGGCGACTCCACAATCCTGAACAGACCTTAAGAATCCACTGGGAAGAACCCTTATCATTATAATATCTTTCAAACTCAGTCAAAATACTGCAGGATTAATTTTTTTTCAAAAAAGACTAGTTAACCGCTTAAAGATTGTCATACCTGGTTGAACTTGTCTTGTTTATTTGGGTCCGAAAAACACAGCATAGTGGCTCCTAGAAAGATTCACACTAGAGCCCATCCTGACCCTGATCCACCTGAAGTAGTTTATAACCCAAAAGATATCCTTAGGAAGTCTCCTAAGATTAAATTATCAACTGTTTTCAAATCACCCTTGAGAGCTAATTCAGTTCCTGAAAATATTTCAGCTCTACAAAAATCTTAATTTGACTTAGTAAATCCATTTGGATGTAGGTCTCTTGGTGATTTAGATCAGTTAGACTCTGAGTATTCACTATCATCTCCTGAAACAAGTGAACCTCTTGGTAGCAGGGAAACAACAACTCATGATTTACATTTCCTTCACAACTTAGGTGTCTCCCATCCAATATCAACTCAGCAATCTATTCCTAGTCCATCTACTTCTACTCACCCTATAACCATTGTTCAAACCACTACACCTCAGCCCACTTTTCCTGTTATTAATACACTCCTTGTAAATCCACCCCCACCACCTATCACGGCAACATGGTATGCTCCCCTAGTCCTTCCTACACCACTAGTCAATCTTCCACAGGACTATCAGTCCAAAATTCCATTGTATGATGCTAACAATGCTACAACTGCATCACAACATGTGGATAAGATGAATGACTATTTTGACAGAAATGAAATTGATGATGATTCTGTCAAGCTTAGGTTATTTTCTCAGAGCTTAGGGGGAGAAGTTAGAAAATGGTTCAAAGGTTTAGCCCCCCATAGTATTAATGATCTCCAAGCCTTCCATCAAACATTCTTAAACAAATGGGAAGTAAAGAAAAACCCTCTTCAAGTCCTTTCTGATTATAAGAACCTCCATAGAAACACTGGGGAAAGTGTGCAAGCTTACTGCACTAGATTTAACAGTGTGTACAATGCACTTTCCCCGGAACTTAAACCTCCACAGGACTCATATTTAAACAATTTTTCTGAAGGGTTTGACCCTGAGATGGCCTATCAACTGAGAGAGAGAGATTTTGCAACTCTTGAAGATATGAAAAAAGGTGCTCTTTCTGTGGAAGTCAACTTAATGGAGAAGAGAGCAAGAATGAAAACTGAAAAGAGAGTGTCTTTTAGAGAGGAATGAACACCTTCTACTTCCAACTCAAAGATGGAGAGAATGATGGAAGAAATTATGAAAGAGATGAGAATAATTAAGAGAGCACAAGCAAATCAAAACCAAACTGCTCCTCAAAATAGAAACCAGGACCAAAACCAGAATGTTAGAAGAAACCAACCTCCAAACAGACCTAGGGAAGATGATCAGCAGATCACTCCTCCCTTTCATCAAAACTATGTAAGTGAGGTTGAGGAAATAGATGAAATAGTAGAGGAAGAAGATATCAACATGCTGGGGGTAGACAATGATGACTTTGAGATTCATTATGATAGAAAACAAGGTCTATACACACCTCATGATGATAGAAGAGATGATGATGAAAATTGTTATCAAGAAATGGAAAATGTCATCATAGAGTCTCAAAGAGAATACGACCTTAGAAGAAAACCAGTCAACAGACCCCCAACAACAAAACCTCTAACAAATCTTCACAAAACAGCACTACAACGAAGCCTAAAATTGTCAAACAAAAGGACAAAACAGTGGCTGTAAATTCTAATAAAGGAAAAGAGAAAGACACTCAAAACAATGAAAATCAGAGTGCAGACCTTAGTAGTACTAACACTTCATCTAGTACTCCTGTGAAAACATTTTTTTCAAGTGTGAATAAAACAAATCAGCAATCTGATATTGTTGATAAAGTGACAGCTAATAAGGCTGAAACTAGCACTTTGAAGAGTCAAATTCCTTTCAACTATGAGCAGGAAATTTCAAAAATCAAAATCTTTGTTCCCTTGACTGAGTTAGTTGCCCAACATGTATATAGAACCCAAATTTTGAAGGCTTTAAAAATAGAAGAAAATGAGGACACAGTCAATCTTAATGATGACCAACCCGAGTTGATTTTTGGTCCTAAGATTGAAGGTAGATATCAAGAGGGACCTGTTCCTCCCTTTTATGTGAGTTTAAACGTTCATGACAAAATTTTGCACAACGCTATGCACGATTTTGGGGCTTCTCATAATTTAATTCCAAAAGCTATAATGGAGAGCCTTGGTTTAGAAATCACCAGACCATATAAAGACTTGTACTCCTTTGATTCCAACAGAGTAAAATGTTTAGGTTTAATCAAAGACCTTTGTGTTAAATTAGCCCAAATTCCAGCCAAATGCTTAGTCATGGATATTGTTGTGGCTAATGTTCCCCCCAAATATGGAATGTTGTTATCAAGATCACGGGGGGCTAAGTTACAAGGGACTATGCAAATGGACATGACCTACATGACTATCCCTGTTTTCAATCACAATAGAAGACTTTACAGGGAGTCTCATATGTAATACATAGTGACAAGTCAAGACATACCACAAAACTCCCCTTTATACTCTGTAAACACAGGACTTGATTCATTTATCCTGTTTAATGATGAAACACTTGGTGAACAAGTAACTTTGATAGAGTTAACGGCTGACAGGGAGGAAGAGGAAC
Organism: Pinus albicaulis; assembly: GCA_034641835.2. Lineage (NCBI taxonomy): Eukaryota > Viridiplantae > Streptophyta > Pinopsida > Pinales > Pinaceae > Pinus > Pinus albicaulis. Next base: position 586,439,897 of record CM076581.1, read on the forward strand.
ACAACACAGAAATGTTAAAACAGTTTTCTGCATTTGAAGACATTATCAAACTAAACAAATGTCTTGAACTACAGCTCATATGTCCTTTGCTTTTAAACCTGGACACTAAAGAAAATGACCCTCAAATAAACGTGAATCCTGGGGAATCAAAACATGTTCAACTAAGCGATGATACTCAAGAACAATCAGAAGACACGTCAGTTGAAGAGGACGGTAACCAGGATGAAACTAAGAATGGTCCTCTATGGAGTATGTATTTCGATGGATCCTGCACTAAGACTAATGCTGGTGCAAGAGTCTGGATTTATAACACTGAAAATAACCACACAGAATGTATTTCCTATAGATTAACTTTTTAGTGTTCCAATAACATAGAAGAATATGAATCCCTTCTCCTAGGCTTACGTTTGTTGAAAAATATAGGAGCCAAAAGAATTAAAGTTCACAGGGATTCAGAGTTAGTTATTAGGCAAGTCAATGGGGAGTATAATGCAAATCATCCCAGACTCGGGGCCTACTGAAATGATGTCATGGACCTTTTGAAAACATTCGAGGAGTCCAAACTATTTTTTATCCCAAGAAAAAGAAATATCGTGGCCCACAATTTAGCCTTTGCAGCTAGAACCTGCTTAACTCCATTTGCACCAAAGACTGCACAACTCAAATAAAATTTAGACCAGCTATGCCTGATAATGAGAAGTATTGGCAGGTGTTTGACAATGAAAAACAAATAGAAGACTTCATGCAATTCAGAAATGAATTCAAACCAAACAGTTCGGACTCAGACTATGAAACAAACTGCAATGAAGAAAATTTTCTTGATGAAGAAGAATCGTTTCCTGAACTTGCTAATATAAACCTGTTATCTAGCAAACTTGAAAGAAAAATAGAAATGAATGCAGAGTTTGAAACAGAGGAGTTAGAAACTCTGCACTGTAAAGATGAAAGTTTTCCTAAAGGTCTGGCCCCTTTAGAAGAGTTCTTTGATTTTAATGATGTGGCGAATAAACCAAAACTCGAACCTGTAGAGACTGAAGTGGAAGAGTGTAATATTGGCAACGAACTTAAGCTGAAAATGATCAAACTGTCCAAGACTTTATCGGCTCACATTAAACATAAATACATTGCGCTGTTTAAAGAGTTCTATGATGTTTTTGCATGGAGTTATGAAGATCTTAAATCCTATGACACTGAAATAATACAGCACAAAATTCCCCTCAAAGAAAACCAAAAACCATTCAAACAGAAACTGCGCAGAATAAACCCTGTCTAGTTACCATTGGTTCAGAAGCAGATCATGAAAATGTATGATGCTGGTATTATTGTCCTTGTTAGAAATTCTGAATGGGTATCTATTCTGGTGTCTGTTAGGAAGAAAACTGGAGAAATCAGGCTTTGTATAGACTTTAGGGACTTAAACAAAGCTTCATTAAAAGACAACTACCCTTTACTCAAGATGGATCATATTTTACAAAGGGTGGTAGGGTCTAAAAGAATTTCTTTGCTTGATGGCTATTCAGGGTACAATCAAATTTTAGTCCACCCTGCTGATCAATTAAAGACAGCCTTTACTACACCATGGGGCACTTTCATGTATGTGAAGATGCCTTTTGGTCTAATGAATGCTGGAGAAACTTTTCAGAGAACCATGGACATAGCATTCTCAGAGGATCTGGGCTTCTTCTTCATTATCTACCTTGATGATGTTACTGTATTTTCAAAAACAGATGAAGAGCACTTAGAACATTTAAGAAAGGTTTTCGAGAAATGCAGAAAGTTTGGGATATCTTTAAACCCTAAGAAGACACTATTTGGTCTCCAAGAAGGTAAAATTCTTGGGCACATTATTTCGGAAGAGGGTATAAAGATAGATCCCAAGAGGATTGAGGCCATATTGCAAATCTCTCATCCTCGAAACATTAAAGAGTTGCAGTCTTTCATCAGAAAGATTAACTTTTTGAGAAGGTTCATCCCCAACTTGGCTGAGCTCTTTAGAAATATCACAAACATGTTAAAAAAGGAGCAAGGGGTAAAATGGACCTTGGAAGCAAAGAAGTCCTTTGAGCTGGTGAAACAAGCATTAACCAAAACACCGGTTCTTATAAGTCCTGATTTTTCAAAAGACTTTTATATTTTCTCCTTTGCATCAGAACATACCATAGCTGCTGCCCTTTTGCAGAAAAATCTGCAAGGACAAGAGCAGCCTATTGCATTCTTTAGTAAGGCATTAATGGATGCCCCTTTGAAGTATAACATTATGGAGAAGCAAGCTTTTGCTTTGGTTAAAGCTTTGAAAGACTTCAGGGTGTACATCCTTCACTCACACATAATTTCCTTCGTCCCCAATTCAGTTGTTAAAGACATTCTAACACAGGACCCAGATGGTAAGAGACGTAAGTGGATTGCTATTATTCTTGAATATGACTTAGAAATAAAAACCACTGAACTCATCAAAGGCCAAGGTCTAGCTAGATTGATGGCTAAATCCAATTTTTAAGTTCTTGATATTAATATGATTGATGCTTTGGATGACGAAGAAGAATTCTCAACTCCTATAGTTGAAGATCATTTTATGAATTCTCCATGGTATGCTGATATTATTTATGTTTTTCTTAAATTGAATACACCTCCTGGTTTGACAAAAACAAAGGCAATGTTCCTAAAGTTAAAATCTATAAACTATTGCATTATAGATAGATGTCTTTATAGGAAAAATGTAAGTGGTGTATTGCTTAAATTTTTGCCTGAGTTTGATGCAGAGAAGGTTAAATATCAGTTTCATGAAGGGGAGTGTGGAGGTCATTTTTACTGGAAGACAACAACCAACAAAATTTTGAGGGTTGGTTTCTATTGGCCTACTCTTTTCCATGATGTGCATAAGATGATCATAGCCTATCATAAGTGTCAACTTTTTGAAGGCAAAAGAAAATTGTTACCCCTACCTCTACATCCAATCACTGTTGAAGCCCCTTTTCAACAGTGGGGACTTGACTTCATAGGAGAAATCCATCCCCGATATTCTTCCCAGCATAGGTGGATTCTCACTGCCACATACTATTTCACTAAGTGGATAGAAGCCATAACTTGTAGACAGGCCAATGATTCAGTCATTATAAAATTCATGGAGACTAACATTCTCTCCACATTTGGTTGTCCTACCAATATTATCACTGATAATGCAGCAGCATTTGGATCGAAGAAAATGGTTGAGTTCTGTCATAGATATCACATAACATTAGGGCATTCCACGGCCTATTACCCTCAAGGTAATGGACTTGCAGAATCCTCAAACAAAAGCTTAGTGAACATAATCAATAAACTGTTGGAGGACAACAAAAAGTCTTGGCATGCAAAGCTGGTTCATGCACTTTGGGCTGATAGATTGAATTTGAAGAAATCTATTGGTATGTCACCCTTCCAGCTTGTGTATGGTACTGACGCAATTTTTCCAAACAGCCTTGGTGTACCAGTAATGATGTTGATTCAAGAGTTACAAACTGAAGAGAATGACATGATCAAAAGAATAAACCGGACCATTCATCTTCAGCAAACCAGAGAGGAAGTTTATAACAAAGCATTGCAGAAGCAGGACAGCATTAAAAATCTTTTTGACACAATAACAAAGGCTAGCAACTTCAAAATTGGGGACAAAGTTTTAAAATTGGATTCAAGAAGGGAAGAAAAGGGCAAGCATGGAAAATTTTACAACTTATGGCTTGGCCCTTTCTATATTTATTCAGCTGCTGGTAACGATGAATTTTTCTTGCAAGAGTTAAATGGAGCATAATTCTTTGGGGGTCCTGTCAATGGCAGGATGCTTAAACATTACTTCTCTTGATCCATGCTGTTCTTTTAAGCCTTTTTATCTTTTTTCCATTATAAATATTTCATCCACCATTGTATTCAAAGTTAGGAAAATAAAAAACGCAAAAAATAAAGAAAGAGAAAAGAGGGCAGATTAACAAAACAATAAAGGTACAACCCCATACCAAAAGAGAAACAAATCTGAAAGTGTGCAAGCTTAAATGCCACTCCTGAAAAACACACTTCTAGTTAGTCAAAACAACCTAAACTTGACTAATTAGCTTTAAATTTTCTGCTGATAGGATAGTGAATTCGATTTGCCAAAATTTTCAATCTTGGCTTATCAATAGATAGTTTAGGATAGAAATAAAAAGGTTCAAACAAGATCAAAATCTGAACCTAGGGTTTCAAAAAGAAAATGACTCAAATTTGTTTTATTTTTCTGAGTCAAGAGATGTAAAAATATGGTTTTAATCAACTCAAAATATGAACCAGAGAAAAAGGAAGAAACTACTCAAAAAAGAGCCAAAACAGAGCTGTAAAAGAGAAGGCCATGATGAGAAATTTTCAGATATTAAGCCTTCCATTTTGTTTTTAATTTTCTGCAAAATAAATGTCTATGTGCAGCTTGTTTTTATGCCATAGACCAGCATCAAGTTAGATTGTTTAATCTTGACTTGTATGCTTTTAAATTTATGTTGTAGAATTTAGAGAATATAATCTGTTGGACAGTTTAATCCCAACAGATAATAGATTAGGTAGAGAATCATATGGGCTCAACTATTTAATTTGAGTCCATGGAGAAATAAGGAGTAGAAATAGATTAGATTTCCTGCTTTCAAAAGAATAAAATGTTGTGAAAGAGTTTGCCAATCCAAGTGCACTTTTATGAAAAAAAAATGCTAGATCACTAGGATTGGGTAGGTAGAAAGCTTGTAGATGAAAATCCATTGTTTTCATGACTTCTAATATGTTTTCGGAGCAAGATCATCCCAGCAAAGGAAGAGCAACCCAATGGATCAGGCACAGGTCAGCCTCCCAGAGAACATAATGGATGTGGCACAGGTCAGCCTCCCAGATAATGCAAGTCTGAAAGTTCTTGATGCCTTCAAGAAGGCATCATCCCCAAGTGGAGCCACTGTTAGCCACCTATAATATTTGTTTAGCAAAAGGTGGCTAAGACTTTTTGAGCCCTCAAAGAAAAACTTTCATTACTAAAAATTGTTGTCTCTTGAAGACTCTTGGAGGCCTCATGCCTTTGTCCAAAATCTTCATTGCTGTTCCCATTTTTATACTCAGAAATTCTGCTGATTTCATGAGAAGAAACTGCTGTAAAACCATCATTTTTTCCCTCCCCCTCTTCCAAACTTACCTTCATTTGCCCCCTCTTTTCTCCATAAAAACCCCTTTGTTTTCATGATTCTTCTTCTTCCCCTCATGAAAAACACTTTTATAAGGTTAAAGACTCATTCTTTAGCTTTTCCGAAACCTTCAAAATCCATTGAAAACTCTGAAAATTTCATAAAAAATAAAATTTTTATTTACTATGGACCTAAGCCCCCTTGGGCTAAGTCCTAGCCACTTCCCCACATGTGCCCTTGTCATAAAAGCCAAGCGCCGAACCCATATAGTGCTAATCACATCGGAAACTTTAGATGGTGCGCAAGTCTTGTGTTCCTTTTAAACCCCGATGCGATCAACTCTTTTATATAAGCCTTCCTGATCGCATCGCAAAAAATCAGCGCACTAGTTTGTTTGACGTCTTCCGAAATTCTGATTGCGATTTGTCCCTATCCTCCGATCATATTATTTTTATATATATCTTGTGGGCCCGCCTCCACGCTTAAAACCATTGAAAATCCATTCCCAATCTGCTTTTTCCTTTGTAAAATCCAAAAACCCACTTTTCTAAAGTTTTGGTCTAAAAACCAAAGTCACGTGTTAATATAAATGGGTTGATTGAAAAGAGCCAATCGCACAATCGCATCGGAGAAAACACAATGGGTAGATTGAAAAACCAGTCTCCGAACTCTGATTTCGATTGGCCCTTGTTTCATATATGCCCCGGGCAAATTATAGTTCATACAGACCAAAGGCCCCACAGTCGGGCGCCTATTCGCCTTATATATAGTTTTTGCTCCCCAAAGCATAAAACCTTTGTTTTATTCCAAAATGTTTGAGTTTTCATATTATAAAGTTTTTCTCCACCGATCTATTTTTAACAAATCTCAGCCGTTGATCGAAAGCCGATCAAGCAGCCAGCACTCCATCGCATCAGGGCTTTCTATTGCATCGCGTCCATTTGTTACTCCCGCCGATCAGCCATTTCCCGATTCATTTTCCACCGTTGATCTGATCCTCAGATCAACGGTCTGTGCTAAATCACGTCGCAAATCTCCATCGCATGTGTTCGTTTTTTTCGCCAATTGGCTATCCCCTGATTTATTCTCCATCATCGATCTAAACTATAGATCGACGACCTACGCTTCATCGCATCACATGATTCAATCGCTCCATTTGCTCCCTACCCCTGATTGCGATCCCTCGAATGCGATTTGACGATTGGATCTGGGCCGTCTACGTGTCTGGATCGGATGGTCCAAAATCACTCTCCTTTATTCTTCTCCCGCTCTCCTTTTTACCTTTCTGCACATATCTCCACCGTTGGATGCTTTCATCCAATGGCCATGCTCCTTTCCCTCCTTCTGAAGTAGTTAAAACCTAAAAACGCAGGATTTCCTAATGTTTTGTTTATTTTGCAGGTTTAAATGGTTTTTTCCATAAGAATGCCGAGGGCCGGGAAAGACGTTTCCTGCGCTTTTCATCTATCAAAGGGAACCATCCGCCAGGCTTTATTCCATTGTTTCATCGATGCTCTATCAGCATTGATGCCATAAAAGTGACCTGTGTGGCCTGCACATCGACAAGACATTATTTTAATCAGAGCATTGTTAAAGAGTATCAGTTTTGAAGACATAGCACCGCAGAATGAAGACTGAAGATAGATTTTGGAAATTACGGCTAAAGATGATTATCAAAAGCCTAATTCCCAGAGTTAAGACACAATTAAAATAAATCATAACTGTTTAACTAACAGAAAGACCTCCACCGCCACATTTGAGGCGAATTGATTCCTCAGCTACCATAAGCACCACCTGTTGCCTCAAAGCATTCAAACAGAGGCTGAACTTATTGCAGAATCAGATATTTTGCCTCAGCGCAGCCAAAAAGTTACTTCTGCAAAGAAATAAATGCAGAAATATCTGCAGAGTTACTCCAAACATCACGCAGAGCCTCAAAGTCAAATAAAGCTCCCACCAAGCTTTGATATTAACTATAAAATAGTTAATACAGAAAACCACATGTAAACTTCTTCATCGAGCCCCTCAAAAGGCCAAGAAGTCTTGAATCTGTATTAATTTCCTTAAGAGATCTTCTACCAGATCTCACATCCTCATCCTTCTATAAATACTTCTGTAGAAGATGAGAAACTATTGGTTGCAGAACTTTGAAATACATTTGAGCTTAAACTTCTGATTGTAAATAGTGTTTACTGGCTCTTGTAGCTCTGCTTGTGATAGATTAGTTAGGCTGAATAGTGAAGATGATTGTTGAACTGAAACATTGGACTTGAGGACTGTAACTGGTTTGACATCAATAAACAAGCTGTTTCTTGGGATCCTGGTCTATATCACTGGTGAAGTGCTCCTTTCTTTGTTATTGTTTTCCTTCTATGTATGTCATATTTGTTCACTATTCTCTGATAAAGAACAAAATTTATAGAGTTAGGACCTGCTGTACATCAATAACCTTCTCTAACTGAAAAGCTTTATCTCAATGTTTTCCTCTAAATTGTTTATTTAAGAATGATTCAATACAGTTTAAGTAGTTAGGAATGCTGGAGTTCCCTCGTCCTAATGTTTGCTTTAAACATTGTTCTTGAAAGTTATTTTCCTTATTTGCTTATTAAAGTTAGACTAGAAAGTGATGGTTTGCCCTGTTTCTAGCTTCTATTCTCCAAAGGCAGATTCTGAAAGTTTCCCTTGGTATTAACTGAAAGCAGACTACGTTTTAAAGTACTTTATATGATCTTAAGTTTATACTCTGTCTTCTCTTATATGTTTTCATACTTTCTGAAGGTAATTATGTGGATTACTGGATTGTTTGTCAATTAAGCTGCTTTAATACAAACATGCCCAAGAAGTCAATGGTTAGCCCTATACTTGGTTGGTTTTAAACAGTTACTTAAGAGGCTTTCCTTGTTTGGACTGACTATAAATCCCTTGTGAAATTATTATCAATTTCCACCCCTCCAACACTTTATTATTCCCATTCCATCATTTAAATCTCAATAATATTGTGGTGTAGATGACTTGCCCCTTGGATCACTCTTGATTTTGTTGTTCAATTAAAGCCCTGTTATGACCCCGTAGCCAATGGACTAAAAACCAGCGTTATATCTATCTTTTTAGCCTAGATATTCTATTCACTTGCAACTTCTCACCTTTGAAATTTTTTTCACTTAGAACTTTCTCCTCAAAATAATAATCATGCTCAACCATCCAAAAACAAAACAAACCTTTGGCCTTCATAACTAGCCTAATATTATTACCCCATATTTCGAAGACAAATCCATCTTTGTACATATTAGAGAGATCCCTCTCTGGATTCAGGAGGGCTAGATCCTAGAATCCCAAAGTTGGTTGAAACGATGTTGTTTCTGTGATCGGACTTTGCCAATCTTGTTGATTACAGATTCCTAACACTATGTTTAGGGTTTAGGGTTGTAATTGGAAAATGGAATGCTTTGACCATCCTGCTTTGAGTTCAAACGAAAATCGAATGCTGGTTGTTGTTTATGTGTTGAGAGGTTTACTGTGGTTTCACTGTGTTTAGAGTTTAGGGATGTAATTGTAAAATTGAGTGCTTTGACCATCCTTCTTTGAGTTCAAATGAAAATCGAATGCTGGTTGCTGTTTATGCGTTGAGAGGTTTACTGTGGTTTTACTGTGTTTAGGGTTTAGGGTTGTAATTGGAAAATCGAATGCTTTGACCATCCTGCTTTGAGTTCAAATGAAAATTGAATGCTGGTTGTTGTTTATGTGTTGAGAGGTTTACTGTGGTTTTACTGTGTTTAGGGTTTAGGGTTGTAATTGGAAAATCGAATGCTTTGACCATCCTGCTTTGAGTTCAAATGAAAATCAAATGCTGGTTGTTGTTTATGCATTGAGAGGTTTATATTATGGTTGGACCATATGATTAGAGGATTTCCGTAATTAAAATCTCTGTGTAGATTTATAGGTTTCCCTTCCTTCAAATACTAGATCCTATTTGTTCCCCAACTACTGGTATTAGAGCTTAGATTTGCAGTGAAATTTAGGCTTTTTTAATAGCTCAACAAATCGGATGCTACTTTACATAGGCTACGAATATAGACTCTTCAAACCTCCTGCATAATAGAACTACACAAGATTTAGGATTCACAGTGTTCAAAGCTACAACAATTACATATCTTCCATTGTCTGTTCTTCTGTAGGTCAAGAAACTGGATGCTACAGAACACAAGTTCACATGAATGCATCTACTCCATTTTTCTCAATCTGTAGCATGACGATGGCAACCTATACAATGGATTCCACAACAGTTATATATTCGACAACATCCTAAGCTCTCTTCATGGAAACATCACCTGCAAGTTATGCCACTTCTTGCAATCAATGGTTAGTTTATAAACCAAGGAAATTTTCTTTCAATGGTTTAAGTGGACCTGATAAGAATAAGATACAACACTGTATGAATGAATGGTCCACTTTTGTCCCTTTCTTTGTTTATAAGTGTTTCTTTTTTTATAAGTGATAAGATAGCATTGGGGAATTTGAACACTTGAAAATTTCCATTTCTTTTTTTGCTTATGAATTCAATTTCTTTGTTGAGAGTATCCTCCTTTATTCACTGATTTTTATTGATGAAGTGGCAAGTAATTTTCACCTCCTTTTTATTGAGAGATTTTGATTCATGAAGTTTGCAATGAATAATGAATTTTGATGATACAGTTTTGTTACAATTACAATTCTTTTTTGGGGTTAGGTAGTGTTTTTAACTATTTAAAATTGATTTTATAAATTTATTCCATACTTCGAAAAATTCCAAAGAAATTTACATTGTTCAAAGTTGACTGGGATTTTAATAAATCCTTGTCAAATTTAGAGCAAAATTAAATAAAATCATACTTTATTAGCCTACGTGGCATGGGGGCCAGTCATTGCTTTGGTGAGACTGCATGGATATAGTTTGAGGTTGATATAGATTGATAGGGGAATTCAATGGTAGTGTGATTTGATGTTATGCCCATGCATTGATGTTAATGGAAAGTGAATTTGTTGAATTTACTTACATTGGAGTTAGTTTCCTTTCCTTATGTATTCGAATGCATAGGTAATTCTTCATTCATTAGCTCTGAGTCACACTCCACCTTGGATGAAATTGGAACATGTTGACTTCTCAATTTCTAAATCAGGAGGTATAAAGCTTGGCTCTCACAACTTAACAAAGGCTAGTATTGAATGCAGTATTGCACTAATTTCTATTTCTGTTGATAAATGTTAAATATGACCTTACTATGTATGCCAAACATCTTTTCTACCTCTCTTTTTTCAAATAAATGGTTAGTCAGTAGGGCTGGTGGCATGTCTCGATGAGGAATCAATTTCTCCCCGTGTTGATATACTTGTTATTTAACATGATTATTGGTATCTGTTTTTGTTCATCAAAGAGCATGTAATGTTCAAGGGATAGTTTGTTTAGACGTAATCAGGTTGTTTTGTTAATGATGTTCAATTCAATTGTGAATTCAATTTCTTTGTATAAGCACCACAGAGCCGAGTATGTTAATAATGTTTTATAATGTTTTATATTGTTAATAATGTTGAAAACAATTATGAATTCAATTTCTTTGTTCACACCCTCTGTTGATTTTTCAAGGTATCTTTGTTGAGAGTATCCTCCTTTATTCAGTGATTTTTATTGATGAAGTTAGCAAGTAATTTTCACCTCCTTTTTATTGAGTGATTTTGATTGATGAAGTTTGCAATGAATTTTGATGATACTTGTTATTTAACAGGATTATTGGTATCTGTTTTTGTTCTTCAAAAGAGCATGTAATGTTCAAGGGATAGTTTGTTTAGATGCAATCAGGTTGTTTTGTTAATGATGTTCAATTCAATTATGAATTCAATTTCTTTGTTCAATTATGAATTCAAAAATCTGATATAGGCTAAGGCTATAACTTCAATTGCTCCCTGTGTTGATCTAACTGATATAGGCTAAGGCTATAATGTCTCGATCAGGAATCAATTGCTCCCTGTGTTGATATACTTGCTATTTAACATGATTATTGGTATCTGTTTCTGTTCATCAAAGAGCATGTAATGTTCAAGGGATAGTTTGTTTAGATTCAATCAGGTTGTTTTGTCAATGATGTTCAATTCAATTATGAATTCAATTTTTTTGTTCAATTATGAATTCAAAAATCTGATATAGGCTAAGGCTATAACTTCAATTTCTCCCTATGTTGATCTAACTAATATAGGCTAAGGCTATAATGTCTCGATCAGGAATCAATTGCTCCCCGTTTTGAAATACTTGTTATTTAACATGATTATTGGTATCTATTTTTGTTCATCAAATAGCATGTAATGTTCAAGGGATAGTTTGTTTAGATGCAATCAGGTTGTTTTGTTAATAATGTTTAATTCAATTATGAATTCAATTTCTTTGTATAACCACCATAGAGCTGAGTATGTTAACCTCCTTTTTTTTTAGTGATTTTCACCTCATTTTTATTGAGTGATTTTGATTGATGAAGTTTGCAATGAATTTTGATGATACTTGTTATTTAACAGGATTAGATGCAATCAAGGGATAGTTTGTTTATATGCAATCAGATTGTTTTGTTAATGATGTTCAATTCAATTATGAATTCAATTTCTTTGTTCAATTATGAATTCAAAAATCTGATATAGGCTAAGGCTATAACTTCAACAGATTAACAAACTTGTAGGATTTAGACATTGTTTTA
>CM076581.1:586451877-586601309 GCA_034641835.2 Pinus albicaulis
CAAGATAAACCTTTGCAAACAAATATTTGAGAGATCCCTCTCTGAGAACAGGAGGACTAGATCCTGGAACTCTAAAGATTGTTTCTGATGTTGCCTTGTCTTTTGATTTGCCAAACTATCAAAACACGGGGAACCAACATGTCCTATAGCCATTTTGAGGATTTTTGTTACAAAGTGTTCGAAACAGGGATTGCGTTCTTAATTTTTTTTTGCATCCCTTTTGCATTCATCCTTCCATTAAGGAAATTTGCGTTCTTTTATTTTTCGTCTCAAAGTTTGCTTTTCGTTAAAGTGCATTAGATCACATTGCATTACAAATTCATTGTTGAGATTTATCATTGAAATTAGATTACATTGTTTAATGATTAGAAACTAAAAATTGCATTGAGTGCATTCTCTTTCATTAAAAGCATGCATTGAGTAGATTCTCATTTCATTGAAAAATGCATTGAGTGCATTCTTATTCTTTCAAAAGAAAAAGGAAATTGTCCATAGATTACAATTGCATAGTTTTCAAAAAAGAGAATTTTGCATAGATTACATTGCATAATTCGCATTGTTGAATGTTTTAGATTACTTTTGGATAGTGAAATTCATCTAGTTAGGAAAAAGTTTTGTTTGCAGTATTATTGTTTGTTTCATCATTGTTTGAGACTTTTCCCTTAACTAGATAGCATTCATCGAATTGAAATATTTCTTTTCTCATATAGTTGCATATAAGAGATTGTCAGATGACATTCGATAGGGCCTTAAAACTGAGACATAATTCAAGATCAACTTTAAAATTTATTCAATCAAACTAAGGAAGCATTGAAACATAACACACATATTTTAGAAATCTAGGCTAGTGATGTGTTCCGACGTCGTTAAACCTAGTAGCTTTTGTTCGCCTTCTGGCTTTAGATAGTGCTAGTATGGACTTGTGCTCCCCGTACCGTCGAGTATATAAAGGGAAACCCCATTAGCTTGCAATATTTTATCCATAGGAAGATGAGTATGCGGCCTTGTAACTGTGATACACCGAACACGGCATTCGGGGAGACTACTTGCACATACGTTAAGTCCTTGGTCATTTCTCTTTCATTTTATCACCAAGGTGTATATGGAAGTTCACAAAAACTTGGTACATCCTCTTGCATAGATTACCTGAGTAGTCATTTTTTGTCTTTTCGTGACTCTCTAAAAGTGAAAATATCATCGAGCGCTTGTCCTTTCACGCTCATTTCAACCTGAAAGTGATAGAGTCACCTTTTTCCTATTTCTCGACTCTTAAAATATGAAATGACAAAGTTTTGTTTCAATGTCTTAAAAATTTAACTGCCCACGAAATATTCATGGTTAAAGTTATCTTCCTTAGTGTTTTGTTTTATGGTTGTTTCCAATGGTAACATTTCCGGAGTTTACCAACCAAGGAATCCCCTCCGAAGGAAATCTTGGTCTTTTCCTGCTTTTGGAAATGTTGGTGCTCCTTATATGGCAACATTGTCCCTGCCTGGGTTAACTGTTGGGTTTCCTGTTGGGTTATTTTCAACCTCTATGGTCTCGAGTGTTCCGCCCACGGTACAACTATCTCCTCCACCTGAATAACATCATGTTGATTCTAAGGTGGACCTCTCCCCTTCTTTGCCTATTCCTTCATCCTCCTCTTCTACTTCGCCTGGTGAAAATCTGGACTTTAGTAACCAAGTGGCTAAGAAGAAGAAGAAGAAGAAGTCAGATAAGAGAGAGGCCAACTCTACGGCTATCGCGCCTCAGTCACCTTCTCTTGATAAACCACCCAGCCTTCCACGGAAAGTAAAATTCCCTTACATGTTGTGCAAAGGTGACCATCTTCTTCGAGACTACCCTGGCATTCCCAAGGTACTTGAAGCATGGTCCGACGGTCGTTTGTCGTTGCCTTTGGCTTCTAGAAGTGTTGTTGGTGGCACATCTTCAACTAGTACTGATAAGACTCGTAAGAAACAGGGTAAGATTACCAATCCCTGTAAGTTGTGTGAAGGGCATCATCCCATTCACCTTTGTCCGTACATGGATGAAGCCAGTAGGGTCTTGGACAACCCTACTATTTCAGTGCCCTGCCTTCCGGTTGGTTACCAAAATCTTTCTTTGAGTCCTCCACTAGTTGATCCAACGATTGATCAAGATTCATCTTTGGTCGATCTCGCTCCCCTGGAAATTCAAATTTACGAATCCATTCCTGACCAACCATTGGTTGTGGAATCAATTGATCTAACTCTGCCTATGGTTCATCAGATTTTTTTTGTTGAGAGTGGCTCACAAGCTCCCCACGTTCCTCTTGTTTCTTCAGATTCCTCAGACTTGGAGAAAGATTCTCCCGTCCCCGTAGTTCAAGAAGTTGCTCCTCCTGCTCCTGTGATGGAGGTACTGGAGGATGTTCCTCTTGCTCCAGTAACACCAGGGGATGACCATCTCAGTTCTATGGCACCCCCTCCAAATATTTTGGTCGCCTCCTTCGATTGGAGTCGATTTGCAGGATATCACCTTCCTTCTTATGTGCCTTTTGAGATTACGGTACAGGCCTTTGATATGGTCGTACCTAGCACGATTATAGATGAAGGAACGTCTGTTAGTATTCTATCTTCCACTCCTTGGAAATATTTTGGTTCTCCACCACTTGTGCCTGTTACCCAGAATCTGTTGGCATTTAACAGAGGAACCAGTCACTCGTTAGGGATCCTTCCGAAGTTGCCTATTACTTTAAGAGGGAAAATGATCCATGTGGATATTGGTGGTCACCCGCCTATTCCACTTGGGGCTCCACCATTGTCTATTTCAGTTTTTCAGTTTCGGCACAGTTTACTATTTTTAGCAGTTTTTCGGGTCCTAAACTTCCGGAGCCGTTTTGAGGCCCCAAACGACGTTGGGGGAAAATCGAGAGCATCATGGGTCCATGGACCGATGTTGCTCGTCTCCACTTGTATTCCCTGACAGACATTTCCTAACGAGGCATGGCACGCCGTCAACGGAGATCGTATGCCAAAAGTTACGCTCGGGAAGTCAAAACACCAATCAACCCAACTGTGGCCCATAGTTTTGGTGCTTCATCTTCTAGGTTGTGGTTTTGGTCGTTTAGGATTTCCCATTGTTTCTAAATGATAACAGGCTCCTCAGCCTCATTGTAACTCAGTTCAGAGGCCTGTAGCCGCCACATCTCTTCTCAGAGATAGCTACCAGTGCCCTAGCTAGTTTTATTTCCATTCTGTCTGTAAGCAAATTTCAGTTCTTTGATATTAATGAAATGAAGTGTTATTTCCGCTGCATCTCTGTATTTATGCTTATATGTTTATTCGTTAGTGCTTCCCGCATAAACCGTGACCGGTTGGCATAGAGCCAGCTCTGCTTTTTCTCATCCTTTGCATGTCCCCAACGAGGTCGGGGTATAAGGAGCTAGGGCTCGATCTGGTGGAACCTTTGCAAGATCAGCCCCGCAAACCTCGACGGACGCCCATGGGGGACGAAAAGAAAGATGAGGGAGTAGGAGATCCTATCAAAATATTGCT
This sequence comes from Pinus albicaulis, assembly GCA_034641835.2. Taxonomy (NCBI): domain Eukaryota; kingdom Viridiplantae; phylum Streptophyta; class Pinopsida; order Pinales; family Pinaceae; genus Pinus; species Pinus albicaulis. The sequence goes on from CM076581.1 coordinate 586,455,399, forward strand.
CGAGGAGGCCCTCGAAAGACAAAGGAGCGTGATGATGGATAACTTTGCTCGGATCCTTCAACGGCTACCCACCCACGCATCCGCATCAGCCACACTCGAGGCGCGACTCCTTCCCTTTTAAGGTTGGGCAATTTTGACATTCCCACATTTGAGGGTCAAATAGACGCAGATGCCGTAGATAGATGGTTGAATCTATTAGAAGGATATTTCTCTGTTCATGACTTTTCAGACCGGGAGAAGATTATTTTTGCACTCCTCAAAGCTACCCCCATGTTAAGGACTGGTGGGAAACCTACTGTGAGAACAAGGACCAGACAGAACCCTCTCTGTTCTCGGCTGTACCAACTTGGAATTATTTCCGAGACACCGTCAAGGAACAGTACTATCCCGTGGGGAGCTATGAGGACAAGTACATACAATGGACCATGCTGCGACAACAAAGGGATCAAGATGTGCATGAGCTGACGAATCTGTTCCATACCCTGCGCACAAAGTTGGGTATCAAAGATTCAGAGAAACATCTGGTGCTAAAGTATTGCAGCTATCTGCACAAATAAATTCAGGAGGAAATGGAGTTCCTTGACATCTCCTCGCTTGTTACGGCACTCTGGGTATCTTGCCAAGATTGAGCAAATCCAAGCGGAAGAAGCGAGACTTTGGATCCGCGAATCAAAAGCAAGGGAAAGGTGCTTCCAAACCGCGAACAAAGGACCGAGCCAAGGCATGGTGGCTAAAGACAACTCATCGAAGCCATAAGAAAAGAAGAGCACCGCAAAGCCAAAGAAGGACACGGGAAAGTGGTGTGAGTTCCATAAGAGCTCCACTCACAACACAAGTGAGTGTCGGGGCCCAAAGCGGTCGCTAGTGGCCGAGATGAGGGCTTTTGAGTCGAATGCATGCTCGACTCGAATCGAACACGAAAAGGCGAATGAAAAAGAGAAACAGTTATTGATGCGAGCCCAACGCCATCGTTGCCACTGCAAAGATCCCAAAAGGAGGAACCGGAAGATCCGAAGGAGGAGGAACGTCTCTTCCACTCCCGGATGTGGGTAAAGGGCTCCCCGTACGATTCATTGTCGACAATGGGAGCCAAAATAACCTCATTTCGAGGACGCCGTGAAGCGGTTGGGCTTGCCGACCACGACTCACCCACATCCATACACCATCGGGTGGCTTCACCAAGGACGAGATCTCCGCGTCGCGACACGGTGTCGCCTTCCCTATAGCATCAAGCCCTTCACGGATGAGGTATTATGTGACGTTGCTCCTATTGATGTTTCGATGTATTATTAGGACAACCATACTTGTGGGAAGCGTCATGCTATGTATGAGTCTCGGCCTCGTCTTTGTTATTGTTACTTTGGGAAATAAGTTGTACAGGGATACCGGAGGTACCACCTCCCTGCCGCTATCTCTTTGGTTACTGCAAAACAATGCGGTAAGCTCATCTCCCAAACCAAGAAATTCGTTTTTCTCGATGATCCGCCCCCCGGGGCAAGAAGAAGATTGTGGCCACGACCTCCGGACGGGGCTCTTCACACAACAACAACAAATGGATAAGGTTGTAGAGGAGTACGGGGGACACTATTCACCTCACCCACGTGGGTTCCTCTCGCCATTGTCATGTCAAGCACCCGATTGATCTTACCCTCGGTGCGCCGCTACCTAATGGACCGATCTATCGGCGCTCTGTTTTGGAGAATGATGAAATCAAGAGGCAAATTCGGGAGGCCATTGCAGAAAAGGTCACATCGAGGCCAAGTTCATCGCCTCCGTGGGAGCCCGATCGTGTTGGTACAGAAGAAGGATGGGACGTGGAGACTCGTATTGACTATCGAGCGGCTGAACAAGATCAGCATCGGGAATAGGTACCCGAGTCCACGGATTGATGACCTTCTGGACCAACTCAAAGGTGCAAAATATTTCAGCAAGATCGACTCGAAAGTCCGGGTATCACCGGTACCAATTGAACCCTCCGATGTGTGGAATACGCCTTCAAAGCAAGGAAGGCCTTTTCGAATGGTCGGTCATGCCTTTCGGATTGACGAATGCTCCCGCCACCTTCATGAGGATGATGGATGACATCTTGCGACCATTCACCAACTCATTTGTAGTGGTGTACTTGGATGATATTCTGATCTTCGACCGTGACTTGGGAAGAGCACCTTCACCCACATCCAAGCAAGTCCTCCAAACAACTGCGGCAACACAAGTTGTGTGCCAATTTGGAGAAGTGCACTTTTGGCATGACCCGGGTTCAATATACGGGATACATTATTGATGAAAGGGGGTGCATGTGGATCCGACCAAGATCCAAGTCATTCGGGATTGGCCAGCCCCAACCACTATATAGAGCTTCGCGACTTTACGGGTCTTGCTAATTTCTATCGGAGGTTCGTGTTGGGATTCTCTCATATCACTTGGCCCTTGAGTCAATTCACCAAGGGAGGAGCGAGAGCAAAAAAATTTTGGTCTGAACCTCAACGAAGGCGTTCACGTAACTGAAAAACCGCCTCTCGTTCGCCCCAGTGCTCACTTTACCGGACTTGCAACGACCATTTGAGATCGAGACGGATGCCTCCGACTATGCTATTGGGGCGCGTTCTTGCCTCAACGAGGGACATCCGAGTGGCATTTCACAGGTGAGACATTGTCTTGACACGATTCGCAAGTACCCCACATATGACAAAGAAATGTACTCCATTGTGCAAGCTTGTCGACAATGGAAGCATTACATTTTGGGGGAAGGAAACAATGATCCACACGGACCACGAGTGCCCTCGTAGTTCATACGGACACAAGGGAATTTGTAGAATGATCGCCATCGAAGTGGTCTACATATACAGCAACGATTTCATTTGAACATCAAGTATAAGAAGGGTAGCACCAATCATGTTGCAGATCGCCTCGGCTGACCACCGATCGTGGCGCTCACCATCGTGCTCAACTCTTGTGGGCACGAGACTTCCCGATTGGTCGCTTCTCTGTAGAGAGTGACCCGGAATTCAGCCAAACTTACAAGGCACTCTTGGGGGAGTACGCAAGTTCCAAATTTTCACCTCCAAGATGCACTTTTATGTCACATGGGACACCTTTGTGTTCCTTCAAGCGAGCGTGCCAAGATGATATAGGAAGCACCACTACGGTCGAGTCGTCGGGCATTTCGGGGTCGAGAAAACGAGTAGCAATCTCGCGAAGTATTTCTATTGGCCGAACCTTCGAAAGGATGTTGAGAAGCACATCGGATCCTCGCACTGCTTGTGCCATTGCAAAACCAACCATCAAGAAGCAAGGCCTATATGCTCCTCTACCTACCCCTAGTCGACCTTGGGAATCCATCTCCATGGATTACATGTCGGTCTGCCATCTACTAAGCGAGGAAATGATGTTGTGTTGTTGTGGTCGTCGGCGATTCTCGAAGATGGCCATTATGGCGGCTCGCAAGAAGAATATCACGGCGAAGCCATCGCTAAACTCTTCTTTGAACGAGTGTGGGTGCACTTGGGATCCCACAGTCTATCATATCGGATCGGGATAGCGGGTTCCTCAGACACATTTTGGTCCGACCTCTAGTCGATGTTGGATACCAAGCTCACCAAGTCCACGACTTTTCCATCCCCAAACAGATGGCCGGATAGAGGTCGTCAACATAATGATTGTACACATTCAGCGCATGTACAATTCAAAGCATCCACGCACATGGGACGAGAGCCTCCCTTATGTACAACATAGTTATAATCGGGCTCTCCACGGTTCAATCAGCCATAGCCCCTTTCGGGTGGGCTTGGGATTCCGGCCACTATGTCCCATCGACGTAGCGTGCCATTTGCAGTTGCTGTCGGGCCAATTTAGCTCATGTCCGATCTAAAGTTGACAAAGCCGGTAGCTTCATCGAGCGCATTCAACACATCCGCCAACAGAGTTCATGATATATTGGACGAGCCAATGCCAAGTACAAGCAACACCATGATCAACACGAGTGCCACACAACTCCGGGTGGGTGACAAAGTATGGCTACATTTGCGAAGGAGCGCCTCACCGGACCCCACCGGAAGCTTCGCCCGCTCCGATACGGGCCGTACACCATCACCAAGGATGTAGGGAACAATGCATTCGAGCTCGGTATTCCACCATTCCTTGGTCCGCACCCGATCTTCAATGTGGATCGCCTTCGTCCTTACTTCCCACCTCTACCGGACACCTCGGACATTGCATAACAACTCACACTAACCGAGTTAAATCCAAGCTGCATGGAACAGAGCCACCACGATTGCATCATGGACATGCAAATCAAGAACACTCGCCAGCAGAAGATCCAACTATATTGGGTTGTCAAAGCTAGCCAACTCTCTGCACCAAGGAAAGTGGTTCACCCGGGGGACCAAGTTCAACAGAAATTTCCTCATCTCATGGAGGAACTTAACACAATGGGGACCATTGCTTCCTAAAGGGGGAGGAATGATCCAGTGTGGATATTGGTGGTCACCCGCCTATTCCACTTGGGGCTCCACCATTTTCTATTTCAGTTTTTCGGTTTTCTGCACGAGTTTACTATTTTTAGTGTTTTTCGGGTCCTAAACTTCCGGAGCTGTTTTGAGGCCCTAAACGACGTTTTTTGGGAAAACGGAGAGAAACATGAGCCCATGGACCGATGTTGCTCGTTCCAAATTTGTAGTCCTCGGATAGATCTTTCTAACGAGGTATGGTACGCGTCAAACGGAGATCGTATGCCAAAGTTACGCCCGCAGGAAGTTGAAACACCAATTTACCCAAACGGGGCCCATAGTTTTGGCGCTTCATCTTCTAGGGTTAGGGTTTTTGAGATGTTTAGGATTTCCCATTGTTTCTAAATGATAAATAGGCCCTCGAGCCTCATTGTAACTTAGTTCGGAGGCACTCGTAGCCACCACATCTCTTCTCGAGAGATAGCTACTAGCGCCCAGCTAGTTTTATTTCCATTCCCGTACGTAAGCAAATTTCGGTTCTTTGATATTAATGAAATGAAGTGTTATTTCCACTTTGCATCTCTGTATTTATGTTTATATGTTTATTCATGTTGCGTTCCCCGCATAAATCCGGATCAGAAAACCGTCTATATAGACGTGATGGTTGTTCCGGAGCCCCTTGGATTTTTAATTTTACTTTTGGGGCATGACTATGCTTATGTCATGGGAGCGCTTGTCTCTTCCCTCTTTCATGTGATTTGTTTTCCACACAAAGGTCGATTGTGACCATTGATCGGCTTTCATTCTTTGGTCCCGACGTGACATATGGTCCACCATCGTCTCTTCCGGATCTTTATCTGTCGGTTGTATCTTCCCACGCCACAGGGTCAATTATGTGGCTACCCTGTCCCATGACCGCATTCATTGATAGTTCCATTGTGCATCTTGTCGTCGGGGGAATTGGGTCCCTCGACTTCCAAGATGTTTCCCTCCCATCGATTAACACCTCTTGGAAGTCATGACTTCTTATTCGACATGATGAGTTGTCGGCGGAGCGAGTTCATTTTCTTGTGTCAAGATCCTTAAAAAAATGAAACAAGGTCGTCGAAAGCTACAGTTCATTTTCTTGTGTCAAGCTCCTTAAAAAATGAAACAAGCTCTTCGGAGCACGAGCTCGTTTTCTTGTGTCAAGCTCCTTCAAAAAATGAAACAAGCTCTTCGAAGAAGAGTTCATTTTCTTGTGTCAAGCTCTCTAAAAAAATGAAACAAGATGTCATGAGGATAGTTCTTTTTCGTGTCAACCTCGTTAAAAAAATGAAAACAGTTCCCTTTCCAATTTGAGTCTTTGATTAGATCTCGTGAAATCCAAGTTGAGTCTTTCGCCTCATCTCGTAATTTAACCTTCATTCCATCCACATGTCGGTAACTAGCGACCTACTCCGGTGAATGCGTTGAAGCTTAGGGGGCATGTACCTCGAATTGAGTCACCATGCCGGGGGCATGCGAAATTTTTCAAGCATAGTTTATCTTTGTTTCAAGCTTGTGTAAAAAATAAATCCAACCTCAAGCAAAGTTTCCCGATTTCAAGCTTGTGTAAAAATGAAACCATTCTTATTTTACCTCTCGTGATTTCCATATTATCGGACTATTTTGCTATATGAACCTTGGTTTTCTCATTCCATCGTCCCCATCTCGTCAGCCGATCATACACCTTCACATGGTTGTTTTACCCATTCCCGAGGAACCGCTACAATGAGTGGTCTTATTAGCTGACCTCTTGACCTTTACTTGTTCCGAGTAGTTCCACCATTACGGAACCGCTTGCTACCCTTAATACCACTCATTCTTCCGGTGGAATCATCTTTCAACTCTTTTCCGACTCTCTAAAATTGAAAAATATTGTCGAGATTCTTATCATTTTGAAGCTGGTTAAATGGTTGTGAAACGATATCTACCCCGTATACCTTTACCCCTTTTTTCGAGTCTGGGAAGGATTATTTCGGATATTTAAGCGGTTCTTTCGAGATATTGTTTTCTACCTTTTCGGATCGATAGACTACCTACGAAAAGGGCCATGTTGGAGTTTTCTTTTTCACTGCTTCTTTTCAAACTCTCTAAACATGAAAATATGTCGAGTTTTCCCTTTTTTCGGACTCGTTAAACCCACGATGACATCGGACTTCGTCGTCATGATGTTACTCGAGTTCCTCCTTCCTAGGGCTCGTAAAATGTATTAGGTTGGATTTGTACGAAGGACAAACTTACATCGCAAGCATATGCTATCCCCTTAAAGCTTGTTTTAAAAAAATAATTGGGGGTACTCGCTAGATATGGTGGGGGAAAATGGAACCAAGTTCTAGTTACATTGGCAATATGTCACTCTTGAACATGACACTTGTCCGCATTCGTGTCGGGTTGGGGACATCTCATTTCGTCATTTTTTTCCTCCATGGGTTTGGGTAATCTCTTTTGACCTCTCATTTTCTCTCTCGCCACGTCATCATGACCTTAGATCCCTTGATGTTAAATACTTCCAAATCCGATGTCGTGTCGCTTATATGTTCAAGAGAAGTTTGCCTCTCGAGTTGTCAACCTCCTCCAATTCTTTGTTTGTCCCGATTCACTATCATCATGTTCCTATGTCTCGTGTCGATGATGTGGGAAACATTATGGCCCTCCTTCGACCAGGTCACTTCCTGTTGACTTCAGCTCATTTTCCGGGAATTTGATCTAGATACTCCCCTTACGGTACCTTGGAGCCCGCATGCCTCAATAGCGGGTTTTTCGCATTCGACGCAAGGTTCACACCATTGGCCTTTGATCGAGTGATTTTGCGGGTGTTTTACATCATATCACTATTCAAATTCCGTAGATTTTACCTTTTGTACCTTGAGGACCATCGTCATCATTGGTGGTTTCTCTCGCATACGTTAACGACTTTCATCATTGGGTTGGTAATCGGACGATTTTCTTGCATGTTCAACTTCAGCTCATACATTCGCATGCTTGAAATTGTACTTGTCCGGGTTGAGATAGAGCACAAGACCACTGAGTTTTTGTCCGATAAAATCCAGTGTCGTGGATTTTTTTGGATTATCATGACTTATTACATGACTCTTTTGATTGGATGGCCGCGACCATACCCAGAGTCCATTTATTGATCCTTATTTTTTGGATGGTTGCATCCATACCTCGGATCTCGGTTTTTATGTACTCTATTATGGATGATTGCACCCATGCCACATGTTCATTAATCACGGCTATCGATTGTATTTGTAATTTCGGGTTTTCCGACGAGTTGTGTTTGGTTCAAACACTTTCTCATAAAGCATTTCGCCCTCCCTCTCCCTCGGACCTCATGCTTTAGGGGGCATACGTTACACGACATTTTGTCACCTGTCCTTGCAATCCCCAAACTCGCACATTGGAGGGTCATTTATGTGACTAATAAGAAGTTTCATGCCTTTCAAAGACCATCATTGCATCCCTTTCATGAGATAAATATTCCTCCTATTGACAATTCCCTCGACAGAAAACTGTAAAAAACCCTTGTTTTTGCCTTGGACGAGTAGCCGATTCACACTCTCGCGCCGATTGGGAAAATTAACAACTGATCCCGCACCATTTGGCGCTCTGTCCCCGAGTTAAGCACCCATGCCAAGCTTTTTTATGGAATGTTTTTAAAAATAGAGGCGAAGATTCCACCTCAACAACTTCGAGGATGAGTCATTGGGAGTGGTTGAACTAAATAACCACGAACTCCCTCCTTTATTTTATGGTTTTCCACCTCCCATGAGAACCTCATAAAGGATAGGCCTCCCTCCCACCTTTTTAGGGATACCAACCTCCTCATTTTCCTCTATAAAAGAAGTTATCTCTCTTGCATCAACTAGTTCAAAAGTCTGAATAAATGAACTTGGAGAATTGATACTATAGGCTGAATAATGAGCATAGATCGAAGAGTTGCATTGTGAAAGAGATAGAGCAAGGAGGAACTTCATTGAGAGAGCTTGAGTCCATGCCCTCATCCCATCTGAATCCCTTGACAAGTACTAAGATGCACTTCGGTTGAACCTTCCCTGGAGGAGGCTGCAACGTCAAAGCGTCGATTGTACCTCTTCCTTCTACTTATATATATACATGACTAACGTTTGGGTTCCCGTTTTTGTGTTATATTAGTTTTATTTAATGCAACATGCTTATCCCTCTTTGGTGGTTAGTGATTGCGAATGAAATTATTATGTTGTATGTTTCTCTTGTGTATTGTGTTATGTGCGGGTATCCGAGCGTGGTCGCGAGCGGATTATGACTTGCTAGAGGCGGGGGGCGAGAGGTCACCACCATTACAGCGCAACAACGAATTGGACCCTAGGTAGGTTGATCTACCATGTCCTCTTTCATTCGTAGTTAGGAACCTACATTCTAGCATGTCTCTTTGTTTCTAGACCCACCCTAGGGCTAGAGGGATCGTCTCCGTCCGCAGAGAGAGGATTTACCTACTGGGAATGGTATACTTCTGTTATGTAGGTGTATTGAGCATTTGATCCTGTTGTTATTATGTTTGCATGCATGACAAGTAATTTAAATGTATACATTAGCTGGTCTTAAATGATTTCATACATGAAGGCAAAATGTATTAGCCTTTCTATACATGAATGAAAAAATGTACATACCATATTTTATAATGCAATTTTAAGTTATGATTGTTTTAGACATCTACAACAAATTATGAGATTCAAGTAAATGCAAAATGTACCATGTTTTGTAATTTGCATTTTTACTAGATTCATTTTAAATAAATTGACAAAACAAATTTAAACAAAACCTAAGAATCATCTACTAACATTATAAGAATGTTTGAATGTAAAATGTACCAACTAAATGCAAATTTACTTTCATTGCTCCATATTCATGAACTTAAATATGTAAAACCTTTAAAAGAATCAAACCATGTATCATGCATATTGTGGGCCATGTTTTATAATGCAATTTTATCTAGTATTTTTTGTGAATTCAAACAACTTTCTATTAAAATTTAACTATCAACCGACATCCATAGTAGCCTTTCTATACATTAATTCAAAATATACATACCATATTTTATAATGCAATTTTAAAATTGTATTACTTATTTTAGACATCTACACCTAATTATAAGATTCATTCAAATGCAAAATGTGCACCATGTTTTGTAATTTGCAATTTTGATAGAATCATTTTAAATAACTTGACATTGAAATAACTTTAAACAAAACCTAAGAATCATATACTAACATTATAAGAATGATAGAATGCAAAATGTACCAACTAAATGAAAATTTACTTTCATTGCTACATATTCATGTACTTAAATATGTAAAACCTTTAAGCATCAAAGCATGCATCATGCAAATTGTACCATCTTTTATAATGAAATTTTATAGTATGTTTGTGCATTCAAACAACATTATATTAAAAGTTAACTATCAACCGACAACCATATTAGCCTTTCTATACATGAATGCAAAATGTACATGTACCATATTTTATAATGCAATTTTAAATTATGATTGGTTTAGACATCTACACCTAATTATAAGATTCATTCAAATGCCAAATGTACCATGTTTTGTAATTTTCAATTTTAATATATTCATTTTAAATAACTTGACATTGAAACAAATTTAAACAAAACCTAAGAATCATCTAGACTAACATTATGAGAATCATTGAATGCAAAATGTACGAACTAGAAATGAAAATTTACTTTCATTGCTACATATTCATGAACTTAAATATGTAAAACCTTTAAGCATTAAACCATGCATCATGAAAATTGTACCATGTTATATAATGCATTATTATAGTATGTTTGTGCATGAACAACTTTATATTAAAATTTAACTATCAACAAACATCCATAGCAGCCTTTCTAGATACATGAATGCAAAATGTGCATACCAAATTTAGAATGCAATTTTTATGATTTTTTTAGACATATACACCTAATTATAAGATTCATTTAAATGAAAAATGTACCATGTTTTGTAATTTGCAAATTTAATAGATTCATTTTAAATAAAAAGTGACAAAACAACTTTAGACAAAACCTAAGAATCATCTAATAACATTATAACAATGATCATGCAAAATGTGCCAACTAAATGCAATTTTACTTTCATTGCTACATATTCATGAACTTAAATATGTAAAAACCATGTTTCAAGCATCAAACCATGCATCATGCAAATTTTACCATGAAAAAATATACATAAACTCCAAAATTAGAATATATTAAATCATAATAAAGAGTTCTAGATTTAAAATATGTCCAAAAATTTATATCTTTATAAAAGTAAATATATAATAAAATGTTCTCAAATAAAAAATATGCATTAATTCATAATAAAGAGTTTTAATTTAAATATGTCCAAAAAATTATGTCATGGTAAAAGTAAATATAACATAAAAATATTATGAACTAAAAAGTTGCATCAATTTAGAAAATCGATCTGAAATATACGATCTATCAAGTTCCTCGTGCTCTCATCTAAATCATGGGGGGGGCCTACACAACATGTATAATTGCATATATACATAAGTTGTGTACTTTGAAATTAAATTTTAATGTTTTAAAATTAAATAAAAAATGTAATCTTAAAAACAAAATTAAAAAAAAAGATTCAAATTCCATGCAATACCTCATGGTGTTCTCCCTCCATTGTGCGCTTGTGGTGTTCACCATGCATTGCAACATTATGAGAATCATTGAATGCAAAATGTACGAACTAGAAATGAAAATTTACTTTCATTGCTACATATTCATGAACTTAAATATGTAAAACCTTTAAGCATTAAACCATGCATCATGAAAATTGTACCATGTTATATAATGCAATATTATAGTATGTTTGTGCATGAACAACTTTATATTAAAATTTAACTATCAACAAACATCCATAGCGACCTTTCTAGATACATGAATGCAAAATGTGCATACCATATTTTACAATGCAATTTTTATGATTGTTTTAGACATATACACCTAATTATAAGATTCATTTAAATGAAAAATGTACCATGTTTTGTAATTTTCAAATTTAATAGATTCATTTTAAATAAAAAAGTAGACAGAAAAAAACTTTAGACAAAACCTAAGAATCATCTAATAACATTATAACAATGATCATGCAAAATGTGCCAACTAAATGCAATTTTACTTTCATTGCTACATATTCATGAACTTAAATATGTAAAACCATGTTTCAAGCATCAAACCATGCATCATGCAAATTTTACCATGAAAAAATATACATAAACTCCAAAATTAGAATGTATTAAATCATAATAAAGAGTTCTAGATTTAAAATATGTCCAAAATTTATATCTTTATAAAAGTAAATATATAATAAAATGTTCTCAAATAAAAATATGCATTAATTCGTAATAAAGAGTTTTAATTTAAATATGTCCAAAAAATTATATCATGATAAAAGTAAATATAACATAAAAAATATTATGAACTAAAAAGTTGCATCAATTTAGAAAAATCGAGTCGAAAGATACGATCTATCAAGTTCCTCGTGCTCTCATCTAAATCATGGGGGGCCTACACAAAATGTGTAATTGCATATATACATAAGTTGTGTACTTTGAAATTAAATTTTAATGTTTTAAAATTAAATGAAAATGTAATCTTAAAAAACAAAATTTAAAAAAAAAGATTCAAATTCCATGCAATACCTCATGGTGTTCCCCCTCCATTGTGCGCTTGTGGTGTTCACCATGCATTGCACCCTTGTGGATAAACTATATACATGTGCATGTATATATATTAAAATTTTAAAATTGAAAATTAAAATGCATAAACTAGATCAATATTAAAAAAATAAAGTTTCAACTTTTTCAAATTTTCTAGACGATCCAATCCCGGTAACCAACTGAAGTTTCAAATTACATGCAATTCCTTATGAGTGTTCCCGCTACATTTCTCCCACTTGGATGCCTTGTACAATACATGTACATGTATATATTAAATTTTTAAAATTTCACATGAAAATGCATAAATTCGTAATTTATTAAAAAAAATGCTAAACGACTTTTTCAAATTGTTTGGATGATCCTATCCCCATCGTAGATTCCATCACTAAAGTCCCTAGAGAACGAAATCGTCTCGCAAACCTAAAATTCAAAATTTTAAAAGCTGTAAGATAAATCTATGTCATTTTTTTAATGAAACTCGCACTTCAATTTATAACAAAACAGAAGTGAAATATTCAATACTTGTGACAATGGAATACTTGACACATCTCCTAATAGGGAGGAAGAGAGTGGCGCCATATTGAAAACATTGAGGCGGAATCAAAAATCTGATTTAATTATATATGTACATAATTATTTCTTTTAAAAATATGTCCTCGTGATACCGATATAATAAGAGTAGAATAATAATTGTATTAACACAAACTCTTCAAAAAAAAACAAACATTTCTCAAAATATCATGATCTTGATTGTAACATGAACCTTGGACCGTGATATTATCAAAAGTTCAAATGAGTTAACAACAAATGGTGAACATATGATACATTTGTGTTAGATTATATCTAAAAAAAATTAACAATTTAATATACGTGAATCGACATTAACACATACAAATTAAAAATTACATTAAAATATCCACCCTAACCATTAACACATATTGATCCCACGCCCTCTTCCTCATGAACAACTAATTCTTTCCAACCATTATGACAACGATTTGCATATGCTTTAAGCTCCTCAATATTCGTATTATCTATCTCCTCATATGTTTATATACAAAATTAGCATGTGCATTAGCTCGTGCACTTTGTTGATTTAGATCGATATCAATGCCAATATTGAATGCACTTTGGATTTTTTCTATAATGGCATCTCTTCCTTCTCGACCAATTTGAGAAGTAACATCCATCTCTAAATGCAAATTTACCAAAAGTGGACGTTGACTTCCCAAAGGTGGCTGAGGGGCAAGGCAATTCGATATCACGTAATGCGCCCTTACGATCACATAGCGACCTCTCCTAGTACCATAATATTCGGATGGAAGGTCATTATAATCGATTTCATACCCAAAAGTAATTATGCATAAAATAGATTTTCAAAATAAATTGGAACTTCGTCATTCCATGGCATCTTTCCATACATTGCAAGGAACTTATCATACAAATGGTTGGCTATATGGGGGTGCTTGAAATATTGCACCTTGAGCATCTTTATTTTTCGATCCTTCTTTGAAATTAAACATATATTTTGCATTTTTATTTTTGTAACCCTTTTACTAACCTCGGCCCATTTATCGAGACCCATTATTGCTTCCTTTCTACGCCTCACATATCTACAAAGCGAGTTTGTGGTTGGCCCAAGCTTCTCATAAACATCAAGAAATGAGCTTAGAGAGTGCACAGGTATTTCTAAACTTTCTCGACTCTCTGCGAGGGAGCTCCAAACTCCCAAGATATTTCCTCAATTTTGAATAATGTCTTTTGCACCTCTATAATGTACATTGTTGGAGGTTTGTTTCCCAAGGAAGGTCATCGAGAATATCGGATGGATAAGTGGTAGTTGGTGTACAACCTTCTTCTTGAATTTCTTGGCTTAGCTTATGTCTATTTTGAGAAACATTTTCACCTTGATCCGCATCAATATATAAAATTACATAAATATAAAAACATGTGAATAAATGTATTCATACACATGCAAGATAGATAGGTACATTAATATGTACATACAATTCATTTACATACACAAATTTGTTTTAACATTTAAAATATAAAAAAAAAGTATATAATTTACCAAAATGATGAGGATCATGTTGATCCGATTGAGATTGATGACCACCCGAAGATAGTTGAGCACCATCATGCCCATGCGGGAGATGGTTGAGCACCAATAATGACCACCCATATATTGAGCTTGTTGACCACTGGGAGAATGTTCACCAACCTCACACGAAGACATAGTGAGCGAAGCTTCTAAAAAAAATAGAAAATCAATTCAATATATATGTACACATATATATGATTCTACCATTTTATCATTTAATAAAATGCACATAAACACACATATATATACCATACCACGATGGTGTGAACAATGGCCCTCCATTTATTGAGTAGATACTCTTTTCAACCTAGTTTGAGATGCTCCTAAAAAAAATGAAATTTATTATAAATTAATTTAAAGCTAAATTGATAAAAAAATCAATTCCATATATATGCACATGTACACATGATTATATTCAAATATCATTTAAAAAAATTTCACATAAACATATATATACCATGATCATGATGGACCTCCCCGATTCATTTGATATTCTCTTAGATCCATTACCTACCCCCTCTAGTAGATGCATGAAACTCGATTGATGCCACGCCCTCGAATAATCATGTGGAAAAATGCTCACCCATGATATGGATATCTATAGATATATAGATACATGATCTTTAAAAAGTTGCCTCATGCATTTACAATTCTTTTTAAAAATTTTATTTAAAAAGATCAAGAATTCGAGAAAATTGTTGTAAAAGCGATGTAACCCTTGAAGTCACCTCATGCATTTCAAAATCTCGAAATTACATCATGCATTTTAAGATATTAAAATTGCTAGATTTTAAAACATTGAAAGAATTTCGGAAAATTAATGTAACTATACTAAAGCTCTTGATTTAAAATATACTCAAGACTAAAAACACAAATGTTGAAGCACACACATTTTGAAAAATTAAATACAAAATTTTCTAAAACATGAAGTTCACCAAGTTGTGCTTACATAGTGAAGGCACACTTCGTATTGAATTAAAAAAAACACATGGTCATTAAAAAACGACAAATTTATAACTAAAAAACACACACATATCAAAGATATCTTACAATTTTCATCAATGAATTTTGATGGAGAGCTTCTAAACACTAATTCATATTTCACACACAAATTTTGAATTGGTATTTCCCCATATAATAGATCACTAGACATCCTATTAACATGGAAAATTTTAGGGGGCGAATTTTAGCCCAAAAGACGAATTTTGAGGGATTTTTAAATTTTATTAGGGGCGAATTTTTTTATATAAAACTAATTTTCTATAGTTTAATAAATTTAGTCCAATAATTATTTAAAAAATAATTAGTTATTAAATATTAGCCAACCAAAAAAAACGCGCATAAAATTGAAAAAAAAGAAATCCGCCCCCGATTTTCTTTGGTTGGAGCGATTTGCATGGCATTCGCCCGGATTTACAGGGGGTCGGAGAGAGGGGTTAGACTGATTCACCCCCATTTTTTTCACTCGTTCGCCGGAATTTAGGAGAGGTGGTTGGGGCTTTGTGCACGAGCTCATTGATTTGGGCATAGTGTCGAGCTTCATTACGTCGATTTAGGGTAAATTTTTGTTTCGGTAATTACCGTGAGAATTTCTTGCATTGTGTGGGCAATGTGTGCAAAATTTTGGAGATATGGTTGAGGGATATGCGACCGAGTATGCCGCCGAGAGATTGAGGGGATGGAGCCCTGGACATTAATGGAGGAGAATGGCATCACGATAATTATGAAGTCTCACAAATATCTCCTTGAGCCAACCATTGATGTCGAGCTCCTGCGAAATGGAGTTATAATCATTTCATGAGTGCGGCAGAAAATTTCTCGAGGATGCGAGACATTCTCGTGGAGATATTGGTAGAAAGGTGGAGCGCAAAGGTGTACGAGCAAAAGGGAAGCAATTTATAAAGAACCTAAAGATTGAAAGTTCCTAAGAATATTTGGAATGGTTGGAATGGTTAGGGAGGAGATCGCATCCTCCGGGAGCTGCATCCATACCTAGACAACTCAGTCGACGGATGCCGAGGCTTTCTCTCGATCGGATATTTTGGTGATACATGTACAAAGGGTTTTTGTCTTATGACATGGATTGAAACAAAGGTTAGGAAGGAATGGTTAGATGTTTTGGGAAGAAAACACGTGGATCGGCGGTTAGATGGTCCTCCATACGTCCTCTTTCACTTTGATGCGTCGTAAGTCTAACAGCCGCGGTGAATGCGGGTGCTCTGTGCTAGTCGGTGGTGAATTATTAAGTTCACGCTCTCCTTCAATCCACTAGGTCTCGCCAACATTGTGGTCTCCACCTCTGTGAAAGAGATTGTCCACATTAAGGCTTCATTCGGGCTAAATGTATTAATGTTAGAATGTGAGATGTAATTCTTCGAATGGCTTCTTCTCTATAGGGTATCGACTCCGTTAATAAGGAGTGGTAGTAGGAGACAAGTTCTTGTTCTAGTTTTTCATGTTGCATTCCCATCATAAGAGGTGAGAGAAAATATTCTATTGTTATGTATGTACTTCACACATAGCCTTATGGAAGAAATTCAAGTTCCTCTCTCCTTATTTTTTCAATTTCGGTGCTCACTGATAACAAATTTTTCAAGATAATGATTTTGCTTTTATAAATAAAATTACTAGATTCTTTTCTATGAAAGAAGTGAGAAAGCACCCCCACTTACCGATGAGACTACGGCCCAATGCATTTTTTCCTTATAGATTCGGTGAAATATATGTTGATAAATTTCCATCCCTGAATTTTGATGCATTTACGCACCTGACTGAGACATCATGACATGTATAGAAACTGACATTGCTTTTCTCGTTTTCAAAAACTTCTTAGCTTTAGTAAGATAGAGTACAAGATGTGTAACATCGTCTAGAAAGAAGTGTGATATAATGCGGAAATTATGGTGGCATGCGGCGTTCTACCAATGAAAAATCGGGTTGGGTGGAACTTTACAAGACAAAGCGATATATGGCATTGGGCCTTTGTCAAAACCCTGCCATCCTTTTTGTTAGTGATGCTTCTAAGGTGTTTATTTTCTCAAAAGGTTGTCTTACGATGGACGAGATGGGATAAACTCAACAAGTTTTTCACAAAAACGAGGTAATTGAGAGCATTACTTTTCATAGTATATAAATTAAACTAACCATTAATTATATTGGTAGTCCAAGGTGTTTCCCTAGGTCATCAAATAATCAATACTTCTATTATTGTGATATAGGTCTATGGTGGCATTTGGTTTAAATGCATAGTATTGTCGACATCGGATGTACGAAGATAGTCTTTGGGGAGGTCCTTGGAATTCAAGCAATGCTCGTAACTTTATTCGGTACACGGTTGACCATGGTTATAAGATATATGCATGGGGAATTTGGTAATATTATTTAAGCTGGACCTTCTATTATTAGTTTAGCATGTGGGGTTTATCAATCTTGTTCATTTGTACATCATTGTGACAACCAATAATTTCATTTTGGGGTCGGGAAATGAGTTGAGTGGAAGTGGTATTGGCGCAAACGTTAGTGCTACACAATATGCTGCTGATGTAATTGAGCTTAGTAAGATTTTGAAAGACATATACAAGCATTCTCTTGAGAAACCATTAACGAGTAGCACCAAATGGATTCTTTGAGTCTGACTTGGTTTCAAAAAGCTTCTTCAACAAACGGGGCCAAATGTTCCGAATGTTGTTACACGACATATATACAATCTTGGAGCAGAGTAGATAAGATCAAGATAAAATCCATCATATGCATTTCATTTTGTATTCGAAGTTTGGATAGGAAGTAATTATGTTTCTCTGCTTTGCGGTATGGATAAGCATTTGATGCAGAAGATACTTAATCCGAGGATACTTGAGTCAAGAAGCTCCAAAGTTCAGGAAAAAATGCAATCTATTTTGCATAAATACGGCACTTGGGCAAGCTCTTGGGTCGGAGAAGCGGTGGAGCTTATAACAGTGGCAAGCATCGCATTTCGAGATGCTTTTGTGAATAGTTTTTTGGTGAGACAAGTATGAATTCTTATCCTTTGATCAATGAGTTCTATCTCAAAAAATAGTATCTTCTTCTCTTCATTGTCAAATTCAAGTATTTCACCATCGAGAATCATTTGTTATAAACTTGTATCACCATTAGTTTAAGTTGTATTCACATAGATCTCCAACCTCCCTCTAGGATGTCATGAAATAAAATCTATATAAATAACTTGACACACTAGGGATTTCATGACACTCCAAGTGGTTCCATCCAATCATGACCCATTATGGCTAGACATTGCTTGCATGTAGAGAAAATATTAACATATTAGTGCTAAATTTTTTGGCCTTGCACCCATCATCAATTCCATTGGTGTTTCTCTCTACTTTTTCTCCCAATGGTGTGCGAATTGCATCCAATATGCAATGAAATATCATTACAAGCTGCTCCACAACACAATGAACAAAAAACTGTTTGGTGATTTTTTCTTTGGTGTCTTTTAATAAGCTGAGCTCTTGAGTTCATTCTTTCAATTCAAGAAGTGCATGATAGAAAATAACATATAGTTCATAGGTTCTCCATGTTGTTAGGCTTACACGACCCTAACAATGTGCTCCTTTATTCAAGTGCCTCATATGAAGATAGATAGCATGATTATGCACAAATTTCTAAGGGATACCATCATAGAATTGTCTAGGACATTGTGGGACATGGTCATATCTATGCCATTGTTTATTTTGTGCCCATTTTTATGCAATAAAATATCATTGATCCCCACGTAGACATATTCCTAGACCATAATTTTGATGATATGAAAAGAAACTTGTTTTCCCTATTATGGAGTTGTTAAGCTAGCTCATGATGTAAGCACACTAGAAATGTGATTTGAATTGGAATCATACCAAACCTTTGCAATTCACATAGAATAACCAAATCCTCTCCTCTATGGTCATTATGAGCATATCCCACTATTATTTAATTCCAAAAGACTATGTCTCTTTCAACAAGGCTATCAAAAATTGTCTCTGCATCCATTATGCTCCCACATTTGTAATACATGTCAACAAAGGAACTTGCAATGGAGACATCGGTGAAACCCTAATATAATTATATAGGTATGTATTTGATTTCCACGTTACGGGGTTTGTAGGTTGGAACATATTCCAATCACACTAGCAAGGCCCGATCAAATGATTCTTTTTCGCTACCGAGTAACATTTTTAGAGAGTAATTTTTTGTCCCAACTCAACATATCCAACTTTGTGCATGTCTCGTAATAATTACATTCCAGGGAGACAACTTCCCCAGCTTAGGAATTTATTCAAATACTTTGTGTGAATTATCAACATTTCCACATTTGGCATACATTTTCAATAATGCATTTCCAACGAGAAACCTCTCACTTGCAATCCTACTTTTACATTGAACCCATGGACAAACTAAAACTCAAGTGTTTATTCTAAATGTGTTTTAGGTTTGTTAGTAGCCTTTTGTTAGATCATCATATCTTTAAGTATTCTAGTATATGGAGTTGAAGTGTTAGATTATGAAGGATTGAATTTATTCGTATAGGATAGATATATTGATTTCCTTTCCATTGACAACTGGTATTTTTCCTTGCATAACTGGTCTACCAAATGATTTTGACTTCCTATGGCTATGAAGGATGAATTTTAATCCTTTTTAATGGACTTTATCTTGTGATTTGTGGGTCTTTTTTCCATGCTAATATTCTACAATGTTATGCCATGCCATTTTTTTGGGAAGTGAGAACCTATGTTTGTGGATTTTGGTCCAAATACTTATGCTACAAACTACCATATTATATTTATTATTTCATACTTGAATTTGTTACTTGTAGGAGGGAGATTATAGATCTCACTTTTTCCATATTCCTTGACAATTATTTTTTTCACAAATCATTTGTTTCGTAATGATCCGGTTACCATGTTCTTTTTCCTTTATCAATACTTTCAAATGTCCAAGTTTGAATGTACTAGGTGTTTCTTGTGGAGTGAGGTGTTCATTTATAAATTACCATCATCTGAGATTTTGTACTACGGTCTTATGATCAAAAGTTTCAAGGAAACTTAGATTTTTTTAGTTTCAAATACCATCAATGAAACATAGGACTATCATGGATTCTAGTCTCTTACAACTTATACCCAAATTAAGGATATGTTTTTTTGGTGGTTGTACACATATTGTCAACGTTTCTTTGATTTTTATATCAAATTTTCACATAAACTTGTGTTATGTGTTTTTCAACTCTAATTCTTAAATATAGTGCTTCTATAGAACCTTGTTGTCTCCAAGCTTTATATTCTCACATTCGATTGTAATGTTTGCATATTATTTCATGACATGTACACATCTTGTCAAAACTTTCTTAATTCTACATTAAATATGCACATAAATGTGTGCTATGTTTTCTTCATTTATTTGGATCCCAATTGGACAAAGGATAATACTAGGATAAATATCAATTTTATCACTAGAGGAGGGTATTAGACCTCACTGACCTTAGTAAATTTCTCATAATATATGATGATTACTTATAATATTAAGATTGGCTAGTATAGTGTGTCCATGATCTTGACAAAGTCTATAACTATGGTCATAATGGCCTAAATCTCTAGTAAAAGTGTAGATATCTCATTCTCTGAAATGGCTAGTGTTAATGTATGTCTACATTTATTACATCCCTCAATTGTTTGCATTCTGATTGCATTTCTCGGAACTAATATAATGTGTGAACTTGATTGATTTTTTGTGTGGATCAGGTATCTCACTTTTGTTTATTTCTTTTTTGCGATTAGAATAACTTTACTCTTGATCAACCTCAGAAACGACACAAAAATTGATGTTCATGTTTCTTCTCATCCAAATTCTACCATGTATAATGGAAGACCGAATGCAAAAGAGTCTTTCATACATAAGATTAAGAAATTCGTAGCTCTGGGCTGGAATCAAAACATCAAAGGTGAAATATTATAGGATGGAATACCACTTAACACCAAAAATATGGTGACCTCCATGGTCAAACGAGTGCTTTTAAATGGTGCGGTTTTGGAGTTAAATGAAGATGGGGATACTCCTTAGCTATATCCTGTCAAGGTTGATTTTGGGCTACCTATTCTAGTAGCTCCTTTATCTATTGCTTTTGTTTCCTTGCCTCGTCTGGAGATATCTTCTTGTTTAATATAGAAATGGTGTAGATATTTATTTGAAACATAAATATATCCTTCTAAATTGGGCTATTTATTGAGGTGTATTTGACCAAGTTACCAACAAATCAGGAAAATGTGTTGGTGATGCATGTTGCGACATTGTTTGTCTCGGGGCATGATTATATATTTTGTCCAAATTTGAAGTCTTTTAATTTTGATCTTTTGGCTATTATGAGATTCTCCTTTTGGTGTGATTATTTTTCTACGAGTGTTGGGGAACAAATCCTTTTACTAGT
Source organism: Pinus albicaulis (assembly GCA_034641835.2). Taxonomy (NCBI): domain Eukaryota; kingdom Viridiplantae; phylum Streptophyta; class Pinopsida; order Pinales; family Pinaceae; genus Pinus; species Pinus albicaulis. Next base: position 586,477,126 of record CM076581.1, read on the forward strand.
ATTAGGAACTAGGGCTGTGAGTTTTTATAATCTTTTATATAATTATTAGTGGCCACTTTAAGGAGTTGCCCGGTTATAAAATATACCCCCCCATGTAATAAGAAACTTCAAATAACCTGTCATCTTTTTATTTGTTCCTTGAATTCACAGTTCATTTATTCCATACATATTAGTTAAGAACACATTGATTTAATGTTGTGTTGAGACTGATTTCTGATGCAAGTTTTATCATTTTATTAACCACAGATAATTATATAACACTAGCCCAGTAGAAAAATATGATATTAAAACTTTGCTAGCCTTTCTAACTTTTTTTCTTTCTTTTGACTAGCTTCCTCTTGTCCATACATGGCAAGTGTACCCACCCCTGTTCTCATTGCATTCAATTTGGAATCCTTCTGATATAAGCCATGAGTGCAAGCTGTCTGTTCCACCTATGTTTCCTAGGATTTGCACCTGCCCCAAACCAAAAACAGAAGCACAAACATGAGCACAAGTAACCACATGTTGTAGGGAATACATGAACCTTGGTGGGTGCAGTAATAGTGCCCTAATTTCACCGATCCAGGAAATCCCTATTGGAAGCCTTTCTAACATGGATAAATAAAATAAACATAGTAATCCTAAAGCCTCATGATTGCCTTTGCACAGAAAAACCCTACCAAGCCACAACTGACATCACCAACCAAGAAGTAACCTGGCATATCAAGATAGACTAGCTGAATCAATTTGCAAACTGAGAGATGCAGTAGCCAAAGTGTTTTCACATAGGTTACAATCCTTGTAGATTTAGATCGGGTTGTATTAAAGCATGTATAGTAACTGTTACATTTCTCTTTCTATACTTGTAATTTTCACGCTGATTGTTATTTTGGTTCAATTTTATTGCAATTGTTCATAAACCTTTTGTATGAAAGTTTATCTTCCACAACTATTCAACTTATATTGTGATGTTCCATATTTCTTGCTTTTGCAGCCTTGGGCCTGCATAATCTGAATCTACACCTTCTCTAGAGTTTTCTACCAGAAATAAATATTTCTACTTCTTCTTGCTCTGTGGCTACATGCCTCTTTGGTAACAATTCATAACACAGCTAGAATCTCACTCTCTTGATAGCAATACGCATATGAGCTATTGTTCTGTAGCATAGCCTTCAAAACAAGAATCAAGTTGAGTTTCATATTCCTTTTAGTGTATATAATAGGGAATTTTTTCAGCACAACTGTGAAACATCATATGCAGGGTAGCCTGTTTTGAGATTGTTCTATCAAAGAGATGATGACAAAGGAATAGATGTAGAACAATGCGGTACATCATGGATGAATGATTGACAGTAACTTCGTTGAATCTCTTCTATCATTTAAAGGTAGTAATGAGGCTTTGCTATCTGGTTATTGTATTGAGAATTGTAGTGTATTTTAACCTTTAATTAGGCATCTACAGATGAAGAATTGTAACCACAAAAAGTAGTAGCTATCAAAGGAGGATATACAAACAGCCTACCAGAGTGTGAAGATACCTCCAAGAATTGTATGAAGTAGAATAACGTTGAGTAATTTTCATTTTGTCACTGAATATTGTGTCTATATGGCATGTTTTATTACATGCTTCATATTTAATGCAAGTCAGATATTAAATTGGATTCAATTGGTGTATTACTGTTAAAGTCTACACAGACTTCCTACGAGAAAACACTTAACTTTAACCCTTATGCACTTTATTTTTGGCCATCTATATAATAATTAGTTATGTTCTCTTTAAGGCAATCAAAAAATAAATTTACAACCCATCAAAAAATAATCTTTCATCTCTTCCTTGAGCACTTACCTTTCTGTTAAAATTTTCTCTTCTTTGGGAAAATGACAAATACTCATATGAGAACTTGTTGCATATTAATGAATTCTTTCTCTGCCTTGTGTAGGTATCTAGATCAGCTTGGAATTTCATCGACATATGATACTAAATTTAATTGCAGACAAAGCTTGATTGGTGGTAACTATGGCCTTCTTAACACAACAAATTTTGCACCCAATCCTGATTATTATAGGTGAGCAGTTCATGATCTACTAGACCTCTTTAGATTGTGGGGCTGTTTTAGTTAATGTCAAGAAACTCCAAAGAATTCAATTTGGAATTTGAAAGAACTGTCTCCGTTATTGAGGGAGTAAAATATTATTTTTTATATAGAAACTGAGGGAAGTCTTCATGCTTGTCTTTCTGATTATGATTCAGTGCACTGCTTTGGCATCGGTTGATGGGGAGAGGTGTACTTTCCATCAATACTACAAGGCCACCCTATCTGCGTGCATATGCTTATTGTGCAAAGAATGATGTCAGTATCGTGCAGTACTCTTTTCATTCTTTCTTTATCCTAGTTAATATGTGGACATATAACTTTTTCTTGTTGGTTATTTTTGCACTTTTAAAGTTGAATGAAACTCTGTAATTTTAATAAAGTGGGAATAACATTGTATCGAGAACATTGGGTGGTCATTAAAACGTAATTTTAGCATAATTATCAAGCATCTGTTCAATTCCCTTTGATCTTAGAAAGGAACAAAATGCAACACTAAGAACAATAACATACATTTACGTCTACATTTATTACATCCCTTAATTTTTTGCATTCCTGATTGCATTTCTCAGAAATAATATAATGTGTGAACTTTAGATTGATTTTTGTGTGGATCAATATCTCACTTTTGTTTATTTCTTTCAACAGATTGGAATAACTTTACTCTTGATCAACCTCAGCAACGACACAAAAATTTATGTTCATGTTTCTTCTCATCCAAATTCTACCATGTACAAGGGAAGACCAAATGCAAAAGAGTCTTTCATATATAAGCTTAAGAAATTCGTAGCCTGGGCTGGAATCAAATCATCAAAGGTGAAAGATTATAGGATGGAATATCACTTAACACCAAACGATGGTGACCTCCATAGTCAAACAGTGCTTTTAAATGGTGCAGTTTTGGAGTTAACTGAAGATGGGGATATTCCTTCGTTAGATCCTGTCAAGGTTGATTCTGGGCTACCTATTCCAGTAGCTCCTTTATCTATTGCTTTTGTTTCCTTGCCTCGTCTGAAGATCTTTTCTTGTTTAATATAGCAATGGTCTATATATTTATTTGAAACATAAATATATCCTTCTAAATTAGGCTATTTATTGAGGTGTATTTGACCAAGTTACCAGCAAATAAATAAAATGTGTTGGTGATGCATGTTGCCACATTGTTTGTCTCAGGGCACGGATTATATAAATTTTTCCAAATTCAAAGTCTTTTAATTTTGATCTTTTGGCTATTATAAGATTCTCCTTTTGGTGTGGTTATTTTTCTACTGGGCTGGGGAACAAATCCTTTTACTAGTATTAGGAACTAGACTATAGTTTTTATAATCTTTTACATCATTATTAGTGGCCACTTTAAGGAGCTGCCAATTTATAAAAGATACCCTCCTATGTAAGAAGAAACTTCAAATAACATGTCACATTTTTATTTGTTCCTTGAATTCACATTTCATTTAGTCCATACATCTTAGTTAAGAACACATTGATTTAATGTTGTGTTAAGACTGATCTCTGATGCAAATTTTGTCATTTTATTAACCACGGATAATTATATAACACTAGAGCAGTAGAAAAATATGATATTAACACTTTGCTAGCCTTTCTAACTTTTTTTATTTCTTTTGACTAGCTTCCTCTTGTCCATACATGGCAAGTGTACGCACCCCTGTTCTCATTGCATTCAATTTGGAATCCTTCAGCTAGAAGCCACGAGTGCAAGCTGTCTGTTCCACCTATGTTTCCTAATATTTTCACCTGCCCCCAACTAAAACCAGAAGCACAAACATGAGCACAAGTAACCACATGTTGTGGGGAAGACATGAACCTTGGTGGCTGCAGTAATAGTGCCCTACTTTCACTGATCCATGAAATCCCTATTGGAAGCCTTTCTAACATGGATAAATAAAATAAACATAGTAATCCTAAAGCCTCATAATGGCCTTTGCACAAAAAAACCCTACCAAGCCACAACTGACATCACCAACCAAGAAGTAACTTGGCATATCAAGATAGATTAGCTGAATCAATTTGCAAATAGAGAGATGCAGTAGCCAAAGTGTTTTCACATAGGTTACAATCCTTGTAGATTTAGATCAGGTTGTATTAAAGCATGTACAGTAATTGTTACAGTTCTCTTTCTATACTTGTAATTTGCATGCTGATTGTTATTTTGGTCCAGTTTTATTGCAATTGTTCATAAACCTTTTGTATGAAATTTTATCTTCCACAACTATTCAACTTATATTGTGATGTTCCACATTTCTTGCTTTTGCAGCCTTGGGCCTGTATAATCTGAATCTACACCTTCTCTAGAGTTGTCTACCAGCAATAAGGATTTCTACTTCTTCTTGCTCTGTGGCTACATGCCTCTTTGGTAACAAGTCATAACATTGCTAGAATCTCACTCTCTCGATAGCAGCATGCATATGAGTTTTTTTTTTGTAGCATAGCCTTCAAGACAAGAATCAAGTTGAGTTTCACATTCCCTTTAGTGTATATAATAGGGAATTTTTGCAGCACAACTGTGAAACATCATATGCAGGGTAGCATGTTTTGAGATTGTTCTATCAAAGAGATGATGACAAAGGAACAGATGTAGAAAAATGCAGTACATCATGGATGAATGATTGACAGAAACTTTGCTAAATCTCTTCTATCATTTAAAGGTAATCATGAGGCTTTTATGTCTGGTTATTGTATTGAGAATTGTAGTGTATTTTAACCTTTAATTAGGCATCTGCAGATGAAGAATTGTAACCACAAAAAGTAGTAGCTATCAAAGGAGGATATACAAACAGCCTACCAGAGTGTGAAGATACCTCCAAGAATTGTATGAAGTAGAATAACATTGAGTAATTTTCATTTTTTCATTGAAGATTATGTCTATATGGCATGTTTTATTACATGCTTCATCTTTAATGCAAGTCAGATATTAAATTGGATTCAATTGGTGTATTACTGTTAAAGTCTACACATACTTCCTACGATAAAACACTTAACTTTAACCCTTGTGCACTTTATTTTTGGCCATCTATCTAATAATTAGTTATGTTCTCTTACCACCAGTTATGTTCTCTTTAAGGTAATCAAAAAATAAATTTACAACCCACTGATTAGTTAATTCATGCACAACTTAACCAAAATAGGTTTCCTTGTTGTGCAGGTGTTTATTACTGTTGTGAATTGTGTGTGGCACTGAACTGGGATTGAGTTTAATACACAGTTCAATGCTTAGATTTTTTTATAATCCAGAGCCAATTCATCCCTTTATCTTGTCCATTCTAGCCACATTTCATGATTGAAAGTAAGATTAGGTCAAGATGCATCCAGGGTGAAAATTGTTTCATTCATAATTGACTTCATCACATCCACGAACAACTTGCCAGTAATTGATATCTGGCCAGATTTGTCATGCCTATGGAACAAGATGGTTCTTTGGGTTATATTTTATCTGGACTTATCTTTGGGTTATATTTGATTTAGACTTATAATTTATAACTACCAGATTTGAAAAGAGGCATATACTGAAAATGTATCTCTCCTTGTACAAATTTAAAACAAGACATCATTTGTACAACAATACTAGGAGAGCATTGGCAAGTTCTAGAGTGGACCTCCTCTCCAATCAATGGAGCTATCAGGTAAATACGGGGTGCCACTGCTACTACTTGTGGGATTCTGCTACAAACATATTCATGGCATGGCATGGGCATGACATGGGGAATTCTGAATGGAGTTTTTCTACTGGTTCTCTGCATCATTGTTGATGATTATAATTTTAACAGATTCAACAGGGTGGCTACAACTAGCACATATTCCTTTCAATATCCAGATTTTGAAGGCACGAGAAGGAATAATATTTTGAAGAAGTGAGAAGCAGTTCACCTTATTATAGTTACCATGCTAGGTCTTCCTTTAATAGATTCCCAGCATCAAATAATTTTCATAAATATGGTTGTGTAAGAATCGTGATGGTGTTGTAATGTAAATTATGTTTCCATAGTTGAACATCTGAAGTATTTTGTGATATTTTTATTGTGCCATGGCACCTGGATTGGATCCAATGTTTATCAACACTTTTTTAATAGCATGTTTTCTTTTCTTCCCGTTGTTGTTCATTTCTCCTCAAACTCCTCTCCAACATCAATATCAGTGCTAGTAGTAGCATGAGCAACAACACTATGCTTAGGAGAACTAGAAGAACGCGTTTTCCAAACTGCATGAGAACTACTTCCCTCACGAGTCACCATGTGACATGCTTGGTCTCGGTGGTTCTCTTCATTCTACTCTTGGTTCAACTACCATATCTTCATTGGAACCAACACCCCGAACTCCACTTGACAACGATTCACAATTTTGTAGTAGTGATTTTCCATTTGTACTGGTGATTCGCCATGATTTTACAAGATAATATAATCTCATGAGAAATTTGCCAAAAAATTATATATACATATTACATTATTAATAAAATCGCCTTCCATTTTTCCTATGTATCATGGGGATCCACCCATTTATTATATATATAAATTTAGGGGGGTTCTTAAAATTTTCCCTGCCTATTAACATTTGCACAATGTCTTATGCTAAATGATTGAAATTGTCTAACAATATTTTTTGTTTCTCCATGCAGTTGCTTTGACATATCATTTTTAACTTGGTACACGTCTTTCATATGGTTGCACACAAGTTAGGAATTGGTGAAAACTACAATTCCATTTGATCCATACTCCCTAGTTGTTCCTAAGCCTTCTATCAATGCAATATAATATGCTTCATTGTTTGTTGTTCTTCCAGGTATATTCATTTTCCTTTGAAGGACTTTGTTCATCGCAATATTGCATAGCACATAAGTAATCATTGTTTTCCCTGGATTGGGATAACAAGAAACATCTATGCATAATGTCCATTTTTCAACCATGTTTAATGGGTTTTATGATCCCTGTAAAAAACAAATTCAATTTAAAATATTAAATTCATTTATTGCAAATGCCTTAATTTATGGGAAAATGATAATAAATAGATATCTATTGTGATTGAATAGTGGAATACTACAACGATTTATGAATAATATATTTATTTATTACAAATTCCTTAGTTTATGGGAGAATGATAATAAATAAATATATATCGTGATTCAATAGTGGAATACTACCAGGATAAATAACCTAGTTTCAGAACCATCTTTAATGTTCTCCTTCGTAATTATACAACGTTTGCATACGCTGTTAGTTTACTGTTACTGTTTATTAGGGAGGCTCACTGGAGTAATTTTTTGTGTTGTTAGTTTACTGTTATTGTTCGTTCGGGAGGCTCACTGGAGGAATTTTCTGCGTTGTTGATGTGCTAGAGGAATCGTTGGTAGAGTACAACCCCTATGTTGGACACTCATGTGTACCTTAGTCTACTCATTCAAACCAAAATTTTTGTTGTTTATGGTTGAATTTGTTTAATTTCGACATTCTCTGAGAGATGTATGAATCCAAAATTCATATCATATTCTATAAGAGGTATGCACTACTCCCACCTTTTAAATGTGATATAAATGTGATATTTATAGTAGTTACTTCTAGGGAGAACTAGATATATACTAATTATTTTATTTATCCATTTTATTGAAACAATGGTGAAAAAAAATCAAAAGATGAAGGTTCTACAACTAGGGTAATGAATTATCGTTGGTGGGAAATGAGACCAAAAAAAACTGCAATTAATTAATAAAAAATATGGTTGGGTTTGACGGTAGCATGATCTTGGTTGGGTAAAATGTCAAATCATAATCATATTTCCATGTGGAGGCCCATTAGGTTGTGTTTCAATTGTGAATTTATTGATAGTTGGAGGGTTACAAGAGAGGAATATTGTTAAGAGAGAAGATAGGCTCATTAAAGAGATTTTTGGGTAAGAGAGATGCTCGGGAAGAAGAGCATCAGATACGAGAGTATGGATATATGAGTTTACAAAGAGTTCACTAAGTGGAGGGGGGAATTCCTAAAAATAGTAAGGTAAGATAATAAATTAATGAGAGGAGAAGAAACTAATTAGAATTAGGAAGTGTAACACTAATGGATAAATAAAAAAGGAATTGTTTTGTATGATGAAATTAAGACTAATTGAAATAGAGAGATGTGTTTATGGGCATGTGAGAATTAACGAACGAAGTACATCTACATCATAAAATGTAATGAGTGAGTTAAGTGAATTTTTATCTGGCATCCATGGAGGAGGTCATATTTAAACAATATTTGTTCTTTGAAATGGATGAATACTTGATAAACTATTTTAATCATAATGATAAAAATTTGAAGTATTAGTGTCTGAATCATATCAAACTATCAAATTTTCAAACTCTTTTGCTTAGATCAATTGAATTTGGTAATTTTCCCCATGCGGTGTTACAAAAACAAACTTGTCCTACATGCAAGTCTCTAGTTTTTTCTTCAAAAACTAGAGCGACAACATGTGGAGCACAACAGGGTGTACAACCTGAACAACAGCACGCTGGAACAGAAGGTGGGAGGTGGGATTTTTGTTTTTTTTTTGTTTTTTTCACCCTATAACAATAATTTTAACTATAGCAATTTCTATTGGTTATTTATTTATGGCTTTTGTTTTAAACAGGTGGACAATCGGGTTTATGAAGTTAAAGTATGTGTGTGATATTTCTATATATTGAGAGATACATGTGCACATGAGTAACATGAATTTTACATTACAGTGATATGACAAGATATTTTTCATATGCATACTTAACAAGTAACACAAATCTCTCTCTCTCTCTCTCTCTCTCTCTCTCTCTCTCTCTCTCTAGATATATATATATATATATATATATATATATAGTATGGATAAAGAAAAAATGATTAAGAGATAAGGAATGTTCTCAGTATTGTAAGAGATAGTTGTTTTTGAGACAATCCTATATTATTAACTCTTATTGCTGAAAACTAGATTATACATTTCATATTTTTATTAATAAAAAAAAATTCACAATACTATTCATATTGATTGTATTTAATTTGAATTATTTATTCTCTTTTTTTCACAGTACTATGCCTAGTAGATTTCGCCAGAGCTTTCTATATGCCAAGGTGTAACGATGGAGAATAGTTATAGGCATAGAAGAGTCATCGAATATTTTTTATGCTAGGAAGAAATGCTACTCCACAGGTGCTACTAGACCAGTCAATACAAGAGACATAATCTGATATCGCCATAGTTTGAGTTATTGAATAAACCTCTCACTTGCATAATAAATGGTCTAGGAACAATTTAATGCAATGTTTGATGTGATCGTACAAGTGTAAGTTGATGTTTCGGTGTATTTATTGTTTATCTGTACAGAATTTGGTATTCTAAGGCAGAAACATTTTCTACAATTTGGTTGACTTTTCTCAACCCTCTATAGAAGCTTTTTGTACCAATGTATTTTTCCAGCAAACGTTGATTCATTATGGAAGTAATGATTTCACATTATGTTAGCCTTAGAAAATAATGCACAAAATCTAAAATCCTAAAACACGCATAATTTTTCAAGATACTCAGGTTGAAGAACTATGAGTGAATTCACTGCAGTTCACGAGCAGAACCTAGAAGTTTTCGTATCAAGAAGAGTGAACATATCCATGGTAGAGAAATTATGGCCACATCATATTTCTGAACAAATGAATGGGTTGGCATAATATTTGAATAATTGTCTTCTTGGCATATCATTTGTAGGAACTTTGTGCCTATATTGTGTATGTTGCTACTTAGTACGGAGAGTTTCCACAATAGGGTTTAGATTCAACAATCAAAGGAGTTTATTCGATAGGAGATTACAGTTGGTGGTATGAGTTATAAATCGTCAACATGAACCTATAGTCGCATGAAGTTCTAGTCACAACATCGAAGCTATAGTAAGTGCATGAATAAAGCTTGCTAACGAGAAGCTTTGTATCACGCATATTTTTAGAATAGTCTCGTGAATTCTGGGTTTATTCATACCAGCAATACTTCATTATGATGACTTTGGTAATTCCTAACAAATTACTCAAAATAACTTCGGTAATTCCAAGGCACAAGGACAAACTCTTTTCAAAAACCTTCTCATTTTAGAGTTCCAAAATAGGAGGAAGAGGTTGTATACTTGGTCTGGATGACGAGGAGGCTGACAAGAGGATGAGGATGAGGAGGTTGATAGGAGGAAGAGGCTCCGTAATTCCTCCAACGATGACGAAGCCAACCAATCCTACAAAAAACCCTTTAAAAAATTAAAATCAACAGAAAAATCTGTAAAAAATAAAAAAACTTGAAATAACCTCCATGCCACATACACTATCAGAAAATCAATTCATGCACCTACGCAACCACTAACGATAACTAACAACAAAGAAATATTTCTGTGGAATTAGGGCCGCGATAATATAAACATTAATTTGGTTGAATTAATAATTCGACCGAATTATTAATCCAGTCAAATTATTCTTTCGGTTGGATTAATAATTTGGCCGAAATAATAATTCAGTCGAAAAAAAATTATTACCATTTTTTCCACCTCCGTCCAAAAATCTGATTAATGGTTGCTGTTAATGTAAACGAAATTAATATTTCATCTGAATTAATTTTAATAATTTGGCCGAAAAAAAAACTTAGTTTGGCTGAAAAAGTGTGACTATGAATTTTTCGAGCGCATTTCTCACAAAAGTGTAACCCAGCGTCACATGTTTCACAATTATTAACCATTATATTTCAAAATTTCATATATATATATATATATATATATATATATATATATATATATATATATATAATCATTTTTTTATGGTGGAAATGGATTCAATGCCATCAAGAACCCCTAGAGCACCCAAAATTCTGAAGCTTGACAGTTGTAACCAGGATTTCTAGGGATCACTTCCCACTGGCTCATTAGAAAATACTAACCCCGAAAATGTCAAGGAGAATTGACCATGTCAACTCCCATTAGCAAGGCAATTTTAACGAGGGGAAATACACCAATTGAACTAAACCTCATAGCTAGAAATAAAATATATATAAAAAATTAGCTATAAATTAAGATTCATTTGATAATAATATTAAAATAATAATAATAATAATCATATTCTTAACCATTATACTTTAAATTTTCATTTTCATATATATATATATATATATATATATATATATATATATATATATATATATATATATATATATATATATATATATATATATATATATATATTTCAATAAATTCGGTCGTGGGAGTGTTTTATTCTTTTTTTTTAAGTGCCATCAAGAACCCCTGGGTGCTCTAGAGCACCCAAAATTCTAAAGCTTCACAGTTGTAACCAGGATTTACAAAAATTTCTTTCGGATTTCGTCAAAATATTGCTAGATTTTCTATTCTTTTCTGGAAAAAAATGTCGTATCCTCGAGCTACTCTTATATATATCGTTGAAAATGGCAAACAAAAAATATTGAAAATGGCACCCATGAGGCTTCTAATTTAATTTTACCTTAATTAAATTAGAAGTAAAATTTAATTCCACATCACATGACAGCTTGTAAGTGTTAACTAAGTCAGGAAGAATTATCTAGTTCAGTTAATTCGATTTGAGGGTCAAACTGGAGGCATGCAGAGTCCACTTTAAGTTTTAGGGGGTCCAGTTACAGTTATTTGTGAGTTGTAATTAGTTAACTCAACTATTTGATTTAAAATAATTTTAACTAGTTCTAACTAAGAGATGAGCTAATGATAGGTCCAGCGAATTAAATCTGATTTAATTCACATGCAATGGTCAATCAGTTAACTGATAATTCTCTATAAATAGTTGTTACATGTTAGTTCTAAGGAATGCCCAGTTGAGATTGGAGTTAAAGGGAAGATAAATATCAGTTGTATATTAGAAAAATTGTATAGGTCATGCATGAGGTCATTAGGATGCCTTGAAGGAATTGCACAATCAATTCTTGGGAATTTCCTATTTAATATGGCCACAATTCCTCCAATAATGTGTAAGCAAGGTTGGTCAAACAAAGGCTGAGAATTGGATAAGTATTGGACCGATTTTTCCTAGGTCAGAGTGAGACAGTCAATAGAGTCCAGAGGTTTCTGAGGAAGGGAAATATCATTGTATTGTTTCATGAGCTTGACTTTATGCAGTATACAAATAGCGGGGTTTTGAGCAATTTATTTCCCCAAATACATCTTTTGTTGTGTGATTGATAATTTCATTCTCTTACTTGTTATGTGATTGTGCAATCGAAATTGGTTTCCGCAATTTGTAGAAGTGATTCTGTATTTTTTTTTAGTACATTAGAAGATCAAATGAATCCATTTAGATATTTCTACATGGTATCAGAGCAAGATTTTTTTGGGCGGTGAGTTTGCAAAAAAAATATGAAATTTTTGTGCAAAATTTTCAAAAAAAAATAGTAGATCTAGATTCCTTGCGAAAAAATACCCAACTTGAAAAAAAAAAAAAAATATATATATATATATATATATATATATATCAAATTGGAGTTCGGATGAGGGAGATATCGCCAATTTAAAATCATCTCTTTTTTCAGAAAATTTTGTGACGGCAAGACAATTACAGTGTGCGTGAGTTAAGAACATCTATGCACTTGAGGTGCCAGATGAATTCAAATCTTTGAAGAGAAAAGAAAATGTTAGAGACTTGGTTGTTGAGACGAAGCATGAATTACCTCTCAACATGTAGCCTCTGAAGAAGCCTCAGAAAGTTGTGGAGCAGCCACAATTAGAGAAGCAGAGAGGAGACCAAGTGGAGGCATCCACTCAAGTAGAGACCTATGTAGGGGGGGGGGATTTCAAGCCAGGTGGGAAGAGGGATCACATGCAACCATACCTCCAAGAGAGAGGTGGGGTGATGTGAAGTCCTAATCCCAAGAGAATAAATCTAGGCAAGGTCCATTGAGATGTCTTGTCTAATGGATCATTACCTTGATAAAGGAGCCCACAGTACACAGTAGCAGGATGGATCAGTAGCGGTTGATGTAGTAAAATGTCAGAGTGACAGATGTCAGATGTTAGAGCGCAGATCAGAGTTGGAAGTAGTGCAGATGGCATAGATGCAAACTAACCAGTAGTGCAGAGTTTTCAGTAGATAGTGTAGTAGCTTGTAGTAGTCAGAGACTCTGGAGACACATGCATCATACTGATTTATTTTGGATGATTTTTCAGTTTCATAAGTTGCAGTTGCAAACAAGACTAGAGAAGTGTTGCATGTAGAATATTCCAAAGGTATCGAATCGGGATAAAGTTGAATTCCTTTCTTGTTGAGAGGGAGTGCTGAAAATGGCACCCATGAGGCTTCTGATTTAATTTTCCCTTATTTAAATTAGAAGTAAATTGTAATTCCACATCACATGATAGCATGTAAGTGTTAAATGAGTCAGGAAGACTTATTTAGCTCAATTAATTAGAGTTGAGGCTCAAACTAAAGGCATGTAGAGTCCACTCTAATTTGTATGGGGTTGAGTTATAGTTATTTGTGAGTTGTAATTAGTTAACTCAACTATTTGAGTTAAAATCAGTTTAACTAGTTCTAACTGAGAGATGAGATAGTGATAGGCCCAGTGAATTAAATCTGATTTAATTCACATGCAGTGGTAAACCAGTTAACTGATAATTCACTATAAATAGATTTTGCATGTCGGTTCTAAGGAAGGCCCAGTTGAGATTGGAGTTAAAGGGGAGATAACTATCAGTTGTATGATTAGAAAATTGTACAGGTCATACATGAGGTCATCAGGATGCCTTGCAGGAAATTGCGCAATCAATTCTTGGGAATTTCCTATTTAATATGACCACAATTCCTTCAAGAATGTGTAAGCAAGACTGGTCAGACAGAGGTTGATAATTGGTTAAGTATTGGACCAATTTTCCTAGATCAGAGTCAGATAGTCAGAAGAGTGTAGAGGTTTCTCAGGAAGGGAAATATCATTGTATTGTTTCATGATCTTGAATTTATGCAATATACAGATAGTGGGGTTTTGAGTAGTTGTTTTCCCCAAATACATATTGTGTTGTGTGATTGATAATTTCTTTCTCTTAATTGTTATGTCATTGTGCAATCAAAATTAGTTTCCGCAATTTGTAAAAGTGATTCAATATTTTATTTTCGTACATTACAATATCAGTTGAATCCATTTATATATATGTGTGTGTATCACATTAAAAAAATTATACAACCTAGTAAACAAAAAAATCTAAATATTATTAAAAAAGATTAGTATAAAAGGTGCAAACTTTTAATGTTTGTGCTTTTAAATATTTTATCCCTCTCTACACTTCATAAATCTTAAATTAAAATAAATCTATACTAATTTAAAATAATTTAGTAATTAAGAGAATAAAATTCCATTTCTATTAATTACTTTAATTACAATTTTATAAATAAATTATTTTTAGTTATTTAAAATAATATTATTATTTATAAAAAATTAGACCTTCACTTAATTAAATATTTTAGATTTTTTCTTTTAAAGTGTATTTTTTTAATTAATTACAACGATTATTATATATTTTTGCTAAAAGTAAATTTCAATCTATCACTAATATTTATAAAAATAAATAATATTTTATATAATCATTAATAAAAGTACTAAAAAAAAGTCATAAAATAGTTAAAAATTTAATAAAATATAATAACTATTTAATAACCAAATCGTTTAGTACTTTAAAGAGAAAAAGGAATATTTATCTCAATTATTTGATTTTATCTTTTAAATGTGTAATCAATTTTGAATTAAAATAAATTTAGACTAATTTAAATATTTTCATTATATAAATTTTTTATTATAAAATATATATAGTAATCTAATTTTATAATATAATTTTAAGATATATAATAATACAAATTTGAAATATTGAATTTAAATTAAATTAAATTACAACTCCAAAATATCAAGATGGGTTATTTTTTTTAGAATTATAGGTTTGTTAAATTTAAAAGGTTCTTGATTTCTATATAGTATTAAAAAAATCTAAAAATAATATTATATTTATTTTTTTCTCGTGAATATTTAATTTGTTGGAGTAATTTGTGTGAAGGTCAAGATCTACTATAACATTAAGAATATATCCAAGATTCAATAAAATTTAAATCTATTAAAAATTTATAATTTAACAAAAACCAAAACTCCACAAAAGTTAATGAAAGAAAAACAAACCTAAAAAAAATACTACACACTCATTATTAATGCAAAAATAATTTTCAGTTGAAATGCATGAAATAAAAAATGAAAAGAAATACACACATCATCCACAATATATAGAAAAATTTGTCTTAGAAAATCTTTATAGGAGAAAACCCAATTAGAAAGTGATGTTGCTTGGCTCTCTTTTCTCTAGTATGAAAAATGTGCAAGTACAAAGAAGAGGTACTCTCTATGGATTAACCTGAGACCTATTACCTATATATCTACTACAAAATATAATCCCCTATGTTTTCTCTTTAACTTCCCACTCTCGGCAACTTTTCTCATATGGAATAAAATAAAATTTCCTAGAATGGAACTCCTACTCCTCTAAGTGGCCCGATATATAGCATGGCCTAAAATCTAACTAGGGGCGAGGCTTGACTTCCTCAACCCTAAAAAAATTGATAAGATTCTTGGAACTTCTAGAGACTTCTTGAAATCTCGTGCATGACCAACCCTCATGTGTGAGTAAGGGGGTTAATGCAGCATCCACTTGTACCATGGTGGTCAAATAAATAGGTTAACTTGTGGAAGGAAAAGCTTTCTCATACGAGCTCCTATTGAGGTGATTCTTATGCATTTGGAAAGTTATCAATGTGTATATAATAGAATCTTGATCCATATGAAGTTTAGGACCAAAATAATTGTCATTTAAGGCCTCAAAATGGCTGTGAAATTTTTTCACCCCCAATTTTCCAAACTAAGGTCGTTGTTAAAATGACCTTGCAAGTTGATTCCTCTAATTTTTCCACTATAAAAGCATTGATATGGATTAAAATTAATATAACGATCCAATCTAAATCATTTTTCTAATGAAACTCCTCGCACCTAAATATTTTTTTAGGCTCTTATTAGCGACAACACAAAAGCTTACTAATTCATTGCAAAGAACATACTAAACTTTCATATGATGACAACTTAATTGAAAACCACAAAACAAGAAAGAGTTGTGTCTAGCACTAACCCATAGAAATTACTTGTTGTAAATCATGTTGGGTCCTTCGTTTTGGGAACCAAGGTGACACGTTGGAAGTTTGGCTACATTTTTCCAAAGGGAAGATGCGAAGGAGACAACTGGAAAAGAAGAAGGGATACGCCAAAGACCAGCAGTTGTGCAGGAATGGCTAGAGAAGTCGAGACCTAGGTAGGCGCATCCAAGCGGAAAGGAATGCTGACAACTGAGTAGTAGAAGCAATCGAAAGAGGAAGAAGGCGAAGCCTCAGAGGAAGACGTGGAAGTCCAAGTATGCGCAAGGATATAAAGAAGGCCGAAGGGAAAAGCAAGGGGGATACGGGAAGGGATACTAAAATGTTGTTGCGGAGCTATTCAAGCTTGCACTAGTTCTTATTATCTTGTTTTTATATTGATCTTTGATGTTAGTTTCTTGTTCTAATTATGAGGCTTTTGAGCCAGTTGTAATGTTGCAAGGATTAATAGAAAAGTAAATTACATGGATGCCTAAAGTATTTTGTATGTTTATATGGCTTTTAAAAAATTTAATATGACTGCACCTGTATGATATTCATTCCTTTTATGAGTTTTATCTATTGCGATCGGATTCCTAACTATCACAGTTTTGGGTTCAGTGGCATTAATGTAATCTATGTGATTCCTTCTGATAACAGATTCCAACCCTTAACTGACTAAGGTCACGACATGCCTTGGGTGATACGCCTTATTCATCCTAAATAAGGTGAAAATTTTGGTGATGTGCTAACTACAAAGGAGATTTTGTTGGCACGTGTGCTTGAACCTGGGGTCTCAACCCAACCATTACATTTGCGCCAACAAATGTTTTTGTTGTTTGGACCCTGAAATTTTCCAAAGGGGTTTGGAATATGGTGTCGAGGATCTTTAAGAAGGAACTATAATATTGGTGGCATAAAAAAGTAGAATGGTTCGCCTCTCAATAAGAGTCAACTTCATCGACGAGGTGTGAAACAATTGAAAGAAGAGATATTGTATGCAAAAACTTCTAGTGATCAATACGATACCTTCTAGTGCAAGTTCCCAGAGAGGATCTACAATTGGTTGCAGAGATTGTAAGTAAAATGAAACCAAGTGGACAGAACCAATCTCGTCATACCTGGACTCAAGCATATCTTGTAGAGCTACAGCGACTTGACATAGATCTAACATGAGTTGTGTATTTTTGGGTGTAGAACACTCTAGAGGGATACATTATTGAGTTTTCTGCATAATGTCACCAATCCTTCTCTAAGGTTGAGGTTGTGTTCAACTCGGGATTGGGAGGAAGACTACTAAGGGAAATCTCGTTGTGGGTTAAGGCTCTGATGGTGGAGGAAAACGTGTTGGTGTTCCAGAACCCACCCATGGCAGCTTAAAAGCCTAGTACTTTGGGAAGGACCTAAAGGGATGGATGCTACCTAGTGGGGAGCTATGAAAATATCGAATAAATGGATGCGGATGACTTCCAGAAGGCCAGATATTTGAGGGCGAAAAGGAGAGAACATATAGCTTAAAAATGGTGGGAGAGGGATCTATGGGAAATTAATAGAAGGATGAAGGGACTACACCAAGCAAGAGTGGTGTTAGGAGATACAAAAGAGAGAGAGAGAGAGAGTGGAGGTTAGCCCGTCAGAAATAAAAAATATGGTTGTAGCAACTGTGGGTCAGAAAAGTGACAAGGACCCCTTTCTGCTAGCAGAAATGGGAACATCAGATGGAAAGGTCTTCGTAGGCTCCGAGGAAGGCCCGAATGATTACATGCACTTTGAAATGAGGAGATTGTTTGCTGAGAATGATGTTTCCCCCATAAGAAATTATTTGCATCCCCACAGCTCAAGTAATATCTCCCCCAACCTTCCCCTGGTACTCTATCGTAATCTTGATAATTTTTGTCTAAGTTAATCAAAGTCATAAGGGTTCACAGTGTGCATGCTACCTACAAAAATGGTGTTATTAACAGTAGCAGAAACCTTCAAGGATCATTCCATCATGGTTTGTGGGGTTTATACTCCTCCCACAAGTTGAGTCAAACATGGCACGATCCTTCACCAAATATCTCGAGTTCTCTGGTAGGGGGAATGACAATGTAGAGCACCATTAGTATCTGTGTGAAGCCATCTAGAGGGCCCACCAGATTCCTGATGTTGTAAAGCTAATTGAATTCTAAACCACTCTTTGTGAAAGAGAATTGATATGGTTTATTAAGTGGTCTGAACTACACCAGAATCCAACAATAGACAATGTCAAACGAGAATTTGTGCAGCCAGACGAACCAACAGGGGTTGTATGAGTTATGGGAAATCAAGCAGCGAGAAGGAGAGACTGTCTGGGAGCTAATGCAGAGGTTTAAGGGTGTGATTGGAAATTTTAGCTACCTGGTAAACCCAAATCATAAATAGTATTGATTCATTAAATCGTTATTTCCCCTTACTCGCACACCGTTGACTCAACATAAAATTGATACGTTGCAATACAGTTTGGAGAAGGTGACTTGAATTGAGGCTATGGCAGGATATTCGCATGAATACCAGGGGGGAGAAACCTCACATGACCCATCCATACTAGGTTTGTAGCATCAAGTTTCGGACCTGACAGGGAAGTTGAGGGATTTCAATCGACATGACCTGTGTGACCGAATGTATGGTGTACCAACTATCTTGTCGAGGGACACCTTGATGCAGAGTGCCCAAGGTTGCAGGGCCCAAACACTACATCTACACTAGTGGGGCCATCCAAATTTTTACTCACTATAGGAGTCACGTAGATTGGCACACAAGGTTTATATACAAGGCACACTCAATTTCATACATTTCCAAGCCAACAAAGTACAACAACCGAATACTTTGATATATGCATAAAGTATGTGAATATCCCTTGTCTCTGTCCAATTCTTTAGAAGTATTCCAATGTTCCAAACAACAATTTTTGTGAATTATTTGCTTTGCCAACTCACCATACTGATCAGCATACAACACTAGATGCCCTAGTTGATCAATTAGATGTCATGTTTCCCTTTGTCTTCTATCTTATCCTCCCACCTGAAAACAACATCTTGATTATTGAAATTTTCCTCTTTTCTCTTTCTGTCAAATGTTTTTTTTACTCTGTTTTGAGACTGTTGATAATTACTGTACACCTCTTCCCTCTTTTCTTGCAAATCAATGAACTGATTAATCCTTCTTTGGACCGCATTTGGCTCTTCTTATAATCCCTACAATAATTTCATTATCGTAACTCCAAGGGAACTAGGAAATATTGCTTCACTTCCATAAACTAGCTCATAAGGGGAGGTTCCTATAGATCTTTTGGTAGAAATTCTGTCAGCCCATAAGGAAAATTCTAGCTTCAAGTGCCATGACCTTTTGTTTTCCTGCAAAAATTTCTTGATAATTCAGACTATGCTCTTGTTTGATGACTCAACCAAGCCATTACCTTAAGGATAATAGGTTGTGGAGTGACCAAGGGTGATATTATATTGATTGCAGAAACTTATCAACTCCTTAGACTTGAAAGCTTGAGAATTATCAGTGGTAATCTTCATGGGACAACCAAGCCTTGATAAAATATTATTTTCTAGAAAATGTATGATCATTGAGTTTGTAGCTTGCTTTGTAGGGATTGCTTCAATCCACTTTGTAAAATAATCAGTAGTTGTTAAGATCCATCGATGTTGGACTGAAGATCCAGGATGTATCTCACCAATAAAATCCAATCCCCATTGCTGGAAAGGGGATTCTACAAATATGGGTTTCAAAGGTAATGGGAGCAGCTTTCTTTTTCCATCAAAGATTTGACATTCATGGCAGGAAGAAATCTTTTTGTAGACACCTTTGAACATTGAAGGCCAATAAAAGCCTGCCCTAAGTATATTTTTAGTTGTTGCTTTCCAATAGTGATTACCTCCATAGTCACCCTTATTGAATTCATCAATCACCTTCTCAACTTCATCTTCTAATAAACAGTTTTGGAGTATCTCACTGGTATCCTTCCAATACAAATTCTTCTTCAAGATGCAGTACCTTAGATATTTCAGCTTCAAAAATATGGATTTAAACTTTTTCAATTCAGGAGGAGCCCCGCGATGCTATACAACCAAAATGACATCCTTAAACCAATCAGAAATAGTGAATATCTCTTCTATAGAGATCAATTCTTTGTTGGGTATGTGTTATATTCTTTCCACGACTAGTGACACGTGGGGGGGTGATAGCCCACCCTATACATTGCGCGGGGGGGGTCACAAGGGAGGTGATAGCCCGCCTTGTACATTGCACTGGGCGCAGCAGGCGAGTCATGGGGGGGGGGCAGCCCCCCCTGTCGAGGTCTGGGGCAGCGCCCCGGGAAAATTTTGTTGGACCTTATTTTCTAGTGGGCAGACCCGCCCATGGTTTTGTGCATGGGTTTGCACATGGTTTTGGGGCATGATGGTTTTCAGCTCCTGGTATTTTGTAGATCCGGTCAAGGGAACTATGGTTATGTTCTAATCTAGGGTTAATGGATTGGAGTTTATGTATGCTTCGGCATGTATATATATGTGTTGTAACACTGAAAGGAATATAATGAAAAATCAAGTTGGTCGTCCTGATTTGGGATCTAGGGGAAAATCTCTGTGTATATATATTTTATGTTTTATGCTCTCGCTATTGTTTATTTTATGTTTTAAAGGTTCGTTTGCGAATAATTTTTGTACAGGGTTAAATCCTACATTTGGTATCATAGCTATTTCGGCTTCAAGGGGACGCCTTTGCTGCTAATGGTTTTTTTGCTCGGGAATGAGGTATACCATGTTCAGTGGGAGATCTTCGGGATCGATTCTTGCGGTGAAAGAAGATGGCGAGCGGTGGGAAGATAGAGATCGAGAAATTTAATGGTCAGAGTTTTGAGTTATGGAAGCTCAAGATGGAGGATCTGCTGGTGGATAAAGACCAGTGGATCATGGTAGATCCAAGTACCAAACCAACGGTAATGTTAAATGAAGACAGGAAGAAGTTGGATCGGAAGGTGAAGAGCACAATACGGTTGTGTGTCTCAGATTCGGTATTATTGAATGTATATGGGGAACCTACGGCGAAGAATTTTTGGGACAAACTTGGGACTTTGTACCAATCTAAGTCTCTGGTGAATAAATTGTTCCTGTGGAAAACGTTTTATAACCTGAGGATGAAGGATGGAGATGTCTACTCAACTTAGTGTTCCTAAATTGATGTCATAAATTGTCAACCAGGGCTAGTAAACTGTTGAAGTGAAGTGCACTATATGTGCCTAGGTATCTTCTTTCTACTTCGTTGTGTTTAGTGTTTTTCTAGTGTTTTTGGTTTTGTGTTTTTATGCTAAGAGGAAAAGAACTAAATTGTTGGCAAAGAGAAGTTGTTGATCACACTAAAACAAAGAAAAATCTACTCTAAACTATGTATGGCACCTAAGAACAGAAAAATTTAATCCACGGATTATAAAGCTTGACAGGAAAAGTAACTCATAATATTAAACTCAATCCCATTCATTTCATTAGAGGTATGTTGGAACAACTTGAGAAAAAGGATAAGTTTGATGTAATGAGGTTCTTTTTAGTAAACAACAACTTACAATATCACATAGAAAATCTCATCCATTGTTAGAAATTTGTTGGAACATTTTGAGAAAAGATTATCTGCAACATAGTAAGGATCCCTGTGCTAAAATAACTTATGACACTAGAATTAACCCATTCTGCAACTCAAAATGTTACTATTAAGCCTCATTCATGGGTTAGAGATCTCTTGGAATAGCTTTGGAAAAAGGTTGTTTGTAAAATTATGGGAAATTGCAGAACAGTCAAGAACTCAAAATGATATAACTAATTCTTGTCCATATGATAATGATGTGTTAGAAGATATTAAGAATAAGAGCAGTTTGTAAAATAATGAGGGTCTTTAAGTCTAATTTAACAGGACTAGAATGAAATTAACTAATAAAACTTGAAATACAATGAACAGAACTGAACTAAAATGAAATTAACCTCCGAAGTACTACATCTCTATCTCATTCACGTGTTAGTGATATATTGGAACAGTTTATGAGAACAAGATTGACTGTAATATTCGATGTAAGTAAACAAAAAAACATGATGCTCAGAAAAACTGCCTAGATTAAGAACGAAACAGAGCTAAAAGTCACTTATCTAGAAAATATGCACAAAGCCTTTTGGACAATAGGGGCCCTCTACCACACAAATTCTTAACTCCTTAAAATTGCTTCAGATCATGCATTAAATTTGTACTTCTTTCATTAAAGGAAAATAACATTCAGAAACAGAGTATCACAGTCTTTGAGAACTAAAAACAAAACATCAACTAACTAACTATCTCTCGGTTCACTGAGTTATTCTTATAAGCAAAATACATAATTGTCATTGAGTAAAAATAGGCATCGGTGTCTTTTTCAATCAAAATCGAATTAGAACTCTTGTTGAGGACTCGTACTTTGCTGAAGACATCTGCAGAGTCCTTGTCCTTGTAGAAGTCTACTTCTTAGTTTTGGCTTCCTCCACATGCATAACCACTTGCAGATTTTTTCTCAGACTTCGTAGAGGGCAAGGAATGATGTAGGAGAATTCTGGAATTCAACCATATGTGTTTTTCCTTTAAGTGACACCTGTAACCTGTGTGAACATAAAGATGGTTGTGGAATATGCGACTAGCTACAGAATGGCTGCATTCTGTAGCTAAGTCTAGTCAAAAATCACTACGACAACAAAACCACAAAAGTATAGTAAGTCAGTCATTACATGCATTCTTAAAGTGAGTTTAATCAATCCTATTGATGTTTTAAGCCTATAAATGATAAAGGACAAATGGAATGAAGTGAAATTTGGTGAAAGGAAAGGACATCTTTGGGGCTCAACATACCCCCACTGCAAAGCTTTTACATGTCCTCATGCAATCAATCCATGTATTCTGAAACTTCTGCTAGGACATCTAACTTCCTTTTTCTGCTTTGTTTGGTGTTCAATGGCATCCTAGGCTTCCTTATGACCAATTTGAACCTCGGATTTATAAGTGCCCTGCTCAACTTTTTGTTTTTCTTCTTCAGCTTCTCACTAGTCTTGTACAATTTTTCCATTTGTAGAGAGAGAGTTGTGTTCATGTTACTTTTCAGCTTGACTTGCTCCCTTAAAATTTCATTTTCATTTTTTATGTGCCTATTAAGTACTTCCAATTCATATTTATCTCTTCTCAGCACTTCAATTGAAGATTCTTGTGGGCTAGGAGTTCTTCCTCTGTTTTCTGAGGCTCTCTTTTCCAATGACTCAACATAATTATAGATTTGTTGTTGGGCTGGGTCTACCTCCGGAGTTCCTTTATCAAGATCTTCTTCGTACTGGTACTCAGGAGATCTGTCAGTTGGTGTCTCTTCATCTTCAATATCTATGATTCTCATTTGCTTAACCCCTGTTTTCTTCAATATGCCTCTAAGCCTATGGCTTCTTTTTAGTTTAGATGGTCCCTCACCTCTCTCCTTAGCATACTTTCTTATTATCTTTTCCTTTTTAAGTTGTTTCTTGATTTCAGCCAATTTTTCAGAGACAATCTCCTCACTGTCTTCTTGTGTGGATTTACTAGTTTTAATTTCAACAGATTTGGAAATTTTTCCTCTCCTGCTTCTTCTTACAAGTTTTCCTTCAGATAAAGTTTCTTTAGGTTCTTAAAAATGATTCCTCAAGAGGAACTCATCCCAACTGTCTCCCACCTTTTTCAAATGATGCTCAATTAGGATTTTAACTAGGCCATAGTGATACAAGGTGGTTTCTAATAATTGAACCCTTTTTTGGACATTAGAAGCCATCATCTTTAGGCTATGGAGTAAGAAAAAGGGTAAATTGATTTCTTCATCTAGGAAATGCATCATAAGTCGAATGTGATAAACATATAGGGTGCCAAACCTTCCCTCACAAGTTATAAACTTTTGCAGAATTAGCAACATATTTCGCCATTTATTCTTTAAGGTTGAACTAGGAATGCCTTTCTTGAAAACTGAGATATCCATAACTGGTGTTTCTAGCATCTGCCTCCATGCTTCATTGTGAAATTCCTTATTTTTGAACCATCGTTCACCTTGCCTTGGTAATTCTGCTACTTCTTCAATGAAGGATTCTGTGATAATGAACTTGACATCACCTATTTCAACTTTTGACCCGTTGAATGACCGGGCAAATGTCTTGGTGACCTCCTTATGAAATCCATTGAACTTTTCCAAAAATTGTAGCCATCCAACCTGCTGTAACATC
The DNA here is from genome assembly GCA_034641835.2 of Pinus albicaulis. Classification (NCBI taxonomy): domain Eukaryota; kingdom Viridiplantae; phylum Streptophyta; class Pinopsida; order Pinales; family Pinaceae; genus Pinus; species Pinus albicaulis. The sequence continues at coordinate 586,501,636 of CM076581.1, forward strand.
TCTCTAATATGTGGGTAACCTTCTAGGTATTTGGTTCCAATTGGTTCGGACCTTACAATAAGTCCCATGGCTTCTTTTCCTCAACTTCAATTTATTGCTTCGTTACTGCTCTCCTATTCAAGGTAAAAATGGTTGTAGAGGGTTGTTTTCACCCCAAAGATGACTTCTTTGTTTCTGCAAACAGGAATTGGCTACGGAAAAATGACATGAAGTGGATATGGAATGAGTGAAATACGGTGAGGGCAAATCACACGAATAAATGAGTTTGAGAGATGTCATGGAGTAAAAGACCGCAGAGAAATCTTGTGAGGATTTCAAAATCATCACTGAATATTTCGGATTAGTGATGTGACCTAATAAGTCACTTCAAGTACTAACCGTTAATTTTTAATAAATGATGATTAGATATGGCGAAATGGAAGGGATTTGTCCAAGGATTTTATGATAGGCATGATCAATACTAATAATCAAAATAACTTTATGAAACATACATATGACTTAACCATACTATAACTTTCATAATCTATTATCATAATAATTTCATAATTTTACCTTAGCCCTTCTTTTGATTTTTGTGGTTTTAATATGCTTTGTTTTCCTTTGAAAATCATTGATCTTTCAGTCCTCATAATCCCTTTGATTTTTCTTGTTGACATAGGTGTGCAGGATCAATTTGCTGCTGAACAAGTGGTTGCTGGATAGTCGGCTGCAGAATATCTGGTTGCAGAATATCTAGCTGCAGAATACACCTATGAAAGCTTTGAAACATGGAATGAAATGATTTTAAATATGGATGGAATGAAGTATGAAATGAAATAAAATGGACCATGAAATATAGTGGAATGTAGCATGAATGAAGTGAAATATGATGGAATGAAATGGATCGTAAATGTGGAGTGGAATGAAATATGAAAAGTGGCCTGCAACTTATTATTTGTAATACTTAATTGCAGAAAGAGATCAATTTTAAAAATCTGAAATGAAAATGAGATGGACCATGGAATGGAGTGAATGAAGTATGGATGAATGGAGTGAATGAAATATGGATGAAGTGAGATATGATGAAGTGAAATGGATCATAAGTGGAATGTGATATGTAAAGTGGGCCTGCACTTATGATTTTATGATAGTTGCTTGCAGGAAAAGAACAATTTTGAAAAGCTAAAGTGTTAGAAGGATTCTGATTTTCACCTTATCTTTTCTGTATAAACATGCTAATCAATGATTAGTTTTCATGTTTATACTTTTTTCTTTTTTTTCTTTTTTTCTTTTTTTTTTTATCTGATTTCAGAAAATACAATTAAGTTGATGAAGAAGAAGGATTATTCTTCATTAACTTCATATCACTGTTCCCTTGAAATCTCTTGACAAATTCTTCTCTTGAAAGTGGCTTATGATACATTTTCAATCTATGACCATTTACAAGAAAAGTGACCTTATCTTCATCTATTGTCCTGATTTTTATTGCTCCATTGTCAAAAAAATTCACAATTTCATATGGCCCAAGCCAATGTGTTTGGAATTTACCTTGAAAATCTTTGAAATTTGAATAAAACAAGAGGGCCCAGTCACCTTCTTTGAATTTCTTTTCCTTAATGTACTTATCATGCTATCTATTCCTTTGTTGTTGGACTATATTTGTTTTCTGGACTGCATCCTGTCTGATCTCATCGAATTCATTAATCTGCTCCAATCTGTGCTTTTGTGCTTCTGTTAGATCAAGTCCTAGCTGGACTGCCTTTTTAAAAGTTTAAATCTGAAACTCTATGGGAAATAAGACTTGTTTTCCATAAACAAGTTCATAAGGGGTATGACCTTTTGTGCTTCTCCATGTAGTTCTATAGGCCCACAAGGCTTCAGGAAGCTTGTCTGCCCAATCTCTTCTATGTAAATGAACAGTCTTTTTTTAGGATCCCTTCAATGACCTTATTACTAGATTCCACTTGGCCATTTGCTTATGGATGATAGGGAGTAGATTTTTTGTGTCTGATTTTGTACCTCTCCACCATTTGTTCCACTAGCTTTGATGTGAATTGATCTCCTTAATCTATAACAATTTCTCTTGGGACACCAAAACGAGTAAAAATATCCTCAAAAAGAAAATTAACTACAGATGTTTCAGTAGCAGAAAGTAATGACTTGGCCTCTACCCATTTTGTAACATAATCAGTGCAAACTAATATATATTTCTTTTGTCTTGATGGAGGATTAATAGGTCCTACAAAATCTAAAGCCCATTTCTCAAAAGGTTCAATATGTACCTGAGGCTGTAATGGCATCTCACCTGAAGGAGAAGGTTTCCCTATCCTTTGGCAGCTGCCACACATTTTGATATACTCTTTAGCATATTTAAAAATGGATGGCCAATAGTATCCTAAATGAAGGATCTTATAAGCTGTCTTTTTATCAGCAAAGTGTCCACCACAAAGTTCATCATGACATGCCTTGAGAATCTCAGGCATCTCATCTTCTCGAACACATCTCCTAATGATAAAGTCTGGACCTGTTTTGTATAACTCATTAGCAACCCATGAATATTTTTCATTGTCATAAATGATCTTTCTTTTGTCTCTTGCATTCATTATTGAAGGAAATTTCACTGAAAATAGATAATTAACAATGTCAGCAAACCAAGGAGTTTGAGTAGAAATTGCAAAAAGATATTCATCAGGGAATTGATCTTCAACTGGAGTATTGTCTTTAATGTTTTGGAGTCTAGATAGGAAATCAGCTACTGTATTTTGTTTCCCAGGCCTATCTAGAATGGTGATGTTGAATTCCTGTAAAAGCAATAACCATCTTATGACTCTGCCATTAGTAATAGATTTGTTCATTAGATATTTAATTGCAGAGTGATCTGTGTGAACAAAATTTTCATAACATGTTATATAGTGTCTGAATTTATTTATGGCATGAACAATAGCTAAGAAGTCTTTTTCAGTTACAGTATAATTTAACTCTGAAGGAGTCAAATTTTCACTTGTATAGTAGATGGCATAAGGAATCAGGTCTTTTTGTCCCAATACTACTCCTAAAGTTGTATCCAAGGCATCTGTTGAAATATGAAAAGGTAATTTCCAGTTAGGTCCCCTTAAAATAGGTGCTTCAAAGATTTTTGTTTTCAAGGTCTCAAAGGCTAACTAGCAATCAGGATTCCACTTGAATTCACAGTCCTTGGTAAGTAATTTGAAAAGTGGATTTGCTATCTTGGTGAAGTTTTCTATAAACCTTCGATAATATCATGTAAATCCTAGAAAACTCCTAACATCCTTTTGACAACTTGGAACATATAAGTTAGAGATGACTTCAACTTTTGACTCATCAACTCTAATCCCATCCCCTGAAATGTGATGCCCCAAAACAATTCCTTCAGTAAACAGCATAAAACACTTCTCATGACTTAGTGAAATATTTTCTTCTTTACATCTCTTTAAAACTTTTTCCAAGTTTGCTAAGGCTTCTTCAAATGTGTTTCCATAGACTGTGAAATCATCCATATATACCTCTACAAAATCATGTATTAGATCTGAAAATATTCCTAGTACTGCCCTTTGAAATGTTGCAGGTGCATTGCATAGTTCAAATGGCAATACTCGGTAGGCATAGGTACCCCAAGGACAGGTAAATGTGGTTTTGTCTTGATCTTCAAGTGCTACTTGAATTTTATTATAACCACTAAACCCATCTAAAAATGAGAAGTAATTTTTGCCAGCTAATGTATCTAACACCTGATCTATGAAAGGTAGGGGAAAATTATCTTTAAGAGTAGATTTGTTTAATTCCCGGTAGTCAATACATACCCTCCATTTACCATTTTTATTTGGCATAATTACCAAAGGAGAAACCCACTGACTATCTGAAATGGAATAGATAAAGTTGACATTTAACAATTTCTGCAATTATTCTTTAACAATCTCCCTAAGATTTGGATTCATCCGTCTTTGAGGTTGTCTGATTGGTTTACAATTTTCCTCTATGTAGATGTGATGAGTGCAAGTCTTAGGTCTTATCCCTTTCATATCAGTGTACTCCCATGCATATGCAGAAGAATGTCTCTGTAATATCTTGACTAGCTTTTCTTGTTGAGATTTTTCTAGGTTCTTGTTTATGTTTAAAGTTTCACCTGGAAATATCTCAATTGTAGAGCTGCCAAATTTATCCATGGAGTAAAGAGACATCTGTCTTTATGATAAAAACTCAATGTTGGATTCTTCTTGGAATTGTTCATGTTTGTATTCCAAAGAGGATTAAAAATTTTCTAAGGTATTTAGAATCTGGCTATCTTCACTAATTTCTGAAATTGTGAAGAGAGGTTGTATGTCTTCTTCATCCTCAATCCGTTGAGTATCATCTAATTTTGTAATTTTTTTTGCTGGAGGATACAAAGTAAATTTCTTGGTTGAACTACCATCAGAGATGTACATATCACCGGATCTACAGCTAATGAAAGCATCAACTATAGCTAACCAAGGTCTTCCTAATATAATAGGATGCCCTCCTAGAATATTATTCTTGGGAGTTAGGATCATAAAATCCACAGGATACTCCCAAGAATCTAGGGACACTGGAATGTCTTCTATTACCCCATCAGGTTTGATCACAGATCTATCTACTAATTGTAATAATGTGGGTGTAAAAAGAATATTAGGAAGTTTTAGTTTATCCATGATTTGTCTACTCATGATATCGATTGCTGCTCCTAAATCAATAAGTGTGTTTTGGATCTCAATTCCATTTATGTGTATTTTAACAACTGGATTTCCTGGGTCTAGATACTTTGGAATGGAAATCTTACCCATCATGATATCTGCTATTTTTCCTGCCAGTTGAATTTTCTTTGTCTCTTTGATTCTTTTTCTTATTTTTTCATGCTCAACTCCTTTATTGTCTTTGCTAGGATTGGAATTTCCTTGATAGCTTGTAATAATGGGATCTTAATACAAACATTCCTTAGCTCATCTAGGAAATCATAATTGGGCACCATAATTTGTTTTTCTACGCCCCTATCAATTTGTAATCTTTCTGGAAAGGGAGGTGTAGAGGTGGATGTTGATGGTTGCTCTAATATAGGAGTTGAAATTATTGGTTCTTTTTGTTTTGATTTTTCAATATTTGGGTCTTGAAAAGGTGTGCTCTCTTCAAAACTTTTATTTACCCTTAGAGAATTTTCCTCAGAGTTGTTTTGCTTTTGTATGATTACAGAAGGTTTCTTCTTTTCAAGTATTATTCTAGACCTATGTTGAACATCATTAAGGTATAAAAGAGTAATCAAATAGGTTGGAAACTATTGGCCTTCTATCATGTATGTGTTCTGAGGATTTTTATTGTTGGGGTTTGGTATGGGTTGGGTAGGTAACTGATTTTCTTTCTGAGGAAATGGTAATGGAAGTGGTGGATTTTGATGTTGTGGATTCTAAGGATTTTGTTGAGGAGGGAAATTTGGATATGGTGGATAAGATGGTGGATATTGATAGTACTAAGAGTATCTTCCATAGGGATTTTGTGCTCCTTGTGCCCAAGTTTGAGATTGATTTTGGAATTGGGGCCAAAGTTGCTGCCAAGAATTCCAATTTGGTGGGGGTTGATTATACAGCTGATCATGGAATCCTTGTGTTTGAGGTCCTTTCCAAGGCCTTCTAGAGACAAAATTGAGAGATTCTGTGGAATTTGTAGGGGTTTCTTCTTGAAAGACAGCTTTAAGACCAGGAAGTGAAGGACAACTCTTGGTCTCATTTTTTTCTGAACAAATTACACAAGTCTCTAGTATTTTTGCATCCAGAGGGCACTCTCTCAAGGCATGCTTCTTTCTACATTTGGGACAAAAGATTGCCAAGGCATTAGATTTAGCTTTTTGCTTTTTTTGTAGCTTAAGGGTGTCTATTTGTTCACTAAGACTCCCTAAAACATCATATTTGAATTCATCAAGCATATTTCCTATTTCTACCCTACTTACTATCCCGGAAGCAGATTTACTTGCCCTTGCAAGAGCAGGGTCTCTTGGTCCTTTTACAGTTTTAGATTTCCCTCTTGAAATATTGATACATATTTCAGCTATTTCAGGTAATGTGAGCTGAGATATATCCCCTTTTCCCATCATGTTAAGGATATCTAGCCATTCATCCCTAATTGTCTTCAACAAGAGAGCTTTCAAAGTATCTTGGTCTAAGTTTTCCATTTTTGCTCTGTTGATGTTATAGTTAAACCTCTCCAACAAATCTTCCAGATTTTCATCCTCTTTTGGTAGCATTTTAAACACTTCCTCCTTATGGTTGAATGGCATACATTAATCCAAATACCTCTCTATAAATGCATGTTTCATGTCTTCCCATGTCCTAATAGAACTTTTGATCAAACTCATAAACCATTTTAATGCTACTCCTTTCAATGTTAAAGGGAATAGTTTAAGTTTTTGGGCATCTTGTAAGTAATAATAGGTTCTACATAGGACTTCAAATTCGAATAGGAATGTTTTAGGATCTTCACTTTTGAGTCCATAAAAGTTTGGAAGGGCAGAGGGTGAAATATTTTTCATAGTTGCATTCGTTTCTTCATCTACTATAGGAAACCCAAAAGAGCTTCCCGTTTCCCTTCTACCTCTTCCTCTACCTCCTTCTTCACCTCTACCTCCTTCTCCTTCTGCACCTCTACCTCCTTCTCCTCTACCTCTACCTCTACCCCCTCCAAATAGTGTATGTTCTCCATTAAAGACTCCTCCTCCGCCTTCTTCTGCCATGGTTGATTCTCCTATGGAAGTGGAAAATTTTATGTCTCTAACAGGGGTCCTTGAATCTTCTTCTAGGACAGGTTCAGTGGATGAAGTGGAAGGTATTTCTAATGGAATATCTGATCTTAAGTCTTCTGGAAGTCTATGATCAGTAAAGTATGGGATGTGGGCTTGAGTTGGAGGTGTGCTGCCTCTTGGTCTTGGTGGAACAAGTGGTGTTCTAGGAATCAAGCTTCTGCTTCTTATGAATCTACCCCTTGAGTCTCTTTCTCTATGCATATCATTGTTTTTGGGAGGTAAGAAACAAGGCTACCTAGTTACACTTCCCCGGCAATGGCGCCAAAATTTCTACTCAATTTAGTGTTCCTAAATTGATGTCATAAATTGTCAACCAGGGCTAGTAAATTGTTGAAGTGAAGTGCACTATATGTGCCTAGGTATCTTATTCCTACTTCGTTGTGCTTATTGTTTTTATAGTGTTTTTGGTTTTGTGTTTTTATGCTAAGAGGAAAAGAACTAAATTGTTGGCAAAGAGAAGTTGTTGATCACACTAAAATAGAGCAAAATCTACTCTAAACTATGTATGGCACCTAAGAACAGAAAATGTTAATCCACAGATTATAAAGCTTGACAAGAAAAGTAACCCATAATATTAAACTCAATCCCATTCATTTCATTAGAGGTATGTTGGAACAACATGAGAAAAAGGATAATTTTGATGTAATGAGGTTCTTTTTAGTAAACAACAACTTACAATATCATAGAGAAAATCTCATCCATTGTTAGAAATTTGTTGGAACATTTTGAGAAAAGATTATTTGCAACATAGTAAGGATCCCTATGCTAAAATAACTTATGACACTATAATTAACCCATTTTGCAACTCAAAATGTTACTATTAAGCCTCATTCACGGGTTAGAGATCTCTTGGAATAGCTTTGGAAAAAGGTTGTTTGTAAAATTATGGGAAATTGTAGAACAGTCAAGAACTCAAAATGATATAACTAATTCTTGTCCATATGATAATGATGTGTTAGAAGATATTAAGAACAAGAGCAGTTTGTAAAATAATGAGGGTCTTTAAGTCTAATTTAACAGGACTAGAATGCAATTAACTAATAAAACTTGAAATACAATGAACTGAACTGAACTAAAATGCAATTAACCTCCGAAGTACTATAGCTCTATCTCATTCACGTGTTAGTGATATATTGGAACAGTTTATGAGAACAAGATTGACTGTAATATTCAATGTAAGTAAACATAAAACATGATGCTCAGAAAAACTGCCTAGATTAAAAACGAAACAGAGCTAAAAGTCACTTATCTAGAAAATATGCACAAAGCCTTTCAGATAGTAGGGGCCCTCTACCACCAGATTGGCACACAAATCCTTAACTCCTTAAAATTGCTTCAGATCATGCATTAAAGTTGTACTTATTTCATTAAAGGAAAAGAACATTCAGAAACAGAGTATCACAGTCTTTGAGAACTAACAACAAAACATCAACTAACTAATTGTCTCTCGGTTCACCGAGTTATTCTTATAAGCAAAATACATAACTTTCATTGAGTAAAAATAGGCGTCGGTGTCTTTTTCAATCAAAATTGAATTAGAACTCCTGTTGAGGACTCGTACTTTACTGAAGACATCTGCAGAGTCCTTGTCCTTGTAGAAGTCTACTTCTTAGTTTTGGCTTCCTCCACGTGCATAACCACTTGCAGATTTTTTCTCAAACTTCGTAGAGGGAAAGGAATGATGTAGGAGAGTTTTGTAGTTCAACCATATGTGTTTTTCCTTTAAGTGACACCTGTAACCTGTGTGAACATAAAGATGGCTGCGGAATATGCAACTAGCTACAGAATGGTTGCATTTTGTAGCTAAGTCTAGTCAAAAATCACTACGACAAAAAACCACAAAAGTATAGTAAGTCAGTCATTGCATGCATTCTTAAAGTGACTTTAATCAATCCTATTGATGTTTTAAGCCTATAACTGATAAAGGAAAAATGGAATGAAATGAAATCTGGTGAAAGGAAAGGACATATTTGGGGCTCAATAGAAGACTCGGTGACAGAGAATCTGAACGCCTTCAATACTGTGGTAAGTCAGCTGTCATCTATTGACATTAAAATCTCATATCAAGATAAGTGCATCAGTTTTTTGTGTTCTCTACCAGACTCGTGGGACAGTCTGGTTATTGCAATAGGTAGTAATACAACTACATTGACTTTTGATGACATTGTCTCAGCCTTGCTGTCGGAGGAAATGAGACAGAGAAATATGGAGGTTCATAATGGAGATGCCTTATTTGTACGAGGAAGGTCCCAGAACAGAAACAAGAATAAGGTTTCAAGTGGGAGATCTAAATCTAGAGGGAGATCTAAATCTCTTGGAAAGTTGTAAAGGTGTGCTAGAAATGCGGAAAGGAAGGGCACTACAAAAAAGGCTGCAAATCTAAAACTCTTGAGAAAGGAAAGGGATCTGATGATGCTCCTTCTGCAGAGGCAAAAACCACCTCGGATGAAGGTGGGGATGTGTATTTGGATTCTTCTTCAAATACACGTATAGATCATGGGTCATGTTTGATTGACTCGGGTGCATCCTTTCACTTCACTCCCCATAGGAAGTGGCTCTACGAGTATGAGATATATTATGGCGGTGATGTCTTCTTAAGGGATGATAGGAAGGCCAGAATCGTCGAACATGGAAAATTTATGCTGAAGTTGCAAGGTGGAAGGATTAGAACACATCCTGGTGTTCTGCACATTCCTACATTGGCCAGAAATCTGATTTCTATAAGCAAGATGGATGATGCAGGTGTAAAAATAATGTTCGAGAAAGATACCTGTAAGATGGTTCAGGGAGCACTGGTATTAATGCGGGGAGTTCGGATTGGAACTCTGTACTAGCTTCAGGGCAGCACTGTTATTGCTGGGTGCAACAGTTTTTTGGTTCCCGAAAGTGGATCGGAAAGCCTAGCGGTCTCTGGAGAAAAGACCATGCTATGGCATCAAAGGCTTGGACATATTGGAGAGAAGGGACTTTGAATACTGCATGGAAATGGTATGGTAGAAGGTATGTCTAATATCTCTCTAGATTTCGATTTCTGTGAACATTGTGTATATGGGAAGCAAAATCGGGTGAGTTTTACTTCTGGTGCTAAGAGGGCAAACAAGATATTAGAGCTTGTGCATAATGATGTGTTTGGACCTGTGTCGGTTCCATCACTGGGTAAGTCTATGTACTATGTTTCATTCATAGATGACTTCTCAAGGAATACATGGATATATTTCTTGAGGAAGAAATCTGAAGTCTTTGACATATTTAAAGAATTTAAGGCTCTGGTGGAAAACCAGACAGAGAAGAATATAAAGGTGTTGAGGACAGATAATGGTGGGGAGTTCTGCAAGAAGGAATTTGAAGATTTCTGTAAGAATTGTGGTATAGTACAGCATAATACTACTCCATACACACCTCAGAAAAATGGAGTTGCAAAAAGAATGAGCAGAACGCTGATGGAAAAGGCAAGAAGCATGCTCAGTGGTATCAGGTTAGGACAAGAATTCTGGGCAGAGGTAGTGGAGACTGCATGTTACTTGGTTAACATATCACGTTCATCAGTGTTGGAGGATAATACTCCGCGTGAGGTATGGACTGGTAAGAAACCCTCTCTTTCACATCTGAGGGTATTTGGATGTGATGCATATGTACATGTTCCAATGGAGAAAAGGACCAAGTTGGATAATAAATCTGAAAGGTGCATCTTTATTGGGTATAATGATGGTTTAAAAGGTTACAAGCTTTGGAACCCAGAAACAAGGAAGGTTGTGTATAGCCAAGATGTGGTGTTTAGAGAGGTGAAAGATGTTGTTAAACATGAGGTCCTACCAAAGGAACCTGAGAAGATATATTTTGAGCTAAATGAGGATGAATCAGACTCTACAACAGAATAAGACTCAGAAGAGGAAGAGCCACAAACTCCAACTGTGAGAAGATCAGTTCGGGAAAGAAGACAACCAAAAAATTATAGTCCATCTGCTTTCTATTATAATTTTGCTTTAACTATAACTGATGATGATTCCAGAACCATCAGGGAGGCAGTAGATTCAGAGGATGGAAAACTCTGGAAGGAGGCCATGGTTGATGAAATGGCATCCTTGCATAAAAATGAGGCATGGAATCTGGTAGAGTTGTCGGCTGGAAGGAAGCCCATCGAAGCAAATGGGTGTTTAAGAAGAAGATGAATGTAGAAGTCAAGGTGGAGAAATAAAAATCTCGGTTGGTAGCAAAAGGTTATTCCCTAGTGCCGGGAATTGAATTTGGTGATATTTTTTCTCCTGTTGCCAAAGTTACTTCTATTAGTTTACTTTTATTTGTTTCTGCTACATTTGATTTTGAGGTAGAACAGATGGATGTGAAGACAGCATTTCTTCATGGGGATCTAGAAGAGGAGGTCTACATGAAACAACCTAAAGGCTTTATGGTTAAGGGGAAGAAAGAACTGGCATGCAGGTTAAAGAAGTCTCTGTATGGGTTAAAATAGTCACCAAGGATGTGGTATCAGAAATTTGATACCTATATACGGGGACTTGGCTTCACCAGAAGCAAGGATGATCACTACGTTTATTTTAAATTAATTGGTGACCGTGTTTTATATTTGGTCTTGTATGTGGATGATATGTTGTTGATTTGAAATGATAAAGAAATTATCCAATATTTGAAGACCCAACTGTTCTCCAAATTTGACATGAAGGATCTTGGTGCTACAAACTATATTTTGGGCATGGAAATTAAGAGAGATCGGGCAAAGAGGAAGCTCTAGTTAAACCAGAGGAATTATGTCGAGACTATATTGCAGAGGTTCAATATGCAGGATAGTAAACCGGTGAATGTTTTGATTCCTATAGGTGTAAATTTGTATGTTGAATAGTGTCCCAAGACATAGGAAGAAGAGGAGGATATGTCCTGTGTTCCTTATGCAAGTTCAATGGGTAGCCTGATGTATGCAATGGTCTGTACTAGACCAGACATTTCACATGCAGTGGGAGTATTGAGCAAGTTTATGTCAAACCCAGGGAAGGAGCATTGGACAACAGTGAAGCGGGATTTCAAATATTTGTGTGGCACTAGTGATTATGGCTTGTGCTACCAGGGAAGACCAGGATTGGAAAGAGTGTTGGACATTCATGGTTTTGTTGATGCAAACTGGGCTGGAGATCTGGACCAAAGAATATCTACAAGTGGGTATGTGTTTGGCCTATTTGGAGGTGCAGTTAGTTGGATGAGTAAAAGACAGTATGTAGTGGCTCTTTCAACTACAGAGGCAGAATACATAGCAGCCACTCATGTAAGCAAGGAAGCATTTTGGTTGCAGAGATTGTGTTCAAGTATGGGTTGGTGCAGCAAGCTATAAGGATATATTGTGATAGCCAAAGTGCAATTTCTTGGCTAAGAACCCTACTTATCATTCAAAGACAAAGCACATTGATGTTCAATATCACTTTGTGAGAGATATGGTTGAGGCTAAAAGGGTGTTGTTGGTAAAGGTGGACACCTTGAAGAATGTTGCAGATGCATTAATGAAGTCTGTGAGCACTCAGAAGTTCTCTTGGTGTAGAGAAACAATGGGGGTTGCAAATATGGGCTAATGACTAAGCTCTCCTGTGGCCCCCTGCAGAAAGAAAACAACAATTGGGAGAATTTTGGGTATGTGTTATATTCTTTCCATGACTAGACACATGCGGGGGGTCACAGGGGGGGCGATAGCCCCCCCTGTACGTTGCGCTGGGCGCAACAGGGGGGTCACAGGGGAGCGGTAGCCCCCCCCTGTCGGGGTCCGGGGCAGCACCCCGAGAAAAAAAATTTGGACCTTATTTTTTAATGGGCAGACCCGCCCATGGTTTTGTGCATGGGTTTGCACACGATTTTGGGGCATGATGGTTTTCGGCTCCTGGTATTTTGTAGATTTGGACAAGGGAACAACGGTTATGTTCTAATCTAGGGTTAATGGATTGGGGTTTATGTATGCTTCGGCATGTATATATATGTGTTGTAACATTAAAATGAATATAATGAAAAATCAAGCTAGTCGTCCCGATTTGGGATCCAGGGGAAAATATTTGTGTATATCTATTTTATGTTTTATGCTCTCGCTATTGTTTATTTTATGTTTTTAAGATTTGTTTGCAGATAATTTTTGTAGAGGGTTAAAACCTACATTCTTCTTCTTCAACCATATCTGAAATTTTTGCTATAAAATTTCTGCTATATATATAAAATAGATTGTTGCGGAGAATTACACATGTGTTTATGTATGAATGTGATTGCCATTATGTTCCTACTTTGAAAAATTTAAGATCTCATGTTAGAATCCTTTTGATGTGTTATTTTATTTTTTTGCAAGGATCATTCAGTAGATTTGTGAATGCTTATAATTTTAATGTATATTTTAATTAAGGATGAATCATATCACCTCTTAGTCCCAAAAACTATCACTCATAAGTCTCGGCACACCTAGGGTGAAACTTTATTCCCTTACAGGAGATTTAAAATTTTAACATCATGCTAGAATACAATAGGCCCTTTGTTGGCACCCTAAGGTCGAACCCTGTGTCTCTACAACAAAAAATTTCGCCAACAATTTTTTCAATCACCGAGACTCGAAGATTAATTGGGATTTCTAGATAATGGTGACTAGGATAATTAAGATCAGTATTCGGAAATGGTGGGAAGAGAAGCTTCACTCATATGTACATCAACAGGCTGAAAATCAGCAGAAAAACCTAGACTGAGTTCGGAACAAGATTCTCTTTGTGGAACCTGCATGTGATCAATATGAGATTTTCTAGTGAAATTTTCATGAGGAATTGTATCACTAGCTAATTATATTTCAACACACATTGGGAACTAGAAGTGTTGGGATAATATTTAGGACTTGGACTATAGTTGATCTAGCTGATTTACATTGGCTCGATCACGAGCTAACAATGGTTGTTGAATTTTGGGTACAAGCCACATTAGGAAGCTATATCATTGAGTTCACTATAGAGAATCATTAGTTGTTTTATAAAGCTAAAGTGATATTCAAATAGGGGTTAAGAGGATGGTTATTTAGGGATATCCCTTTGTGGATTAAATCTCTTATGGTGGAAGAAGGGTTATTTTCATTTCAACAAATTAATATGGCACTGTAAAACCCTTGTATTAGGATTAGGGATCTTGGGGTGATGTTTACTGTTTGCGGAAGTTGAAAGGAAGTTGCGATGAATGGAGAGGATTTACGAAAGGTGTGATACTTTATAGAAATTATGAGGGAGCACAAGTTGCATGAGATTAGGAGAAAGTGAAGAGAGTTGCAGTAGATAGGTGAAGTGTTTAGCAATCAGAGGTTGTGGAGAAGAGAGATGAGTAGTCTGAAGTTGCAAAGTGAGATAGTAGGATAAGGATCAAACTCTAACACAATAGGAGGAGTTAGAGGTGATCAAATAGGAAATAAAATTGGGAATAGTGAGGCCCATCAAGAATCAGAAGGAATCTAAAATATAGAAACACCATGACAGAATATTGTGATGATTTTTTTAAATACTCTTGTAGATGATGAGATGCATTTTGTTATGGGAATATTGTTTCATCGAGATGATTCATCCCCTTCAAGTAGCGATCTGCAAATTAGTAGCATGGTTCGATCTCTCCCTACCCTTCCCCTTGTACCATATCAAAATATCATAAGTTTCATTTATATGTTAGTAAAGACCTCGAAGTTTCAAAGAGTTCATCAGATGTATGCAACAGGTAGTTTTGGTGGCAGTAGTCAATTTAATTCTATAACTTGTTCGTAACCTATTTTGGTAGGATTTATTCGAGTTCTTCCTAGTCATAGTTTAATGTCTAGAATAGTAGTTGGATCATTTACTGAGTATACTAATATCTCAAGCTGAGGAGATGAGGATGCTAAAAAACATCGGTACATGTGTGAAGCTATCTTGTTGGATATACAAACTCTAAATGATTCCAAAGTGAAATATTCCCAGTCCACTTTAAGAAACATAGACCTTTGGTGGTTTTTTAAATGGTTAGTGATAGTTCAATACCCCCCCTTAGATATGATTAAGCAAGAATTCATTAAGGAATTCAAACTACCTCAGACCGAGAAACAAGACTTGGCTGAATTGTGGGACATTAAACAAAAAGAGGGAGAAAATGCATGGAAGTGTATGTAGTAGTTCAAGGATTCTTTTGGGAAACTAACTTATCATATTCATACACAACACCAAAATTATTGGTTCATCAAAGTATTGTTGCATTTAATTAGAATTCCATTAATGCAACAATAAATTGATACTATACATGATGCACTAGAGTGGGCCATGAAGATAGAGGCAATGGTAGGTTATCCTCATGCTTTTAGAGTAATTTATGCTTCTATAAATCCTGCCATAATTGGCTTATAGCATCAATTTGATAATTTGACTGAAAGTTTGAAGGATATGAATCCTTCCAAACCTAGTTGTCCACAAGTTTGTTGTACCATCTGTCATATTGAGGGGCATCATGCTACAGATTTCCCAAGGTCATGAAATGCAGGGCCTTATATTGTACCTCTAGGACCACCTCTACCACCTGCAAGACCTTCTAGAGGAGTTTCACAAGTCTCAACAAGCGATCCTTTTCAGGGACGTACCTAGTACCATGTGGTTCCTAATCAACAAGGTATGCCTACTAATGAATATTGTGAAATTTTTCATACTTATGGCCATTCTCCACGACTTTGTCATGTGTTGCAAAAATACTCAAATGTACCTAATAATATATTATGTGAGTTGTTTGGGTCTCCCACTCATCATACATACTATTGTAGAGCCTTGGATTCTCTGGATGATCATTTAGACCATATTTAATTTCGGGTAAATGAATCCTCTCAAGGAAGAGGGGGAGCAGGATATCTAGGAGGTAGTACTAGCGGAAGAGGTCCATTTAGATGTTATAATTGTGACAAATAATGACATGTTGCTCACGATTGACCTTTGACAAGGATACCTTGGTTTTCTCATTACCAGGTGAATGCTTACGCAACTGAATATTTCCCAGAATTGATTGCTTGATGGGAGGAGCGCAACAGGAAAAGAGGAGCTAATTTGATCAATGCAGAAGCAAGAGAACTATAATCAATTCTACATCCTAAAATTAATATCATTACTAGAGGAGGTAACCGGACTGGAGATGATAAATATGTGCCTAAGCAGCTTGTTATAATAAAAGTCGCATCCCCCAAAATATTGTATGATCCACACCAACAGAAGGAACATTATAAGGATGCTACTGAAATTTTTAAACAATTAATTTCCTCTTATATCCCTAAAGGTAGATAGCAGGAGAAGAGACAAGTGAATAGTCCTTGATTCCCTCAAGATACATCTCATCCTATTATGGAATGGTTCAAACTATTTTTTCATATTATGAGTGATGATCAATTGTCTAGTCAGTTGCAGAAGAAACTAAAAGGTGTTGTGAAAGATGAGTGTTTGGAGACTCCCATTTCTACAAAATTACCAGAATGACAAATCATACGAATTCATCGCAACAAGATTTGAACAAGAACAGAATTCCACATCGATTCTCAGATTGTGGGCTAAAAAATTAAATATATTATGTTTGATATGGATTCTAATGTAAATATTTTGTCGCAAAAGACTTGGGAAGCATTAGGAAGACCCAATTTAGTGTTCCCTCCAATCTAGTTGTGCATGGCCAACCAATACTGCATTCTCCCTATTGGTCGTATGGAGGATGTAGAAGTAGACATCACTTGAATAAATACCTACGGTGACTTTGATGTCATCGTTATTATTGGGTACAAGGATCCTTACCCATCTTTATTGGCAGTCAACTAGGCATTTGAAATCTATTTCATTATTGATCTGAAGTGAGAAACCATGACCTTCAAGGTAAACAAATTTCGGGTTATTCAGCCTTTGGATCCTTGCCAAGGTCCTAGGTTCACAGATCTCATTGATGATGTAAAAAAGACTAATGTTCTGGATCAAATTTATCAGCTAACTACATGGAATATGGAGGATTACATTAATACTATATTGGATGGTTGTCTCAGTTGTAGGAGCGTTCAACATACTAAGTTTGGTTTAGAATTTTCATTGGAAGAATGGAAATAGGGGGACCATGAGCTATACTCCAAGAGATGTGCCACTATTGGTTGTACTAGATGGATCGATAAAAAGGTAATACATTATCCTACCTTTAATGATATTATATTTATAGCTTATTCTATTAAAGAAGTTGAATTTCACATTGAATAAATTCAGAGGATTCCTTAAATGGATGTTGCTTTACAAGCCACTCCTGCTTTATGGTGGGGAGCTCACCTTAACCAATTCCAAACTTGGGACTCAGTTAAATCTAATATGATATGTTGATTTACTATACCTGATAATGGCATGAATTAAATCCCTATTTATGAAGGTTATATTATATTGCAGAAGCACGTTCAAACATGCAATGCTTTTTGGAAGAATATTGGATTTCTTGTTGATTTATGGGTGCATCAATTCATTCATACTTTGGGTATAATTCCTTAGGCTTGGTTTCTAAAGGAAGAAATGAAGAGGAAGACAATAAATTGGGATACATTAGTGTCTTAATTCTGCAGTGATTTTAATTTTTTAAATGAGGATGAACGAATTGTTGAAGCTCTAAAGGAAATCAATAGGGTATTATTCTCTATTGGGAAGTCGCGTGTTGAATCTATCGGTAATTTAAATTTTGGAATCATACCTAAATAAGGATTCCAAGAAGTAGTTGCTTGTGGTAAAATAAACAGGGAACTTTAAGATGATGACTTATAAGAATTAACGAATTTATCCTTTAAATAATTTGAAGGGGAAAGGAGCATAAAGGATGATCCTATGAAATATGCTCTTCATATAAAAACTTTGAAGTTGCGTAATAATAATTTGTCTCTGAAGATAAACCAAAATTTGAATCCATTGGTGATTATTGGGATGAACGGACTACTAAAGATATTTTTGATATGTTAAGGGAGTATGAGGATTTGCTTCATGTGTTAGTTTCATAGATAAAAGGTATTAAAGGAGATTTGGGAGAGATGAAGATTGTTCGGAAACATGATGCTAGACCAATAAAGCATCAACCTTATTTCTTGAATCCAAGAGTGAAGGATAATGTTAAAAGGGAAATTGAAAAGATGTTAGTTGCAAGGCTGATTTTTCCTATTAATGAAGTTGAATGGATTAGCCCCATAGTTATTCAAGATAAGAAATATTCAAATGATATCATGGTCTGTGTGGATTATTTTAGCCCTGATAATGCTTGTATTCATGGTCCATTTCACACTCCTTTCAATAATGAAGTGTTAGATAATGTTGCAAACTAGGAAGCTTAATCTTTCACAGATGGGTTTTATGGGTATCATCAAGTCAGGATTGCAGAGGAGGATAAGAATGGAACTAATTTTACCACTGAATGGGGATGATATGCCTTTCATGTTATACATTTTGGCCTTGAGTACGCTCCAAATGTATTTTTCCATAATAGCTATTGCATCTTTCCACGAGTATATGCATAAGTTCATTCAATTTTATATGGATGACTAAAAGTTTTATAATATCTGAAAAAGCAATCCAGTTTGTTGCAGGTTTTGTTTTACCGATGCAGGAAGTTACATCTTTCCCTAAAATTTAAGAAATGTATCTATGTTGCACCTTTTGGAACTTTTTGGGACATATTGTATGCATTGATGGCATATTAGTAGATTATACCAAAGTTGCAGTAATTCTTAATGTGTTGCCACCTACAAGCATCAAGCAGTTATGATCTAATTTGGGGCATACAGGTTACTATCACAGATTCATTTGCAACTATGCTCTTATCACTACACCACTATAAAAGTTATTGAAGAAGGTTGAACCTTTTAATTGGAACTCGGAATGTGATGATTCATTTGACACTTTGAAAGAAAAGTTGGCAAGTGCTCTGATTCTAGTCTATCAAGGCTAGAATAAATAATTTCATGTACACATTGATGCATATGGTATTTCTCTCGGTGCCTTTCTTATGTAACCTAGAGAAGGTAATCTCGACCATCCTATCTATTTTTCCAGTTGAAATATTTCTACTACGAGACGTAATTACACCAAAACTGAATCTGAGGCTCTTATTATGGTATATTCAATTCAAAAATTTCGAAATTACTTGCTTGGAGGTCATTTTAAATTTTTCACTGATAATTTTGCATTGAAGTACTTAGTAATAAGCATGTGCTAGAAGGGAGAATTTGTAGATGGTTGTTATTATTCCAAGATTTTTCCTTTGAATTTGTTGTCAAGCTAGTCTAAACCAATGTGGGTCGAGACCATCTCTCTTGTTTGAAGTCAGGAGAATTTGGAGGTTCTATTGACGATCAGTTACCTGATGCATATTTGTTTACAGTTGAAGTCATTCCATATTACATTGATGGAATTGCATTTTTATTAACCACTGTCAGTTATACAAGTTGGGTCTTTATAGTATCTTACGCAGGTATATTTTGAGCCATGAGAGGGAATATATCCTATGGGAATGTCATAGTGGTGTTGTGAGAGGACGTGTAGGGAGGAAAACCACTACAAGAAAGGTGCTACAAACGGGATTATGGTGGCCAACTTTATTTAAGGACGCAAAGGAGCTTGTTAGAAATTATGATGTTTGTTAGAGGGTTGGAAGGCCTTCTCATCGAGATGAGATTCCAGTGAGCCTAATTAGAGCATTGCAATCCTTTGAGAAATGGGTTATTTATTTTATTGGTAACATAAACCCTCTTGCGTGACGCACACATGTTCGTTATATCATCACCACAATTTATTATCTGACCCAATGGGAAAAATCATCTCTTGTTACAGATTTCACTGCCAATACTACATCCAGATTCATATTTGAGAACATTATTACCAAATTTGGGTTTCCAAGGAGTTTGACAAGTGATCAAGGATCTCACTTCATCAATGAAACTATTGCAACTTAATGTTAGAATTCATGATCCAACATCACAAGATTAGTCCTTATCATCCACAAGTAAATGGGACAGCAGAAGCATTAAAAAAAAAATTGGAGAAAGGATAGACTAAAGTGTGCTCTACTAACAGGGATGATTGGGATGAAAGGGTTCCTGCTACATTATGGGCCTATCAAACCACTACAAAGAGGTTGCATAAGTATACTCATTTTCAAACTATGGTAGAGAAGATGTGATTCTTGTTGAGTTTGTTGTCCCTAATATATATATTGTGCAAGCCACTAAGATGTCTAATGATGAGTCAATGGGTGATAACCTTCAAGAATTGTGAGAACTTGATGAGTAGCACTTTTTATCAGATTTCCATTGGGATGTCATGGAGAATAAAAGGTAGAAGGCTTGGTATTATCCTCATATTAAGAACAAGTATTTTTCAGTTGGGGATCAAGTTATGCTTTATGAAAGAAAATACTTGAAACATCTTGGGAAGCTTCAGATGCATTAGTTGGTACCTTTCATATTCACAAATATAAGGGAGTCCAGAGTTGTTAAGCTCATGCAACTTAATGAATTTCTCATACTTGGCTCAATGAATGGTACTCACCTGAACCCCTACTATGGTTAGTGAATTTATATGATTTTAATTTCTCTTAGATCGAGAGCGTAGATTAGGTCTTAGGATGGAGTTAGTTTCTCCTTTGGGTTTCAGTTGTTTAATTTCATTGCATCAATAATATATTATTTTCTTATTGCAATATATCGTAACTAATTGTGGTCGGGTAGGTACAAGTCATATATTTTATCATTAATTGAGTCATTTAATGTGTGTATTTTCAGCTTATCGAGTCTTGTAACAGTCGAATCTACTAACTTGGCCTTTAATTTTTATTTTTGTCAATTATCCTTTTGCTTCTCTATAGCTATCATGTCAAGTACCTTTTTGGTCATTCACATCATATGTTGGATATTTGTGTCTAGGTCACCACAAAGTTTCAAATAACACTTTGATTTAGTCAGTATTTTTCATTTAATGTTCAACGGGCCGGTTCATTATTGCAGTATAGGAACTTTTCTATAAGAATGGGAGCTTAAGTGATATCATCCACTTGTCTTTGCATAGTAACTTATGTTTTTCACCCTGGCTTCTGCATCCTATCCCTCCATCTCCAACTTCCAACAGTGTCCTCTTGTTCATCTAGTAAATATCCATAGGCCTTCTGTTATGGGTCTATCTACCAAGTCAGTTGTCCCTTTTGATTTTTCTAATCCTTGCATCGGGCCTATGGATGAATTTCTAGGGAATCATGAGAATACGACACTATTCAACAATTATTTCTCTTACCCCGCCTTGTTTCCAGCACTTAGGTCGGAGGTTTACATGGATTTCACCACAACATGTTTAGTGAAGTTGTTCCAAATATTAAACCATATTTTAGATTGCTACATAAGTCCACCATAATGAAGTTGAGAGACTTGTCAGTATTTTGGGACCACTGGTGAAGTCACGAGATGAACTAAGTTCCTTATTAGCAGAATCTATAATAGTTCTCTGTGGTTGGACAGAGATTACCCCATACATTTACATGATATTCATCAACTCAATGGTCTTTCAATGGATGGGGAAGATGTATTAATAGCTTTTCAAGGAACTTCCAAGCAAGATAGGAAGACACAAACTGCAAACCTATATAAAAATTATGGTACCGGGAACAAGGGAAAAAGAGCTATAAATGAGCTTATCAATAATGAGAAAATCAAGTTTGCATGTTACGTAGAAAAGGGAAAGTAACCCATCACTATACAAAGGGTGAATTCACCCTTGATGCAATCTTTGTATCTAAATTTCGTGTCAAGGGTGAGTGTCTAAATTGGTGTATTATTTTATTGGATGAGTTATTATTTGCATGCAAAGAGGTCTATAAGTGTGGGGAAAACTTTATTTATGGGTATATGGTTGTGGCTATCGCCATGATGAAGTGGTGCACACATGAGGTTCATGATTTGGCTGAGAATCCTAATGGTGAGTTTGTATCCCTTTCTTTTGATCCATCGAAAGCTCACGTCGACTCCACAAATATTTCATTCAATGAAACAAATTGCAAAGCCTGGTACAACAAATTGATCGATGCTACTCAGACCATTTGAATTCCTTAACCATTTTGGACAAGCATGATCATCAAATATGGTTCAACATCAACCACAATCATTCCTATGCTCTCCCAAAGGTCATCAACAAGCATGCATTCCAGATGAGGGCACCACCATTTTATATTATAGAGGAATATTTTCACAGAGATTTTATGTCTTGGACAAGGATTAAATGCCTGCCAAACTCTCGTTGGCGTTGCATATTCCCTTCAGGGTTTGAAACCATGAGACATGTATTTTGTCGTTGAATCTTAATAATCTCAAAAATTCTCAGTTGTAGTTGGTTCTGATTTCCAACCTTTAGTCAACATGATCCATACTTGTCTATCCTCTGTCAGTGCCATTGTTTCTAGTTTTGAGTCTTTGGTAAGTAATGCCATGACTTCATCTATTTGTGAACCTATTATTTTCCAAGGAAAAACCTTTAAGCCTGGGGCTCTCACTTTGGAATCTATGGTCCCTTTATATTTTGCACTGCCCATTGTTTCTACAATTTCTCTTGTTGTATTTCTATCTTTTTACGTCTCGATTGTCGATCTTTCCCTATCTATCGCCTCCAAATAATTAGTCATTATAATGTCAAAGCATGCTCCCCCAATTACGGATCCCTCCACTATTTTCCATAATCCAAATGATTAACTTCCAAAACCCATGCAACTGAAACCTATTTTCGAAGAATACAATGTTGCTCAACCTCCTATGTCTACTCCACATAGGCCCATTTCTTCACCACAATCTCATGCACCTTCTAATACCACTTATGATGTTCCATTCTATCATTTTAATCAGGAATAGACTATAAATACCATGCAAGACCTTGAAGCCATGGATGATGTAGAGACGACTTTAGATCAAGAGGATATACAAGAAACAAAGAAAATTCCAAAGACAATAATTTTGCAGGAAGCTCTGCCTACTTTAGCATCACAACCTGGAACAAGCACTAGTATTTCTCCTATAGAGCTCTTTGATTTTTTTCAAGACCCAAGTCATTTCAAGGAATTTTTTCACCTTTGACCTCAAATAGTAAATATTTTTCCTCTGCCCCCTCATGTCGTATTTGCAAAGTGCATGAATATTTGCATCAAGAACTGGTAGAAGTTCCATATGCATTTCCACTAGCTCAATCCAAGAAATTTGTGGCAAGTGGACAACCCCTGTAGTCCAGGTTTCCACGAGTTGATATCTTATCCATAACAAATCTTCAACATTGGTATTCTCACTAGTTATTTTATTTTAATATAGCATCATCAGTGCAGTTGGAGGATCGCTTGGTCCTCACATAATCAAGATATAAGAACCTCTCTTTTTCATATGACAAAAAATAACAACTTCTTCAAAGTCGTAGAGGAGAAAGATTAGTTGGGTGAACATAAAGAGAAACTTGAGCAGCAGGCTAAGGCTATCAATAATAAACTCTAACATATGTGGCCATTATTTGCAGACAATGCTTCTAGTGCCTCGAAGGATATTTCCTCCTACAAGCCTATACAATGTCTTGAATTTATTGAAAGTGCTTGTAAAATAAGTTGATGTGAATAAAGAATTGTGCCAAACTGTTTCTAAGTTGTGCAACAAGAATCCTGATCCTCCATAATATTTTAATCAGTAACTAGATTAGATCATAGAGAAAGGCTTTATGCTTAGAGCTACTCTTCAGCAGCATACGAAGGATTCTCAAGATATTTTTCTCCAAGTGTAAGATTGGTGTGGGTTTTTAGTTAGGCGCAATCAACTATTGTATAGCCTATGTGAGTGGAGAAAAAAATTAATGGAGGAATCTTTTTCTACTGCCAATCGTGTGTAACAACACTAGCTTTTTAACCATGTTGAAGAGACAGATACTACAATACCTTCTTTAGAAGAGGTCTCCCACAAAGTTAAGTCTACTATCTGGTATCTTAAGCCACTTGTTCAAGTAAATTATTTTCATCTCTGCAAGCTTAATCTCGCTATAGATTCTCAATGTAACACCATGATCACAATGCATCCTGAAAGACCAGTTGCAGAGACAACCCAGAAGTTTATTTGATAAAGCCTCCACCTTCAATGGGACATGGAAATACAAATTGGACATGTACATTTGTTTTCATTGCACAATCCTAGAGACTATTCTTAAGTTGGGTCCTTCATTTGAGGGTGAAATTTTGCATAGGGTTGGGTAGGATTAGCATTAGTTGTGAATTCGTAAGAAGTACCAAGTGAAAAATCAAAGTATTGAATCAAGGACGATTCAATAGACTATGGTTGGGGCATGTTGGGTCCTTCATTTTTTGATATAGTTTTGATGGAAAATAGTATTGGAAAAAGAAGAAGCACAAGTTGGGAAAATGAATGGTTTATTTGGTCCGAAAGTGGTAGCAAAAAAGAAGATAATGGTAAGTAAAGGACCAAACCATTACATTGGGACTTAAAAAAATATGCAAACGAAGGATTGAGCTACTAAATTTGAAGAGATCAGGAAAATGTGGACCAAACAGATATAGATCATGTTAGCCTAGTTAAAGTGGACTACATCAAGCGAGCGCGAACAAGATCTAAACAGTCGAAGATTATATATAGACATGCAGATCGAGTTGTGAGGGGAGAGATTAGAAGAAGGTCAACATGTTGCTGGAATTATGATATGTAATTTACATATGTTTTCCATTTTAATTATGTTATAGTCCTGAATTTGTAATGGGAATTCTGGAAGAAGTTTTGAATAGATCCCTCGAAGTCAATATGGATCTGTATTTGTAACATTGAGATAACCTGAATATATATAAAGTATATTTTTGTGGGGATTACATATGTGTTTATGTATGAGTGTGATTGCAATTATGTGCCTACTTTAAAAAAACTAAAATCTCAAAATAGATTCCATTTGATGTTTTATTTCATTTTTGCGCAAGGATTATTTAGTATATTTTTGAATACCTATAAGCCCAATGTATATCTTAATAGAGGAAAAAAATCTTGTCACCTCCTAGACCCCAAAACTATCACTCATAAGTTTCCTCACACCTCGAGTGAGACCTTCTTCCCTTGCAAAAGATTGAAAATGTCGGTGTCATGCTAGACTACAACAGGCCCTTTGTTGGTACCCTGTGGTCAAACCTCAGGTCTCTACAACAAAATTTTTCGTTGACATTGAAGAAGCCATAAAAACCCTAAATGGATTGGTGAATTGGTATTGTGAAGAATACTACACTTATATCCATGTATATGGTTTTTTGACAAATCCATGTTTGATGCCACAACTAATCCCTAATAGATTGTTGATTAGAGAGGTTGTTTACCAAACAATCGAAGTGAGAATAGAATTGGTTTTCCCAACCATTCCAAGATATTATGGCTAGGTTTCCCTGTCATAATTGGCCACTATGTGTTGAAAATGTAGCAAGATGATGTAGCTTAGTGAAATGAAGTCGCCTTCACTAAGTGGGCCCACAGGAAAATTTTGGCGCAAAGTCTATTTTTAGACTATGTCTATTTTTAGACATATGGAGCATGGTCCAGGGGTTGCAGTATGTTATTCTTGGAGTATTGGTCATGTTGGTAAAAATAGATGGACTTCTATTTTTGGACCTATAGGTCGAAGTCTATTTTTAGACTGCCTATCCTAAAAATAGGGAAGTCAAATATTATTTACCCTTAATAATATTTGGACTCTAAACTTCAGTTTACTCTCTTGGAGCACTTCAGTTCAAGCTACAGAAGTGTCTCATGCATCTGACAGAGGAATTACGCTACTCCTAAGGGTTTTGTGAGCTCATGCATGGTTTACTTCAGTTAGGACTTCAGTGGCAGAAGTTTGGTGGAGTTGATGAGACGGTTGGTGGAGTTGTGTTCGGTTTAACTTAGTTGAACTAGTTGAGATTAGTTTAACTAGCTAATCAACTAGTAATGAGTGGAGTGAATTAAATATTATTTAATTCATTAATTAGTAACTCATTATTCAACTCGAGAACACATCAGTTCACTACAGTGCATGGACAGTTCAGTGGAGACCAGTGAAAGAGGTAGATGAAAGGGTGGAGTTAGCTATCAGTGGCGACATCAGTTGTGCATGAGATTTGCACCACACTTGGAGGAATTGCCCATGATGATTGCGCTGTCAAGCCAAGGAGATTCGAACCTTGGATCTCTATTTAAACAGGCCATGATTGCGCAATAGAGGCAAGGAAATTAGTGGTGAGTTTTGAACCAGTAACCTGTTCAAAACCAAGCTAGTTTGTGTGTAACTTCATGAGATAGTACTGAGTACTTGTGAGGAGTATTGTACTGAGTTGTTACATGATTTCTCCATTATAATATACACAATAGTAATGGGGTTTTAGGCTTGTAATAGCTGTAATCTTTCGCCATACATATTTGTGTTAATGTGTATGATGATTTGATGTGCTATCGCTTTTTTATTCCGCATGTGTGATGATGCGAGTGGAAGAGATTATGTGTTGCATGAATTAGATTGAGCAGTGATGGGATAGTGGTGGATAATTGGTATTGATCGAGAAAATTTCATGAGTAGTAGACTAATGAAAGGAGATTGATCATCCACAGAGTGATTACAAACTTGGCCATATTTGCCCCATTGAAGGCAGAATTACGCATGCGGAGCCAGGTAACCTCTTTGGATCCATCCTTTCCTTTGAAAGGTGATATATTCATTAAACCTCTTCCCTGGTTGATCTCTGTGCTAAGAAATAATTTGTTCTCACGGATAAGATGATTGAGCTTTGAATTGAATTCGAATTTTGCAGCAGTTTTGTTTTCTTGGTGCCGAAGTTGAAAATGTCTTTCAACGATTTGCGACTCGAATATGCTCTTGAAGGCAATTCGAATTATGTTGCATGGAAGGATCGCATGGAGGCAGTATTAGAAGATAATGGTCTGAAGGAGTTCGTAGATACGGATGTCCAAAAGCCCACTGATCCTGCTGAAGTCGAAGCATGGCAAAAGAAGATGGCGAAATGTCGAAGGATCCTGTTGGAGGGCGTCAAGGATCATATTGTATCCAGCCTGCATGGAAAGGATTCTCCATATTTAATGTGGAAAGCTTTGACGGATCTATTCCAGAGTAAGAGCGACCAAAGGAAGCTGGCGCTCAAAGATAAGCTCGGGAACATCAAGATGGAGAAAGGCGACAGTATCGCCAAATACCTCACGAAGTTCACTCAATGCAGAGATGAGCTGGGAAGTGTGGGGGTGACTGTCGAAGATGAGGACATGGTCGATCTGGCTCTCCTTGGTCTTCCGAAGGCTTGGCACTCATATCAAGATAGTGTCAATGGTCGGGAGAAGTTGTCGGGATGGGAGCGCCTTTGGGCGGATCTCATGCAGGAGGAGATAAGGAGGACTACTCGAGATGGATCTTCATCAAAGGGAGCTGATGAAGAAAATTGCGCTTTGGTTGCCAAAGCAAAGAAGGGGGAGGGTAAGAAAACTTCTCATTCCGGTGCAAAGGGCAAGAAGCAGGATATGGCGAAAGTGAAGTGTTTTCACTGCCATGATCACGGAAATTATGCTACCAATTGTCCAAAGAAGAAGAAAAACAAGCAAGTGGGAAGATCTGCAGATGGAGAGGCTTTGGCTTCACAGTTCGAGCTTGACTTTTCACTGATCGCATGCTTGGTTTCAAGTGTGATGGGATCGGTGTGGTTCTTGGACAGCGGTGCGTCATTTCATATGACGGGAGATCGGGATTTGTTCTCAGATCTGGAGGACAAAGATCTAGGTGTGCACATCGAGATGGGCGATGATGGTAGATATAGTGCAACTGGTATCGGTACCATATCCTTTCAGAGGGAGTCTGGTAAACCCTTTGTATTGAAGGATGTCATGCATGTACCTGGATTGAAGAAGAACTTGATCTCTATGGCGATGTTGGAGGATAAGAGGTATGATGTGGTCTTCAGCGAAGGAAAAGCCTTCCTGCACAGTAAGACTACTGGAGAGACCCGGAAGATAGGGGTTCGAACCAAGAACCTTTATCAGTTGCAGGTAGATGGCTGCGCAGCTATGGCATGCAAGGCGGGAGAAGTGGTGAGCCGGGATGATGAGGGCGAACTGTGGCACGGGAGATTGGGCCACCTTCACCATGGAGCTTTGAAGATCCTGCAGCAGATTTCTACTGGGCTTCCTAAGGGCACTCTTGCGCAGTCAGATCAATGCAAGGGGTGTACCTTGGGGAAGTATGTGAAAGCCACCTTTCACGAGAAGGATAGTCGCGCCACGACGATCCTTGAGAGAGTTCACACAGACGTGTGTGGTCCTTTCTCAGTTTCTTTGATAGCAAAGCACAAGTATTACGTGATCTTTGTTGATGATTTCTCTCGAAAGTGCTGGATCTTCTTCATGCAGAAGAAGAGCGATACATTCGCGAAGTTCTGTGAATTTAAAGCACTAGTCGAGAAGGAGTCGGGGAAGAAAGTGATTGCTCTAAGGAGCGACAATGGTGGTGAATTCATCTCGGCTGAATTCAAGGAGTTCTGCAGCGCAGAAGGGATTCGGAGAGAGCTCATCGCACCCCATAACCCACAGCAGAACGGGGTGGCTGAGCGGAAGAACAGAACGATCGTGGGTGCTGCACGGGCGATGTTGCATGATCAGAGCCTACCCCTTCACTTGTGGGCTGAGGCATGCAATACAGCAGTGTATGTGCAGAACCGTTGTCCTCACAAGGTTCTTGGCATGAGTACATCGGAGGAGGCTTATTTTGGCAAGAGGCCTGATATTTCCCATTTGCGGATTTTTGGTTCTCCTGTCTACATGCATGTGACGAAGGATGCGAGAAGGAAGCTGGATCCAACTGCTGAGGTTGGAATATTTGTGGGGTACACTGATACACCTCATAACTATCGGGTGTATTTTTCAGACAGTCGCAAGACTGTTGTGCGACGGGATATAAAATTTCAAGAGGAGAAAGCCATGCAGTGTTCGCTTGAGAGGGAGCTACACTTGCATGCAGATGAGGAGCTGTTAGTTCCTAAGGAGGAGCTTCCGGATGTGGATCAGCCACGAGAGGAGGTTCAGGAGGTGGAAGAAACCACCCAGGCAGCGCCAACCATCAGAGGGCGCATGCGCACTACAGAAGCTGAGCGACTGGCTCGGGATGCAGAGAAGGTTGTAGGACCACCTACAGCACAGCGCAGACAGAGGCAGTCACCGGATCGGTACACTAGATACATGGCTCTTGTGAGTCAATGTGTCGTGATGGAGCCATCCTCTTTTGAGGAAGCTGTGGAGGAACCCACATGGGTAGATGCCATGATCGAAGAATATGATTCGATCGTCAGAAATAGTGCATGGGAGATTGTCCCAAGACCGGAGGGGAAATCAGTGGTGGGTTCGCGATGGATCTACAAAGTGAAGCAGGCGGCTGACGGGAGTGTGGAGAAGTACAAGGCGAGATTTGTCGCCCGTGGCTTTTCACAGATCGAGGGGATTGACTATGAGGAGACTTTTGCACCTGTCGCAAGGTACTCTTCCATACGAACGATCCTTGCTCTCTCAGCGCAGATGGGGTGGCACATTCATCAGATGGATGTGAAGACTGCGTTCCTCAATGGAGTTAATTAGGAAGAGGTGTACATAGAGCAGCCTGAAGGTTTTGAGATCTTCAGCAGTGAGTCGCATGTGTGCCGACTCAAGAGAGCACTGTATGGGCTGAAGCAAGCACCTCGTGCTTGGTACACTCGGATAGACAGCTACTTCACCGGGCTTGGATTCTCCAAGAGTGAGGCGGATCTAAACCTGTACCAGATTGTGGTGGAGGGGAAGCTGTTGATCATCGTACTGTATGTAGATGATCTGATTTTGACTGGCGATGAGCAGTTGATACTTTCATGCAAGGAGGATCTTGCACGAGAGTTTGAGATGAAGGACTTGGGCATCCTTCATTATTTCCTGAGATTGGAGATTTGGCAGCGCAGCAGAGGACTGTTTATTTCTCAGGGCAAGTATGCCCGGGAGATTCTGGAGAGGTTCAACATGCAAGGCTGCAAGCCTGTTGACACTCCTCTTCCTGGTGGTTGGAGGAAGGAGGATGCTACTTCAGCGGAGGTAGTGGATGCCACTGTCTATCGACAGTTGGTGGGGTCGCTTATGTATCTGGTCAATACACGACCCGATATATGCAATGCAGTTAACCAGCTTTTGCAAGCTATGGTTAAGCCTACCAAGCTCTTTTGGAAGGCAGGCAAGCATGTATTGCGCTATATCAGAGGCACATCGGGATATGGTCTATGGTACAGACAGGAGGATGGAGTGAAGCTTTTTGGCTTCACTGATGCAGATTGGGCAGGGAGCCCAACGGACCGGAAGAGCACATCTGGAGGAGTTTTCAGCATTGGGTCGACAACAGTTTCCTGGTACAGCAGGAAGCAGAGATCCGTGGCACTCAGTTCAGCAGAGGCCGAGTACATGGCAGCTAGCTTGGCTGCATGCGAGGCTATTTGGATGAGGAAAATCCTCGTTGGATTGTTCGGGTTGCATTTGGAGCCTACAGTGATTTACTGTGATAACCAGAGTTGCATTAAACTCTCGGCTAATCCAGTATTTCATGATAGATCCAAACACATCGACATCAGGTACCATCATATCAGAGATTGTGTTCAGCGAAGAATCATGATGCTTTCATATGTTCCCACGGAGGATCAGGATGCTGACATCTTGACGAAGGCGCTCACCAGGAGCAAGTTCGAATTCCACAGAGGCAGGATAGGGGTTGCGGATAATCCATATCTTGCTGAGAGGGAGTGTTGAAAATGCAGCAAGATGATGGAGCTTAGTGAAATGAAGTCGCCTTCACTAAGTGGGCCCGCAGGCAAATTCTGGCGCAAAATCTATTTTTAGACTATGTCTGTTTTTAGACATATGGAGCATGGTTCGGGGATTCCAGTTTGAGATTCTTGAAGTATGTGTCATGTTGGTAAAAATAGATGAGACTCTATTTTTGAGGTCAAAGAGGTCGAAGTCTATTTTTAGACTGCCTCTCCTTAAAACAGGGAAGTCAAATATTATTTACCCTTAATAATATTTAGACTATAAACAGCAGTTTACTCTCTTGGAGCACTTCGGTTCGAGCTACAGAAGTGGCTCATGCATCTGACAGAGGAATCACGTGGTTCCCAAGGGTTTGATGGCATCATGCATGGTTGACTTCAGTTGGACTTCAGTGGCAGAAGTTTGGAGGAGTTAATGAGACAGCTAGTGGAGTTGTGTTCTGTTTATTTTAGTTGAACTGGTTGAGATTATTTTAACTAGCTAATCAATTAGTTATGAGTGGAGTGAATTAAATATTATTTAATTCATTAATTAGTAACTCATTATTCAACTCAAGAACACATCAGTTCACTACAGTGCATGGATAGTTCAGTGGAGACTAGTGAAAGAGGTAGATGAAAGGGTTGAGATAGCTATCAGTTGTGACATCAGTTGTGCATGAGATTTGCACCACACTTGGAGGAATTTCCCATGATGATTGCACTGTCAAGCCAAGGAGATTTGAACCTTGGATCTCTCATTAGACCAGCCTTGATTGCGCAATAGAGGCAGGCAATTAGTGGATGAGTTTTGAACTTGTGACTTGTTCAAAACCAAGCTAGTTTGTGTGTAACTTTATGAGATAGTACTGAGTACTTGTGAGGAGTATTGTGCTATGTACTGTTACATGTTCTCTCCATTATAATATACACAATAGCTAAGGGGTTTTCAGCTATAAGCTTTCCCCATACATACTGTGTAATGTGTGTGATGTTTTGATGATCTTTTTGATCGCATACCGCTTGTTTTATTTCCGCATGTGTGATGATCTGAGTGGAAGAGATTATGTGTTGCATATGAATTCGAATTGATATGTGATCAGGATAATCTCGGTGGATAAATCTTCATTATTCAGCAAATTTCTACAGGTTTCTCCTCCCACGAGTGGGACTACTTCGGTTCCTTTTAGCAACCCTTTCAATTGAAACCCTTTGCTGAGTTCAAACCCCTTGGCCACCATACCAGGTGGCAGTCTCACCAGCACGCAAACAACAGGGAACATTTCACTACCCCTGCAGTCATTAGGACAAACCGGACAACCTATTGTTAACACTATTCCCTTAAGTGGTTTAAATATCGGTGTAGGGTCTATGCCGTTGTCGAACTATGCAAGTAGTAGCATGCCTCCGGGAAGCTCTATTGCATCCATATGGACTAACCCACCCCAACCTCCATCTGGAATGGGAGGGCACTTTTATACTGGGGGCAACCAACCATTCGCCCCGCAATACAATATGCCCAATGGACAGCAACCATATATCCCTACCCCTCCACCTATAGGAAATTTTTATCAAAGTCCTACTTATCCTACTGGTAACACATTGATGGGCGGACCCTATGGTCCAAATAGTCAGCCAATACTTCCTTGGTTAGATTCAGGGGCAAACCCGCAATTGCCATTTTTGGTAGCTCTAGACATTCCCGACATCTATAAACTGATTATCAAATCTTTCGGTTAAAATCACAATGGAGAATTTTGTGTCGACGCATTTCGAACCAGCCAGTGTGGTTCATTATCAGGACAAGATACGAAATCTGATCAAGAACGCAGCTTAAATAGAAAAAGAAGCTCTACATAGCCGTTGTACCATAACGGCTAGTTTGCCAATAATTATAAAAATTAAATAAATCAATAAATCAATAAAATTAAAAATATCAGAAATAAAATAAAATATAAAAAACTCAAAATAAATAAACACTAATAATAATAAATAATTAAATAAATTAAATAGAAATAAAAACTCCAAATAGAAAAAGAAGCTCCAAATAGAAAAAGAAGTTCCAAAAAGTCGTTATACAATAACGGCTAGTTTAACCATAAAAAATCAATAAATAAATAAATCAAATAAAATAAAAGAGAAGTTCCAAATGGAAAAAACAGCTCCAAATAGAAAAAGATGCTCCTAATAGCCGTTGTACAATAACGGCTAGTTTGGTCATCAAAATTTAAAAATAAATATAACAAATATAAAAAATATGAAATAAAATATAAAAAACTAAATACTAAAAATAAAATAAATAACCAATAACACTACCAGCTAGTTTGACCAAAAAATAAATAAAAATAAAAATAAAATCGAAAAATAAATCAATAAATTAAACCATAATTTTTCAATTTTATTTTTACTTTTATTTTTTTTTAATTATTATTTTTTTTTTTTTTTAATTAAGACTAACATATAAGAATAAAAATTAGTAAGGAATTAATAAATGAATCGATATAAAAATGAACATTACAGTAAAAAAATAAAAAATATATATTAGAAAAAATAAATAGATAAATAAATTAAATCAATAAAATTTTATACATTACATGAAAAATTTAATATAATTTTAAAACTAAATTAATTCCTTTATTTTCATTTATTTACACACACACACACACATATATATATACATATATATTATTATTATTATTATTATTATTTTATTATATTTTATTTTATTTTATTTTATTTTTTTATTTAATAAATTTATTTATTTCTTTATATAAGCAATTAATTAATAAAAAATAGATTATAAACAAATACTGACCATGATTATGCTGTAACATAAATAATAATATATATATATAACAAATAAATAAAAAATAAATAAACATTACCTAAAGAATAAATACATAAAAAAATAATAATAATAATAATAAATAAATAGATAAATAAATAAATAAATAATAAAAATAAAAAATGTTACTACATAACAAAGAATAATAGAAAGGAGAGAGCAAAACAGGACAAGAGGGGAGAAAACGACGATCCTTAGACAAACAGAAGAGCAAAAAATCAAATATCTATAAACTGACTAATGACCCCATCAATCACAACCCACTCTGGCCTCCAGTACCACACAAGATTCCTTCTGACATCCCAAAGTTCGATGGGAAACAAGGGGAAGACCCAGCCACACACATCACCACCTTTCATTTATGGTCTATATCTGATTCCATGGTGCATGATAGTGTTCGGCTTTAACTGTTCCCCCGCACCCTTATAGGCAATGCTGCCAAGTGGTATATTGAGTTGCCACGCGCCGCCATAAACACTTTTGGTGCTTTAGCGATGGAGTTTCTAAAGAACTTCCAATTACCAATCAGATTTGAAACTGGAACGGAACTATTAACCTCGCTGCGTCAAGACACCGCCACCCACATCTCCAATCACATTCATGAATGGAGGCGTAGGAGGAGGCTGGTCAAAGCGCCAATCCCGGATCATCTTCTATCTAATTGGTTTTGTAAGTCTCTCTTACCCCACATCTCTAAAGACATTGGCCTATCCGGTGCAGTTACAGAAGATCAATGCATTCGTCGTGCCCAACATTTGGATTTAATCTACTCACAATCTGGCACGCTATATGATTTACTCACCAATGCCCCTGGTAACCCCAATCCTCCCGCTACTCAGAAAACTGAAGCCCACGCCGACGGTCTCGTTGGCACAATCTCTGGCGTAGCCACAAAACAGTCTTGGGGGAAAACCTCCCAGCCATCCTCGGTTGCCACTACCCCTAACCAAACGACTACTCTTCCTACCGCTGAGGTAAATTTTGTGCAAACTTCACAAAAACCTAGTGGAAAGAATAAGAAGAACAAGAAAAAGACATCTTCTTCGGAAGACCAGTCGGACAATCAGAATAATCTTAATCAGAAATACGCTGTCAAAAACGAAAAAGGGAAGGATAAACCCATGAAATTTCCTTGCAAGATCTGTGCGGAGGACCACTTGACATACAAATGTCCTCGGCTGTAGGAATGCACCAATTTTATCGTAAACAAGGATTCTGGGCAAACACCTAGGGTTCTTCATAATCCTTTCCCTAATCAACAGCAGCAACACCAACACATGGTTGACAACCCGCCACAACCCCAGCAAAGGGGCAATGGTGGTTCACATCCTTCCGGTGAAGGATCATCTGCCATTTATGGCATTGAAAGTGTTTAACTTCAAACACGAGCCAAGCTTTATGGAAATCCTACCATAGACGCTCAAGAACCTAGTACTAGTTCAACTCCACCGCCGCCCAACGATCTGCATATCGAACGACCTACTACTGATCCCGCGATTTGTCTCCCCAAAGGGACACTTCGATGCATGACTCATAACAGCTCTTCACGTGCAGCCCAAAACTACAACATTAAAGAAGATTTGGCACAGGCACCGTCAGCTATGTATGCTCTCGAAGAATTGCAAACTTGTCCAGCACAAAGGAAAGCCTTGCTTTCGGCCATTGGTGGAATAGCCCCCAGGATTCCATGCTAGCTATATTTGATATGGAAAAATCTCAGACTCGCCTCTCACATCAACTCGCATTCCAAGTGCAGGTTGTGTCGAAAGGGATACCAATCCATCGCATTGTCATCGACGAAGGTGCTTCGACCTGCATTATGTCACAAGCTTGCTGGCTCACTTTAGGTTCTCCTACCTTGTCACCATTGTTGAATTCCCTCAAAGCTTTCGATGGCCACACGTTCCTCCCAAAAGGATACTTTTCTAGCTTTCCCATCACCTAAGTGGGAAAACGATAACCGTGGACGTTGAATTCGTAGATCGCCATCTCAACTATAATCTATTGCTCAGTCGCAGTTGGTCTTATGCCATGACCGCCATTGTTTCTTCGGTCTTCTGAATCGTCCTATTTCCATTGGATGGGAAAATAGTCACAGTGGATCAGTTATCCTTCTGCACCCCTGATTATACCACGTTACCATGTAGCACTGTACCCCTAATAGGAGGCTTTCTTGACTCTTACGTCAGTATTGGTATCAGTCTTCTGAAGGCATATTCCCTACTGGGTTGCTTTCCTCTCCCGCCGCCAGAGATCCCAAATACGGTTGCAATGATATCCACCACTTTTGATGGCTCTATCAACCCATAGATCCTCCCAGCACCTTTAGACATTGATTCTTACGGAGTTCAAATGTCACTCTCACCAGCCGAGTTGGCCTACCAAGCCATCCAAATTACATCTGAACCCTCCACTGCTATGGTTTCAACCAAAGGTACAAACCTCCCACCCATCACAGTTCTCTCTAAGGATCTCCTTATGAAGTCTTGCCTACAGACGAAGCTATTCGAGAGATCATGTCTCTAGAAGAACGACCTTGGGGAGAGGTTCACCATCGCGCTTCGATGATCGACTCAGACGTGATAAATACTAAAATCCCATCCTTTGACCCACCTGAGATGGTTCCCTCCACTTACGCGACTGTTCAAACTATCGATTTAGAAGGGAACATTGGTAATCTTTCTAAGACAATGCTCCTTGATATCTCGGTCAAAACGGGTATCGTGGAAAATATTCAGATTGGAGCAGATTGCAATCCTGAGGAAATTGCGCGCTTCACATCCCTTTTCAAGGAATTATGTGATGTGTTCGCTTGGTATTATGACAAAATTCCCGGCATAGATCCATCTATAGTCAAGCACGAAATCAAGATTTATGACAATGCCAAACCAATTCGGCAACGACTCAGGCCTGTCCACCCGCGCAAAGCGGCTGCCATCAAAACTGAGGTAGAAAAATTTTTAAATGTTGGTTTCATCTATCCCGTTCCTTTGATAGAATGGGTTTCCAATCTGATTCCCGTCGATAAAAAACAAGGCACCATCCGAGTTTGCGTTGACTATCGCGATCTGAACACCGCTTGTCCTAAAGACAATTATCCTACCCCGTTCATAGATCAAATTCTCGACGATTATGCCAGATGCGAATATTTTTCCTCCATGGATGGATTATCGGGCTATAACCAAATTGTAATTAAAAAAGAAGACCAGCATAAAATTGCCTTTATCTGTCCTTGGGGCACATTTGCATATCATAAACTCCCATTCGGTCTGAAGAATGAAGGAGCAAATTTTCAGCGGGCTATGGACTACGCTTTCCAAGACATTCGACATATTGTACAGGTTTACTTGGATGACCTTCCTGCCCATTCCAAGAAACGACCTGATCACTTTGCTCATCTGAAAGAAATTTTTTCTAGGTGTAGATTATACAATATATGTCTGAATCCTCATAAGTGTGTATTCATGGTCGAGTCCGGGCGTCTATTAGGTTTCATTGTCTCCAAGCATGGGATTAGGGTTGATCCTGATAAGGTTAAAGCAATTGTTGAATTTCCGACACCACAATCCATCCTCCAACTCCAAAGTTTGCAAGGGAAGGAAAACTTTTTACGTCGATTCATTGTTAACTATGCCGAGATGATGAAAGGATTTATGTGATTATAGAAGAAGGGAACACTATATTTGTGGGATGACCAAGCTTAACGGTCATTTGATGCTTTAAAACATGGACTTGTTTCATCCCCACTCCTTAGTGCCCCCGACTACTCACACGACTTTCTCCTCTACCTGGAAGCCTCACCACCCTCGCTTGGAATGGTTCTGGTTCAAGCTCACAATGACGACAGTGAAAATGTGATATACTACTTGTCAAAAGGTCTAATCGAACCCGAACTACGTTATTCACATGTGGAGAAACTTTCTCTGGTGGTAGTTTTTACCATCACCCGAGCATTATTTTTAAGGTATTGTTCTTGCTCGTTAATCCGAAAAACCTCGAGTTCTCTTCTTCGGACTCGTTAAATTTATACGAAGTCCATTTCGAGAATTATTTTGACAGTATTTTTCTTGCTCGTTAATCCGAAAAACCTCGATTTCTCTTCTTCAGACTCGTTAAACTTATACGAAGTTGATTTAGAGCGTTCTTTTTATGGTCTTTTTCTTGCTCGTTAATCCGAAAAACCTGGAATTCTCTTCTTCAGACTCATTAAAACTGATATGAAGAAGCACTGAGATTTCCTTTTAGGGACTTTTTTCTAGCTCATAAAACTGAAAAAACCCTGAGTTGCCTTTTTCGGGCTCGTTAAAATACCACGACAGAGAGTAAGGAGCCATTCTTTTTCCTCTTTTTCAAAGCTCTTTAAACAGAAAAAGTGACCGAGTTTTCTCCGCGTGACTCGTTAAAATTTCACGGAGAGCACCGAGTTTTTCTTTGTTGGACTCGTTAAAAATTTCGCAAAGAGTACTGAGTTTACTTCTTCTCCTCGTACTCATAACAAAATGAGGTAGACGTCCATCGAACATAGATTTCTCACTTTTCCGGCTTCGATGGAATAACTCATGGAAAATGAACTATTTCGGGCTTACTATTCTCCCTTTGTCATGCCCAGTTATCAAGACATGACAAAGGTACCACATGGAGTTGTCTTTTACGACATTTTTCAGACTCTCTAAATATGAAAAATTCACCGAGTTTACTCGTTTGGACTTGTTAAACCTAATCAGACGGGGAATGGAGTTGTCTTTTACGACATTTTTCAGACTCTCTAAATATGAAAAATTCACCGAGTTTACTCGTCTGGACTCGTTAAACCTAATCAGACGGGGAAAAATTTGGACAAAATGGATACTACCTTTGTTACATTTCAGAAAGGTTGATTTGGCAGCAAAAATATTGAACATGGCACTCCCCAGAAAACTTTTTCGCCGTTAGCCAAACCCTACCATCTATGAGTATTAGCCTTCATCTCCCAATGTTCCTACACCGGTAAAATCCTAACAAACTCTTTGGTGTTCATTAAGCCTCAGCTGCCTAGTACCCTGTTACAGTGCCTTCTATTGTTTAAGCAGATCTCACTATTTACTAATCCTCTTATCAACCAAACCGCTCATTATGCCAGAAATTATTTGTCTTCAGTTATCCCCATTTGCTCTTCATTATTTCCATCAAAAAAAAAATCATTTAGTTTCTGTTTTGTGTTGACTGATGTAGGACGCCTCAGTTCCTACCTTTCAACAGATCTCTTCCTATCGACTTCAACATCTTATCTAGGAAGTTGATACAGAAACCCATCAGTACCTAGATACTTGCAGACATCAGTGGCAGGTAATCTTGTTTTTTATTAGGAGTCTTCAACATTGGCTCCTGATCGAATGATTCTATGAGTGTTCGACTTCAACTCTTTTTATTCACACTCGCTAGATTGTACTGTTCATCTTAGGGACCATCATCATTATCGGTGGCCACCTTCGCGTATGTTAACAGTTTTCATTATCGACTGGTAATCAGACGATTTCTCACATGTTTGACGACAGCACCTTCATTCACATGTTGAGAAATATGCAGTTTAAGTGAAGCGGCGATCAAGACCTTGGGGCAAAGGTTACATCATTAAAGCTATGTTCCCTTCCCCAAGTTGCGATATTGTTTATGGAGACAGCTTCTTCAGCCTGATCCTGCTATGACAGACACTTCCACATTATGCTTATCGGTGGACAGATTCTTCATATCTTTGTACTAGAGAAATCATGTTGATTAGCTATTGAGCATGGGAATTCCTGACTCAAGATAGATACTATATTTTCTGACATATGTTGTTGTTTCAGGTTTTCCTCAGTCCTTCAATCTCTTTATCTCTACTACACACATTATAAAGTATTTCGGCCACCGTCTTCGTCTCTGACCTCACACTTTAGGGGGAATCTGTTACAGGTCAAATAACCTCCTCATTAGCTCATAGGAAGAGATAAATATGGAAGGAATACAGAGACCTAAACTAAACCTACTTATGCCAAGGTAACGCACCCCTATAATAGCAAAAGAGCGTTATAACACACTTGATCCATGAAAAGGTCGCGTTAGTGGCTAGGGAAATTCTCTATTTAGACTAGAGGGCAGCGTTACTCGTGTTTTGAGTTTGAAATAGGAAAAACCTACGGAGAATGATTTGAAATTCCAACTTTTTCTCATAAGAGAGTCAGTACAAAATAGAAACTACAAAGCACTAATCTCTTATTGGGCCTTGCCAAAAACAACTGAACTCTCAAGGAAGGCAAAAGCATGGGAAGTTGAGGAAACATCTTGTTTTTTTTCTATTTAGAACTGGTGGAAGGAGCAAGGCAATGATTTCTCTCTCCATCTCCTATAAAATGGAGTTTTATGCTCTTGGTTCAAGGTCGAAGGATTGTTAAATTTTTTTGAATACATGTGAAGGAGAGCATTATTGTTGTAGTGTGAAGGTCAAAAATCAAAGAGGTTCATTGAGAACTTGTTGATCAAGACATCACCACATTGAGAGATAGAGAGATTGAAAGGCTGAGGAGGGCTTGGTACAACCGACGGTTGTAATCCTCCTTTTTATAAATCAATAGAATTGTATCTGTTTTGTCCATTCTATGCGTTGATATTGTTATTGTTCTTCAATTACTTATATAGCATGAGATGAATGGCTTAGATGTGCATTGTTTAAATGTTTATCATATATTAACTTAATTGATAGGAAGTGTATGTTGTGGTAGAGATTACACGGGTGCTTTGATTGATCACAGGATCGAGATTTGGAGCTGGAGAAGGAGGATCCCTACTTTGCTGCTTAGCGCTCTCCAGAAGACTTCAAGATCAGAAAAGAGGTAATCTTCCATCTTATTCCATCAAGTTGTTTAAGTTGATATGAACATGTATGTATCTTCTTTGTGAACTATGCAGCTAATCTTACTTTCTGCCTCGGGCACTGAAAAGCCCTGAGAGGAATATTAGAGAACCAACAACCCAAGAATTTTACCCTATAGCACCCATGCTAAAAAAATAACAATAATAAATTTTGTTTCTTTTTACAATATAAAAGAATCAAAAGTACATTTCACATTTATGAATACTGAACATAGTTACACATTTAAACACTTTTGGGATTAGATAGCGACTCCCAGTTACCAAGGTGAATTTTTTATTTTTCCTTCTTTTCTCACCACAAAAAATAGAACATTATTTGTGTGATTTTGTTAATAATAAAAGAGGATACCTTTCCCAAACTTATCCAATACACTATAATTATTTCTAGCCCTGCTTTGACTAGAACCAAGAGACCTCTAAACGACAACCACTTGTAGCACTAGCAGCCAAATTTCTGTTCCAGTTTCTTGTCCAACCACATCCAATCCTCCTTCTTCTAGTTGTTAGGTTTTGACCAAAAAACTAAATGTTTAAATCCCAGGACCAAAGGCTCCATTTTAAATGGGCATATGAGTAAAATCTGATCTAAGACATAGGCTTCCATATTATGCTTGTAAAACTTTGATTTATGAGAATGGCTTCCATTCTAGATGCTTGACAGAAGGTGGAGACTATATTTTTGTAAGACTGGCATTCTTCCATTGATCCTTCTCCCAAGATGATCACATCGTGAATGAAGAGAAGGTGTGTAATTATCTGGGAGGGAGATACCTTAGCCCCTTTAATCTCGCCTTCCTTATTTTCTTTGAGGATCAATCTACTAAGGCATTCAATGATCAACAAAAAAATAAGGGGTGACATAGGGTAACCATGTATAAATATGAAGGGGATCCATTGATTAAAACAACAAATTTTGTTGAAGATACACAACCCACGATCCAACTAGTGACCAAATTCCCCAACCCTATTTGAATCAACAGAAGCCTAAGATAATCCTAATTTACCTTGTCATAAGATTTGACCATGTCAAATTTGAGAATAAGGGCTTGTAACTATTTGTCTTTGATAGAGTGCAATGATTCCTAAGGTATTATGATAGCCTCATGAATCTGCCTACCATGCAGGAATCCAAATTTCTCAACAAAAATGACATCAGTCAGTTTCTCCTTTAGTGTTCCTGAAATAGTTGTAGTGATGACTTTGTATACCATGCTACAAAGAGAGATCAATTTATAAAAATTGAAGGACATGGTTTTGGAGGATTTATGAATCAACACTAAAAAGGTCGCATTTATCTGACTACTAACTCCTAACTCTACCTTTAATCCTTGATTCCTCCACTACTTTCAAAAGATCTCCTTCTAATAAATCAAGAAAGTGAGAGAAGAATTCATCCATCCACCCATTTTGCCCAGGAATTTTGTCCTTGGTGCAACTTTTCAGAGATTCTTAAATCTCTTCCATAAATACTTGCCTTCCAATTTTGGTGGCTTCCTCTTGTGAAAATAATTTGGGAATATTATCAAGAATTTGCAGTTGATCTAATAAATTGTTTGAGACATGATGTTTGCCACTGGGAGGAAAAATGAGCCACAAAAACCCTTTTAAGACCTGATTGAGATGACTCCAAACCTTCATTCTCATCTCAAATTTCCCAAATAGCATTATTTATCCTTCTAAAGCTTGCATATCTATGAAAAAACCTAGAATTTCCATCTCTGCTTGCAATCCAATTTGCCCTACTTTTTATCCTCTAGGCTTCTTCTTGAGTCTTTAAAATATGGAATTTCCTTGCTTGGAGCTTACAAGGATGATCTTTAAACTCATCCTAAAAATAATTTTCAATGAGGGCATGACTGAAAAGATTATATTCCTACTCACTTGCAACCAGTTCAACATTCAAAAAAAAATTTACTTCTTTTCTCAACTGGTTAATTTCTTCCTTAATTCATTTCAAGGAATATTGGCATGTGATCTGAGATATCTTTAGGATAGATCGATGACCTATAACTACCTACGGAAAAAGATAGGCTATCTACTACAAGAAAACGATTAAGCCTCTTTGTTAACCCTTCCAAACCCACCCTACCATTCTTCCAAGTAGGTACCGAGGGAATTGGGAAAATGTTTACCAGATTCACCTCTTGGAACAAATTTGATAAATATTGTGCCAACGAATAAATCCTAGCCCTGATACCCCAGAATTTTTTAGTTGAGGTAGTCAGGTTCAAGTCCCCTGCTAGAATGAGATTTCCACTTCCCAAAAAACAACTTTATTGGTAGGATTCCTTAAAGAACTTCATATCCACATATGGCCCGTAACAATTCACTACAGACATAGTTCTCTTCAGACATCTTAACTTTCCTTCAAGAATTATGCCGACCCTCCATGAAAATTCCTCAAGAGAAGCCTGTGATGGATCCCATATCGCGGCTAAACCTATATACAAGCCTTCAACATCCACCGCACAAACACACCACCACATCCAGAGTTTGGAAAAAAACTCCTTCACCTTCACTGTTGAAACCATTGTTTCCTGAAAAAGGATCTCAAACGGCATTTGGATTGAAATAACTTTGGAGCTTCCCCCAACTCCCCTGATGTTTAATGAGAGAAAAATCATGAATACCCAACATTACCTGGAATTTGCACTCTAAGGGCTCTAGCTAAGGAGTCAACAGAATTAGATTACTAATTGGGGGAAGGGTACATAGAGATACCTTCCCTAGCAAGGGACCATTCATTATTTTTATTTTTCGTACATTCACATTGGCCATCGAGATAGAAGAAGGGGCTTCCATAAAGGAACACATGGAAGGAGAATTCAGAGCAGGAATAGGGGTAGATTTTAAGATGTCACAATATGAAGGGATAAGAGAGGAGATTATTTCGACAGGAGGAGCCATCTCCAAAGTAGATATAGAGGATAGTTCTAATATAATAGGGGGAAAGTGTTAGAGATAAGAGTACCCAAATATTCCTCCTTATTACCAAAATCCCCCACATAGGGAAAAGAGGGGACCTCCTTTGCAACAAGATTCACAATGAGAGGGTCAGGCACAAGAGAGGGCAATGGAAATAAAATGGGGGAGTCTTGACAGGAAGACTTAGAAATCAAGTTAAGCCCTACATTAGTTGTTGACACTAAAGGGCCCTCCCTCACCGAATCTAGACCCATTAAATAAATAGAATACTTTTATAGACTTTCACCCAAAGAAGAAATAACAAAATTTTTCAAAGAAGACATGTTGAGATCATCAAGAATAAGAAACTCTTCAGGAGATGGAGAGGAAATCAAAAATTCTTCAAAATTTCTTACCCGATTACCAAAAGAGTAAGGGGCCAATTTTGAAGGCAGGGACCCTTGCGAGAAATCCCCGACATCCATCTTCCACGAGACAAATATCGGTGGTAGTGAGATACCTACATGGGAGGAATCATGGTCCCCTTTAGAAAAGTGGGCCTTTGACTTATTTGGCACTTTATCCAGACTGGCACCATCTTGGAACTCCTCCACATCTAGCCCAATAGATTTCTTGAGTCCCACCTATGAACTGGACCTCCCCACCTTTCCTAAAACTAAACCCTCCACTGTAGCAAAGTTGGCAAACGAGGGCTTTGGTCTCCTCTCCCTCCTAGAGTTGGGACATTATTTTTTAATATCACCACTATGCTGACACAAGAGACACCGAAAAGGCACCTTCCAATATTCAAGGACTTTGTTATATATTTTATCTCCCTAATAGATAGCCATCTCCATAGGTAGCCCCATCTCAAATTCCATTTCCACTAAAATCCATGCTACTCCCTTGTCAAACTCCACCAGCGCCTTATTGTCAAAATATATGAATTTTCCCAAATTATTGGCCACCCTAAGAAAATTTCCCTAGTCCATAGCTCTTTCGGGAACTTGGGAATTTTAACCCAGGAATACTTAAGTTGCGGGTTCTCCTGGGTAGGGTTGAATCCTGAGTGTAATCTCTAAGTTCAAAATAAAACCTTCTTGAAAAATACAAGGCTTAGAAAGGATAAGAATAAAATCCTCTTCCCTAAGAAAACGAAATGCCATCCAGTCATTCATTAATAGTTTGATCTTAGGGGAGTACCCTATCAACATTTTCCACACAAATTCTACCAAATTTTGGATACTCTCTCTAGAGAAAGAGATGTAGAAAATCCTTCCAACCAAATCACTTTGCATCAGGATTCCAACTCTGTTGATATTTACATCAACCCCTAGAGCCAGTGAAGGCTTGAAAAACCCAAATTTTATCACCTTTTGTCTTCTCTTTTCTTTAGTTATTGCTCCATACAGACCAAGCTTAGTTGAATTTGGTACCTCAATACCTTGACCAGCCTCATAACATAATTGACCTACCACTGTTTCTGGATATTTTCATCAATATTTAACATCACTAG
Source organism: Pinus albicaulis (assembly GCA_034641835.2). NCBI lineage: Eukaryota > Viridiplantae > Streptophyta > Pinopsida > Pinales > Pinaceae > Pinus > Pinus albicaulis. The sequence continues at coordinate 586,546,435 of CM076581.1, forward strand.
ACCCTTTCATTTCAAAAGAGTCTACAGAACCCTTACAATTTATTATAATTCGACTCACCGGAGGCACAAGATAGATTTTAGTTGAACTCAAGGAGGGAATATCACCAAAAGGCTAAGAAGACCTACTAGAAAAGTGGCTAGGTCTTGAAAGAACACATGGAAGAGAAATGTGATCTTCATGAGGCTGAAGACAAGACTGGAATTCTAAAGGTAACCGAAATAATGGAGTAGCCTCAACTGGTTCCCCCAATTCATACCAAACCCTGTAATCAATGATGTCAGGGGATTCCACCATCTCAGATAGAGTGGATAAGAAAACCAACCAACTTCCCAAAAAAAACACTGTGACCCACCAACTATGCTAGACAACACATAACCTTGCATCTCGGAAAGCAACCAGCTGCTTCCAACCCCATAACAACTGAAACCAAAACCTGTGAATTTAAACTTGGACCTCCCAACTGGGAATGACTTTAGAAACATGGTGTAGCGAAAAGGGTGGTGTGTATCTTGACCTTATATATCCAACATGGACAATTGATGCGAATATGTAAGACATAAAGTGATTCTATGAAAAAAGAGGGATACATGAAATGTTGAAATGATGTGCATTATTAATGGCATCATAGGTAATTTTTTAAGTAATGAATCAATAATACATTGCTTTGAATTTTATGGAAAATTATAAATGTTAAGAGATTTATGAAAAGTGTTGGGTCAATTTACTAAGTAAAATAACACAGATGTTTAACTTGTCAATCCAGGTTTGTAGACTTGGAAGCATGTCCAAAATATATGGATTTCAGGTGAAGTCAATTTTAGAAGAAAAAGTTTAGAAGTTGAAAGAAGTGTGTATTACATTCTAAATTCTAAGATTAATGGAAATCCATATTAAAAATATAAAATCTAACTAAAAAAAATCTGATTCAATTTGTAGTAAGTGAAGGAAGAGGATCCTAACTTAGGAGATCTTGGTTGTCCTTCCCCACAGTACTATCTTCAAGAGGAGAAACTCATGAGCAATAGTTTATGATGTATAGAAAGTAATATAAGAGGGTCCTAACTTAGGAGGTCCTCGTTGTCCTTCTTTACAGTTCTATTCCAACATTATTACCACTGCATTAAAACTGGAAAGTAAAGAAATAATTCAAGAAAGGAAACTAAAGAAGATGAATTTTAGTTGTTGTTCATGATTTAATAGAAAGAGAATTTAACTTAAATTCTTCTTTGTCCTTTCGTATGCAAATTATATTTAAACCAATAATCATCCAACAATCATAAGAAATCATAACACATCAAAATGACTAGATCATAAATCTGAAGCAAGAAATATTGTATTAAAAATATGCTAATTTAACCAAAGTGTACTTAGCTTGGTGTGGAGGCCCTCCACCCTTGCCTTTCACGCTTGAAGAACTCTTCAGCTAAAGAAAAATTAATCAATCATCCACAGCATGAATAGAAAATGGAACAGTATAACTAGTTCTTTAAATTATCTCAAACTCTTCAAAAGTCTCAATACAAAATAACACAAATTCTACATGCTTGAATGGTCCATAAACTTGGTTTAAATAGACAAATAATAAAAAAAATTAGCTATAATGTCTCTAACAGATCTATCCATTATAATACCATCCATATCGATTGAACTCATCCATTCTGGTTCACAAAATCAGGAAAAATCCCACAAAATACTAATTCTGCCTCTTTTTCCTAGGGATTCCTGAATGACAGGTCAAGTTTGACTAGCATTGACCGGGCCTGTTTTAGCTCAGTTTGACTGAATCAATAGGTATTTTTTCATCCGTGGTTCCCAATATTTCCAAATATATGCTCAGATCTCGCCCATGTGTCCTACACATATGACTTCAATGAGGCTATTATGATAATTTTTAGTGTAGTCCAAAAATACTTTTAAAACCCATTTTTTTACAAAAAATATATATAAAATTTGAAAAACTTAATTTAATTACCTGATATGCATAATAAGGCTAAAATGAGGCATATATGGATGATATAAGATGGAATATGGTGGTAAATAGGTGGGTTTATGATAGGAAAAAATGACCAAAATTAAGGGCCAACATCTCCCCCTCGCTGATGTTCAAGGATGTCCTCTTGCTTGCCTCCTCCATTTGGATCTCCTGAGTGATGATGCCCCTATTTTTCCTGATCTTGTAGCCTCTTCTTATACAGCATGAAGAAGACAGTCAATACCCTCATACTTCCCTTCTTTGTAGATGGCAGCTTTCACCTTCTGCCTCTCATATTTGTACTGCCATGTCTTCTTCTCATTGAGCTATCTGTAAGCTTGTTTAGAGATGAGGATATTCTTAGTTTCAAGCTTATCAATTTTCTTGGTCAATTTATTGTTTTCTTTGATTATGTTTATGTTGTTTTCTATGTACATCTTATTCTCCTTTTGCAAGTGTCTTTCGAATATCTTGTTCTCCTCCAACTCTTTTGTTAGTTCTTCTATCTTCTTAAGGTACTCTTCATTATGCAGCTCTCTAACTTCTTCTCTGGTCTCCTTAGAATATGAATGAGATGAGGTATCTCCTACCCAAGCATTCTCAAAGTAGGAGTCTCTCTCCATATTTTCTAGTTGGAATTCCTTCTATATTCTTTCTATTATCTCATCAATTTGCTTTGATGTTGGTGGAGGTTCAACAATTTCAATTTCTGGGTCTTTTTCCTTGTTGCTTGGCTCCTCTTCTGTTTTCCCCCTAAGCTTACTAGGAATGGATAGAAAGGATATTTATTTTTCAACCATAATATTATCTTGGTAGGATACATAGGGGAATTCATAATGCTCCTTTTCACATGCAATTGTTCAAATTTTTCTTCTGTTGTTTTCTCTTCAAGATGATTCTCAACCAAAAATCTTTTTAGACCATTCCCTTATTTCTTATCTGATATTCCACAAGTATTTTGGTTAAATTTCCTTGATGATAAATGTTTGCTCCCTTTGCTTCAGTTTTGTTTTTGACAATGTCTATCATTTTAGTCAAGCTTCTTGAAAAGAAATAAGGTAGATTGATTTTGGACTCTCCCTTCATGTGTTGAAGAAACCTTATGTGATAGAGATAGACCACACCATATCGGTTGTCACAGGTGAAATATTTTTGGATAATCAACACTATCCCTTGGAATTCATTTTTCCCTGTCAAAGGATCCCTTCCTTTGTCTTTCTAGGAAGAAGGTCCATCCCTTCTCCTTAAAGTCTAGACCTTTATGATATTCCTCTCATGTCAAGGGAAGATCTAGTGCTTGAGAGAGAAATTATAGGTTCAATGGTATGGAGATCTCACCCACTCCATTTTTCCCATGTTCATAATGATTTATAAATTCCTGTGTGATTTTGTCATTGTGTCCATTAAACTTTTGAAGAAATTCCAACAATCCTGCTTGGTATAATCTTTCTATTGTTTCCTTTCCCCAGTTTATAGTTTGAATTCTTTGGGCTCAATTTTGGTTCCCATTTTTCTCTTCTCTATATACCAATTGATATATCCTTGTACAGTCAAAACCCTCATTATGAATAATATATATATATATACTTGTCCTTTTTATTCATGCAATTTTTAGGATAAATATCATGGTAAATGTGCTTACCAGATCTCTGAAGCTCTGAAAAATAATGATGCTAATTCCTTTGCTTGTAAATCTTCAATTTCCATTTGTTCTGCTACAAATGATACCCAAAAAGAGTCCTCTGTTTGTAAAACTGATAAAAAAAATCTTTTACTGTGTGAAAGACCATTAAAATATCTCGAAAATGTTTCACTGCTTTGAAAAATCATGCCTCAATCTATGTTTGCAAAATTTGCTCATGGAAACCCCTCTCTGTTCAAAAATTGTGTACTATGTATACAAGATAAGACTCTTTATGTTTTCATGTGCAAAAATTTTGACAAATATGCATGAAGAAATCATTTAGGATACCTAAACTTCGATTGACTTGAAGAAAACTTGTAGAGGTTTCTTGTTAATGGTTTGTTTTCTTGTGTTAAACAATACAATTTCAATTAAAACTCCTCTTTCATCATCTCGAAGATTCATATATTCTATAGGTGGCAGCGTATGTTTATGGTGACAAAGAGTTACAAATCATCAACTGGAGTCGTGCTTTCTCATACTATGACACATCTTGAACAAAATCTTGAGTTAACTATCCTCAAAATCGTTTAACTGTTGATGAAATTTCGGGATTGACTCTTACTTGCCACTTGCGAAATGATTGGAATTTGTTAGAGAAAACGGTCAGCTCAGCGCAGAGAAAGTATCTATCTCTATCTCTTCATTTAAAAAAAGTGTATCTCCTTATTTCTCCACGTAGACCCTTCAATTTCTTCATCCCAATTCCATGATATTTCTCCACATCTCAAGGCTGTCCTTTGCTACGCAGTCCTCTCTTTAATCTTCTGCATTTTTTTTTCCTGTGTATTTCTCTTTCAATAAGGGTTCTTTTATGTTGTGGTGAATGCGCAGTTTTTCTCTCCAACTCTGAGCTGGATTAGTTGTGATGATGGAGGAGAACATACACAGAGAAAGTTTTTTTTTTTAACATTTTTATCGTTTACCACTACGTTCCAAATTCATGCGATGACCTTTGTACTCGTGGCTACCACTTGTGCTTCTAATGTGTCATGGTTTGATTGCCTTCTCTACTATATGATTATCCTTTCTGCCACGGGTTTTCATGCTCTGTCTTGTCACTATTATGTTTTTTTATCCAGATTTGTCTTTTGTACAGTCTTTATGCCATATCATGGCTCTTTCACTTATTTCAGGTCTTCACTTTATTGCTTGGATGCCTATTGCATGTTTTCACAATCATGCATTGTCATGCATTTGTCATTTCATTCTTATTTCATGTTGCATATTGTATGTTTATCTTTTGATTCTTTTGTGTCAATTTTTATATGCTTATACGTTAATTTTCTTTGAAATGACTATATCCATAGGTCATTTCAAATCATATTCATCTTGTAATGACACTAACTCCTATGTTTTGGTCTTGTAGGAAAACTAATCCTTCATGTTTTTGCAGGCAATTCCTATGAGACAAAAAAAAAAAAATTGGCCCAAAATTTTGGTCAAAATTGCTCATGTAGGTGGATGAATGTAGGATTATAATGAGTGAATGTAGGGTTATGATGAAGTTGGTTGATGAATGAAATGTTTTTTATGTAAGGTGATAATGTAATAGGATGTAGGATGATGAATTCATGAATAAATGAGTATTGCATATTCAAATTTTTTAAATTAGTTTAACAATCCTAGAAAAAATTTCAAAATCAAAGGTTTTGAGAGCACTTTTACACTTACAGTACTTTCCTTCCGCTTAGTAGCTCATTGTCAATGCTCGTTCTGTTGATGATGACCTTTTCTAGTTTGTCAACACTTGACTTTTTTCAATGATGATAATTCTTTTGACTTCAAAGATGAATTTTGATGCATTGTAGTTGCTTGTAGTTGCTTCAAAAATTCCCTTGATGTAGATCATGATGTTTCGGGCTCTTTCTGCCATGGAAAAATTTAGGGGCTAATATTCGCAGGTGGACTAATTTTCCATGATTTTTCCAAAAAAAAGATTCACCAATTTCCCTTTTTTTCTAAAAAGGATTTGCCCAAACTTTAAATTATAAAATTATTTTACGTTAAAAATAGCCAACATTAAATATATACTATATATAAAATCATTATAAATTTGAATAATTTTATAAATATATCAATAAATATTTTATAATTTCCATATTAAGGACTAGCGAGATTCGCCAATATTTTAAACTTCAAAATAATTTTGCATCCTTAAAATTTTCCCTACAAGTTTCTGCAACAACATATGATATTGATTTTATTCAGGTCCCTCACTGATGAACATTGATGTCTCAGGTCCCTTCTGCAATCATATGATATTTTATTTCGTTCAAGTTCCTTCTCCAATGATATTTGATTGATGTCTCAGGCCCCTTCTGCAATACAGTTGCTTGTTATTAAACTATTTGCATATTTTTATTGGTCATATTCCCCTTTGCTTATTTTGAGACTTGTCCTCAAGTCTTTGAATTCTGGAGGATGATTTCTGCAAAATGAAATTGAATAAAAAGTAAAACACATTAGAGAATTCATATTGGACAAGCACGTTGGTTTTCCGACATGAATTCGAGTTTGTATTGTGCCATTTTCCTGGGTTTTCACAATCAAACTCCTTTATTATTTTTTTATTTTTTTATTTTTTAATTTTATTCTGGAAGTAGGGAATGCATATCACTATGTTGCTCCATTATTTCCATATTGTTTTTTGCTGAGACTCTTTTCAAAAATTATTCTTTATTGATAGGCTTATTATAAACTTTGAGTCTATGTCCATTAACTAGAAATGAAATTGTTACTTCATCACTTGTCTTTATCTTAACTGCTCCATTGTTAAATATTTCTTCCATCTCATATGGTCCAAGCCAATGAGTTCTAAACTTAGCTTTGAATTCTTTGTACTTGGAGTCAAAAAGAGTGCCTAGACTCCTATATGAAAAATATTGTTTTTGATAAATTTGTCATGCCATTTGATTCTCTGTTGTTGCACTGGTGATGTATGCTCAACTGCTTGTTGTCTGATTTCATCTAGTTCATTTAGTTGCGTAACTCTCTATTGTTTTGCTTCTGACAGGTCCAATCCCAATTTTGCTGCAAGTTTAAAAGTATGAATTTGAAATTTGATTGGTAAAAAAAAATCCTTACCATATACCAACCGATATGGGTTGAATCCAGTTGTATTTTTCCATGTAAATACATATGCCCATAGTGCATCTCTTAACTTTTCTGACTAATATTTTTTGTTCATTTGCATTGTCTTTGCCGTGGCGTTTTCCATAACCTTATTAGTGGATTCTACTTGTCCATTTGCTTTAGGATGGTAGGGAGTATACTTTTTGTGTTTGATTTTATACTTTTCCGTAAGATCCCAGACAAGTTTAGAAGTGAACTGTGATCCCTGGTCTGTAACAATATGTCTTTGAACTCCAAATCTTACAAATATTTCTTCAAATAGGAAAGAAACCATTGTTTCTTGTTTTTCTCTTGCCACTGCTTTTTCTTCTACCCATTTTGTAACATAGTTTGTACACACTAGAATGTACTTCTTTCCATTTGAAGGCGGGTTAATAGGTCCCACAAAGTCAAGAGCCCATTGTTCAAATGGCTCTATAAGTACTTCTAGTTTCAATGGCATTTCATCTGATATTACAGGTTTTCTAGTTCTTTGGCAGCTATCACATATTTTGACATGGGCTTTTGAGTCCTTGAAGATTGTTGGCCAATAGTAGCCAAGTTTGAGCACCTTGTATGTTGTTCGCTTGTTTGCAAAATGACCACCACATGCCTCATCATGACATGATTTTAAAATATATAGAATTTCAACTTCTCTAACACACTTTCTTATCAAAATATCAGAACTAGTATAAAATAGGTCACCATTGACCCAACTATATCTAGCACTTTCTGTGATTATTTTTCTTTTCTGCTTGCTAGTGAAATGAGATGGTAATAGTCTGGATGATAAATAATTAGCTACATCTGCAAAACATGGGGTTTTAACTGTTATAGCAAATAAATGTTCATCAGGAAAGTTATCTTAAACAGGAATAGGATCACCAGGTGAATGAAGTCTTGACAGGAAATCTGTTGCTTGATTGTCTTTACCTAGTCGATCTAGAACAGTGAGATTGAATTATTGCATTAATAATAGCCATCTATTAATTCTTCCATTGATAATTGCTTTGTTCATTAAGTATTTAATGGTTGAATGGTATGTATGAATAAATACTTGATAGCATGTTATGTAATGCCTAAATTTATTGATTGCATGCACAAAAGCTAGCATTTCTTTTTCAGTTACCGTATAGCTCAATTCTGCCAAAGTTAATTTTTTTCTTATGAAGTAAATGTCATAATTAAAATAATTTTATTTTTGTCCAACTGGTGTGTAATATCCCAAAAGGGAGAATGCAGTAATACAAAAACACAATATAAGAACTGCAGCAATGTAAACATATAATCTAAAGACATCATACAAATAGACAGAATAGTTGAGCCATTTTATTATATGGAGGTGGATAGACAAGTACAACAGTGCTCAAAATATGAGACACTCAAGCCAAAGAGATTGCCTAGAATGGCCCTGAAATACTCCCACAAGAGGGACTACATAACTGTTGGACTACTGGAATGAATATTGCGATGTCCCTGCTGCAATTGTCGAAAAAATATAAAAGTGTAGATATGGAAGTTATGAAGCTTAGATGATGTCGGGATTTCAGATCCGGGCTCTATGATGAATACCCAAGAGAACCCAGAAAGGATTTCCAGATCTGAAAACCTTGGAAAATCACCCTCTTAGGCCCTGCAACTATATGATTGTTGGGTATGTAGATCTACTACATGAGCTGAATATATGATGGCTGCAATAAGGCACAACCAACTCAATTCATAGACGGTTGATCCCTCCTTTATATCCTTAAGCTAGAAGCTCAAGATATGTCTCCTCCAACCTCCTTCGATATATGCAATTGTTGAATACACAACAGCTGAGTAAAACTATGTTGTCAGAGAGGTAGGCTCAATAGACTGATGCTATATGCTACAATGAAGCTCCTTAATGATGGAAATAGTATTCCCAAAGTGAAGGAATGGTCCCTCATAGGATTTCCAGCTAAAATACTGGAAACTTCCTTCCTCCTTCAGATCTGCAAGACTGGACTGTGCAATCCCTTGGGGAATTGTTGTTGCATGGAGGTATGAAATTATGGCCTTAATTCTGAATATGAATATACATCCCCTGGAAGACGGATATTGAAGCAAAAGGTGAAAGGATGAATCATCCACCGGTTTCCTAGCTGAAATGTTAGAAACAACCTCCACCTCTCAAACCCTCAAGCAGGAATGCCTAATTCCTGAGAATGAATGTGCATATGAGAGTGGTTGAATGTGGCACCAATGCTTGATGATGTATGGCAGCTCAAAGAAACCTTCCCATAGTAGGCACTTGAAGTCCCCCGTGGGTAAGGGTGGGATCTCCACTCAAAAACACCTGTGTGCTAAATAGCACTACAGACTTAGCTAAACAGCTGAAGCGTGCATAGAAATGTTAAATGACAAATCCAGATCTAAACAGATCAGAAATAATAATCTAAAGCATGCCTTCTATTTTTGCCTTCGTCTCCCTTATATGCTTTGTGAGCCTTCCATAGCCCTAGCCCACCTCATAGCTGGGCTACACATGTGCCACTAACCTCCATGAAGACGGTGATTTCTCTCCACGTTCTCCACCATATCTACATTTAATTCCCACTCTCTCCATCATGTGTGCATTAGATGCACCTCTTCCTCCACTATCTCATAATTAGTGCTCTATGATCTTACTTTTAATGCACCATGATCTCATTTTACTTCCTTTGGGATCTCCATGATCTATCATTAATGTGGCATGATCTCCACTCTTCCTTCATTTAAGAAGTTTCTCCACTACTCCATAATGCAGATCTAACTCTAATTATCCACATACACACATCAAAAGTGGATTTTATTCATCTATGTGGTTTATGGGTCCCTCCACCCTCTTATTTACTTAATTAATTAAGAAAATCAAGAACTCTAATATTCCAATTATCTGATGGAAAATTGGGAATATTACAGTCATCCCCGCCAAAATTGTGCTTGTCCTCAAACAACTGAAAAAGTGGATGCTACAGCTTTCAATCTCCCTTCAAATGTCATCCTCATATGGAAGGCCTCCCCATCTGCCACAATGTGTAATTCATGCCTAGCTCCAAAGTTGCCTCTCTAGAATGTCTAGAATGGCCTCCAACTGAAAGGTTAGATGCCATTCCTCATCAATAAGTCTCCAAGTGGAAACCATATGTTGTACGAGATCCTCCTCTATTCATGAGATACATAACGTGAAGTGGTCTCTTCCCAAAGTGGAAATTCCCCCATCATAAACCATCTCTTTATCCCATGCTACATGAAGTAGATTACATCTCTCCATGCTTCCATCCTTGGCCCTGTTGGCCTTGTTGGATCCAAGAATCATCCCAACAATGTGAAAAAGAAGTAGAGACATATGTATAAACATGTACAATGTCAAACCATACTCTCCCAAAAACAACCACCGCAGCAAATCCTTCTGCTAACATGCCAAATCATCATGAAACCAAGTAAGAGAGTTATACTCTCTCAATAGAAACTACCACAGCAATGTCTCTTGATGCCATGCCAAGTCAACATCAATATAAGTATGAGAGACATACTCTCTCAAAAGAATCCACTGCAGCAATGCCTCTTGCTGCCATGCAAAATCATCATCAACTAAAAGAAGAGAGCCATACTCTCTCAAAAGGAGCCACCACCGCAATGCCTCTTGATGCCCCCTCACATCATCATCATACCAAGTACAATGACCATAATCTCCCAACAGAAGACAACATAGTATGGCCTCATGTTTCCATCCTCCATCAATATCATGCAATGTACAGGGAGAAATCAGTCCATACTCTCCCAAGAGTAACCAAAGCAACAAGGATTATTGTTGTCGTCTTACATCATCATGATGCAAGTAATGGAGCAACAACATATTGATTGACATGTGGGATGTCACATCAGAACAATACAAATAAGCTCCCTTCTGCCATTAGGGGAATTTTGAGGTCTAAAATGGGCCTCCTAAGAAAAATGTACAATCAAAATTCACTTTATGAGAACCAATCACATTTTAGGGGATGACATCATCCCTAATGATTGAGGTGGCATTGCTTGAGTTAAAGGTACTTACTTGTCACATTCTCAATGGTGGATAAAAACTCATGGTTAACCATGGTAGTGCTCTAAGTACTTTTAAAGTCAAAGTAAAGTACTTATAATAAATGTCATTTCACATTTTTTGAATAAAATTCATACATAAAATAATATATTACATTTATTATATTATTTTTATATAATATATTAATTACATGTTATTATACAATTTAAATAATATAAATTTTAATTAATAACATATTATATAATTAATGATTTATGAATTATATTTACATTTTTTTTAAGTTATTTAAGTACAAAGGACAAATGCATTAGTTGTTCAATGATAATGACTTTTTCTTGAAAAACTCATTCTTATTTATAGTCACATCAATACAATTTTTTATTAATTTTATTTTGGTACAACTTTTGAATTGAATTTAACCATGGTTACATTAATTGTGGTGCAAAAAGTGAATTGCAAATTCATAAATATTATTTTATTGATTTAGCTATTATTTTATTATTTCCTTAGGAGGCCCATTTTAGACCTCAAAATTCCCCTAATGCATATCATGTGAGAGTTATACCATGTCCCACACCCAATTACATACATGAATATAAGATATATCCCAAACAGAAGTACATTTAAAGACATGAGACATATCTCTAACAAAAGTAAATACAAGGACATAAGATACATCATGTGATGTTCAAACTCTCTCAGCAATAACCAGCGCAACCATGCCTCCTGTTGTTGCATAACATTAGTGAAATCCATGGCATGGACCACACAAATGTGAGATGTTGGGTAGTACCCATACTCACCAAAAAGCAACTAGCGCAACCATGCCTCTTGCTGCCCTGTATCATAGATCTGCAAGAATGTTGGCAACCCCTTACACCTCATCCGGATCCATTCATCCCAATGTGGATGTTGAATCATACTACGCTCAACCTTGGTATCCACCTAAGGTATAATAGCAATATCCTCCATCTGATAAACATTTCACTCCATGATATGTTGAATTGCACCTCTTTTGATGTCTCTACATGAGATCCTCTCATCAATGTCCCAATAGAACCCATAAGGCTCCATACATGTTGTAGGTAGAAATTCCTCTTTGAGCTGTGAGGAGCTCATCAAGAAAACTCCATATTGATAATGGAGAATTCTCTCCATCATAAGATTTCTACCATCTATCATCTGTCCCTCCAGTGCTTCATGAGTGAAGTTATCTTTAAGATGCTCCAAGAATAATGGGGCCCTCATCTGATCACTGCTGCTCAGTGACAGTGATGTATATCTGCATGGTGATACATCTACTGTCTCCTAGCCATATACAATGTTGAACTCATAGTCCGGAACTGTACTAAATAGTATTGTGCTCCTCCCATATTCTGAAACTCCATACTTCAACACAAAGTGTTGGTTGTAGCTCAATCATGACAAACTAGGATAGCTATACATCTTCTCCTTGATCAATTCAAGGATCCTCTATGTAGTGATAATTTACTGCTCCAAATCAGCAAGGTGCTCTAATCCTTGGTTATGCAATTTCACTGATGGCATGGTCTCACAAATCTCAATATGAGGTAATGAAATAATATGAGATGAAAGTCTTTGAAAACCTTGGATAATTTGAATCTTGGGAACATATTTCACATCGACAAGAGTTCCTCCAACCGGTGCAATGGCCTCTCCAACTGCTGGTAATGATGATGGCTGCATCTTCTCTATTGTACCAGTGCTGGTATCCGCCTCCTCCTCCGCATGCATCTCATGAATCATGTATGGGGATCCAAATTTCAAGAGCTCAAGACCATCTTGCAAAAATGCAAGTGTTCTTCCTCCTTATGCAAGTACATCTGTAGCTGATGGTGGTGGTAGAGGCTCCTCCTCTTGAGTGATAATTATGAAATTTCCCTTTGGTTCTTCATGTACTACCTCCTCGATGATGGTAAGTGTCTCTATGTGAGACGTCTCTGGTTTCTTTCTACCAAAATTCTTATTCATTCTTTGCATAAAACATGCATAAGCAGTCACTTGGGCATGTGACAAATGACTGAACCACCAATATTTTGCTTCACCCTCGAGGTGCAGCACTGCAATCTCAACGGCCTTTCTTTCTTCTACTGGATATATATCAAATAATGTAGCTAAATATTCTCTCCAAGCCCTCAATGTGCTTGTGGAAGATCCATAAAATGTAGGCAAGAAGAATATATGCCTCTTTCTTCTATTGCTGTTGCGGGACCTCCTTTCTTCTTTGAGTTGTAAGAAATTTTGGAGAGATAGATTCTCCTTGAGTGCTCTAGGTTGTGCTTTGTACTTGGACAGATATTTACTTAGGGTCTCATACCCCAATTCTCCTTCATATTCACACCATTCCCCTTCCTTATCAAAGAAATTGGATGTAGTAGAATGATGTGGAGTTCTTTGCTTCTATGGTTGCTTCTTCTGCTGATAGGAAGTGCTTGGACCTTCCTCTTTCTAAACTCTTCTTGGATCCTCCTTTTGACTTTCTCTCTTCATTTGATTGACCTCCTTGGAGAGATCTTGCATAGATCTAAAGAGAACTGTGGCAAAACTACAATCCTCCTTCATTGTAGATCTCTACTGTCTGCTTATTCTTTTGATGCAAAAGATGAAGTGCCCACAAGTTGAGCCAAAGAAGATGAATTGCCCACAAACTGAGCCAAAGAGCATGCTCTGATACCACTGTAATATCCCAAAAGGGAGAATGCAGTAATACAAAAACACAATATAAGAATTGCAACAATGTAAACATATAATCTAAAGACACCATATAAATAGACATAATAGCTGAGCCATTTTATTATATGGAGGTGGATAAACAAGTATGACATTGCTCAAAATATGAGACACTCAAGCCAAAGAGATGGCCTATAATGACCCTGAAATTCTCCCACAAGACGAACTGCATAATAGTTGGACTGCAGGAAGGAATATTCCGTTGTCCCTGCTGCAAATGTCGAAACTACAACTGCTGGCAAAATATAAAAGTGTATATTTGGCAGTTCCGGAGCTCAGATGATGCCGAGATTTCAGATCTGGGCTCTATGATGAATACCCAAGATAACCCAGAAAGGATTTCCATATCTGACATCCGTGGAAAATCACCCTCTTAGGCCCTACAACTATATTATTGTTGGGTATGCAAATCTATTGCATGAGTTGAATATATGATGGCTTCAATAAGGCACAACCAAATCAATTCATAGAGGGTTGATCCCTCCTTCATATCCTTAAGCTAGAATCTCAAGATCTGTCTCCTGCAACCTCCTCCAACAGATGCAGCTGCTAAATACACAACAACTAAGTAAAACTGCACTGTCAGAGAGGGAGGCTCAATAGCATGATGCTAGATGTTTCCATGAGGCTCCTGAATGATGGAAATGGTATGCCCAAAGTGAATGAATGGTCCCTCGTAGGATTTCTAGCTAAAATATTGGAAACTTCCTTCCTCTTTCAGATCTGCAAGACTGGATTGCGCAATCACTTAGGCAATTGATGTTGCATGGAGGCATGAAATGATGGCCTCAATGTCGGAATATACAGCCCCTGGAAGACTAACCTTGAAGCACAAAGTGAAACGATGAATCCTCCACATGTTTCCTAGTTGAAATGCTAGAAACAACCTCAACCTCTCAAACCCTCAAGCAGGAATGCGTAATTCTTGAGACTGAATGTGCATATGAGAGTGGTTGAATGTGGCACTAATTCCCGATGATGTATGGCAGCTCAAATAAACCTTCCCAAAGTAGGCACTCGAACTCCCCTGTGGATAAGGGTGGGATTTCCGCTCGGAAACACTTGTGTGATAAACAGCACTACAGACTTAGCTAAACATCTAAAGCGTGCATAGAAATGTCAAATGAAAAATCCAGATCTAAACAGATCATAAATAATAATATAAAGCATGCCTTATATTTCTGCCTTCATCTCCCTTATATGCTTTGTGAGCCTTCCATAGTCCTGGACCAACTCATAACTGTGTTGCACATGTGGCCACTAGCCTCCATGAAGACTACACTGTCTCTCCATGTTCTCCACCATCTCTGCATTTAATTCCCACTCTCTTCATCATGTGTGCATTAGACGCACCTCTTCCTCCATTATCTCATCATTAGTTCTCTATGGTCTTACTTTTAATGCACCATGATCTCATTTGACTTCCTCCAGGATCTCCATGATCTATCATTAATGTGGCATGATCTCCACTCTTCATTCATTTAAGAAACTGCTCCACTACTCCATAATGTAGATCTAACTCTAATTTATCCACATACACACATCAAAAGTGGATTTTATTCATCTATGGGGTTTATGGGTTCCTCCACCCTCTTATTTACCTAATTAATTAAGAAAAGCAAGAACTCTAATATTCCAATTATCTGATGGAAAATTGGGAATATTACAAGGTGTTCCTATAGTTGTATTTGATGCATCAGTAGATATGTGAAATGGAAATGACCAGTTTGGCCCTCTAAGAATGGGTGTTATTGACAATTTTTCTTTCAGTTTTTCAAATGCATTTTGACAATTTGTTGTCAATTGAAACTCAATGTTTTTGCAAGTAATTTGAACAAAGGTAGAGCTATTTTACTAAAGTTTTAAATGAATCTTTTGTAATAGCCTGCATATCCCAAGAAACTTATTACTTCCTTCTGTGTTGTTGGTGGAATTAAGTTTACAATGACTTGTATCTTTGTTGGGTCTACCTTTATTCCTGAAGAAGAAATGTGGTGTCCCAACACTATCCCTTCAGTTATCATCATAAAACATTTCTCATTGTTGAGGGATAAGTTTGTCTCTACGAATCCCTTTAGAAATTTTTCAAGATTGTTCAAACAATCATCAAATGTGCCTCCATAGACAATAAAATCATCCATGTAGACCTCTACACATTCATGAATTAAATCAGCAAAGGCTAGGACTGCTCTTTGAAAAGTAGCAGGTGCATTACATAATTCAAAAGGAAAAACATTATATGCACATGTTCCCCAAGGACAAGTAAATGTATTTTTATCCAGATCCTCCAATGTTATCTTAATCTGATTGTATCCGCTAAATCCATCAAGAAAAGAAAAGAATTTCTTTCCTTCTAGTGAATCTAGTACTTGGTCAATGAATGGTAATGGGAAATGATCTTTCAATGTGGATTTATCTAGTTCCTTATAGTCTACACATATTCTCCATTTTCTATTTTTCTTTGGTACCACAACTAAGGGAGAAACCCATTGACTATCTAAAATAGGGTAGATGAATCCCACCTGTAACAATTTTTGCAGTTATTCTTTGACTATTTCTTTCATCGTAGGATTCATTCTTCTTTATGGTTGTCTAACTGGTTTGATATGATCATCAGTATAGATATGGTGAATACATTTCTTTGGATGAATTCCTTGCATGTTTGTATAGTCCCAGGCAAAAGATTTTGAATATTTCTGTAATAATGCAATTCCCTGTTGTTCTTATGATGATTGTAGATTATTTCCAATATTTAGACTCTATCCAGGATTGATTTCAATGATTTTGCTTTGTGAATTGGTAATTGAGCTAACAGGAAAAATGATTTCAAATGAATTCTGCAATGATTGAATTGTAATTTTTTCCTGAAAACATTGATTCAAAAGATGATTTGCAGCTTCATATTATGTTATTCTTAGCTACTTAGAAATATCAGGTTCTGAGATAAAAAGTTCTATTAAATCCTTATTTTCTTCCTCTTCTCTAAAATTAAAGACTTGATTAATGCTTATAATAGATTGAGTTTCTTGTTGTTGTTGGTCATCAAGCCATCATAATAAATAAGTAGATTGAGCTAGAGGATAGAGTGTAAAATGTTTCCTTTCATCTCCATGTGCTATGATCATGCTTCCTGATCTGCATCCAATGAAGGCATCTGTTGTGGCTAACCATGGTCTGTCTAGAATTAAAGGATGGTTTCCTAGATTTGTTTTTGGTTGAAAGATTAGAAAGCCTACAGGATATTCCCATGAATCCAAAAAACAATTATGTCTTCTAATATTCCCTCTAGTACAAATTTAGATCTATCTGCTAGCTCTAAAATTGTAGTAGTAGGTCGAATATTTGGCAATTTTAAATATTTCATAGTCTATGTTGTCATGACATTTATAGCAACTCCCAAATCAATTAAAGTGTTAGGAACTGAAGAATTATTGATTGAAATGGTAATCATGGGTATCCCAAGATCAATATACTTTTCAATTGTTGTTTTTGCAAACATAAGACTAGCTAATTTGCCAATGACTTGGATTGTGGGTGGATCTCTTTTCTTTCTACTGGTTTTCTTAATACATAATTCCTTTATTCTTTTTGCATAGATTGGAATATTTTTTATAGCTTGAAACAAAGGAATTTTGACATAATAATTCTTTAATTCATCCAAAATATCAAATTCAATAAGAGCAATTGAAGTTTTCTACTCTACTAACTTTTCTGGAAAAGGTGGTGTTTGAGTCATAATAGTTTTTCCTTTGTGAATTTGAATTTCTGGATTAGATTTTTAAGATTGTTATCCTTGTTCAGTTTTTTCTTCTATGATTGGTGGAGAATATTTGTGTAATAATTTTCAGACCTTAAGTGGATGTCTTGAATAGGAAGAATAGAATATGTAGAAAAACATGTTGCTTCTTCCACATTATATGTTAGTCTTTCCACTTTGTTATTGGATTTTCTACTGGATGAGATGGTAATTGAGTTGGTCCAGGTGGGGGTTGGTTAGAAAGAAGCTGAAGCTGTTGTGGTTGAGTTAGTAAGGGTGCAGGATTTTGTTGTGGAAATGGCATTGGTTGAGGGTTTTGCTGGAATTGTTGATATTGAAATGGTTGTTGATATGGCTATTGAGGATAAGATTGGTATTATTGTTGAGGATAGATTTTTGAGGTGGTTGGGTTCCATAACTATATCCTCACCAACCTTGTCCAGGTTGGTTTTGGTATTGTTGTGGAGGCCAAGCCTGCTATGGCATAGGAGTATTCCACAAATTTTGAGGAGGATATTGATAATTCCGAGGGATTTGTTGAGACAACTGTTGAGGTAAATTTTGGGTCATACCTGGAAATCGTGGCTGCCAAGGTCTCATTGGTGCCATATACTAAAGAGAACCAATCCCTTGTACTTCTTCCATTGAATTTACTTGCAATTCTTTAAGCTTTGGACAATTTTTAGTTGAATTATTTTATGTACAAAGTCCACACACTTGAATATTATTCAAAAGACATTCTCTTAGTGGATGCTTCTTTCTACACTTAGGACAAAATATTGATAGGATCTAATCTTGTTCATCTTGTTTTTTTCTTGGCTTTCAATACATCAACAGTGTGTTCCTAAAGTGCTCAAAAGATCAGTTTTAAAGTTTTCTAACAAACTCTATTTCTACTCTTGTTGCTCCTCATGTTGCTGATTTAGAAGCTCTTGAATTAACATCTCTTTTTCCACTCTTTGCTCTTCCCCTAGAATATTTGTCATATAGTTCAGCAATCTCATCAAATGGAAAATTTGATATGCCTCCTTTCCCCATTACATTGAGAATATCAAGGTATTCATCTTGTATACCTTTGAGAAAAATTGTGTGAATGGTATCAGGATTTAAAGAGGAGTGTTTGGATTTTTGTAAATTGTAAAGAAATCGTTCTAAATATTCTTCCAAACTCTCATCTTCTTGTTGAGACATTCTAAAAATATCTTCTTTTGAATCTCTAAGCCTGCAATAGGCTTGATACTTCTTAAGAAAAAATTTCTTCATGTCATCCCAAGAGGCAATTGTGTGTTCTCCTAATCCCATAAACCATTTCAATGCAGTTGCTTTAAGAGTAGCAAGAAAAAGATAAATTTTATGTGTGTCATCTATATATCCATAAGTACGAAATAAAATATCAAACTCAAACATGAATGAATCAGGATCTTCAGTAGACATTCCATAAAAATTGGGTAAAATGGAAGGTGGAATATTCTTCATTTTTACCTCCTATCCAAGAATTTCTCATGTCTAGAATTGGGAATCCAAAGGTAGCTTCATGATCATTGTCTAGTTCTATATCATTACGTCTCTTATTTTCATATTCTCTTTTTCTCTTTGCTTCTATTCTCCTTTCTTCCTCTCTTTTTCTCTACGATTCTTTTTATTGTCTTTCATACTAAATTATTTGTTCCAGAGTTAATATTGGTATATTAGATCCTTCTCCTTCCTCCGCCATTTTCTTCTTAATTGTTTGTAATGTCTCAATAAGAGGTTGGGTTTGTGTTTCCTCAACTTTATATATTTGTTCAAGAATTGGTTGATCTAATTGTTTAGAAATTGGTTTCCTTGTCTCCTTTTGTTTTTCTATGAAAGATTTTTCTATCGGTGTTTGCTTTCTTTTCACTTCATAGGCTAACAAGTTTGTCTTTCAATAAAAGTCAATCTTTGTCTTGATCTTTGTTTTTCTTCCAATTCTTCTAAAGTTGGTTTTCCAGCAACTAGTGTAATTAATCCTGATGGTCCTGCGCCTATGGGTGGTTGAGTTTTTGGAGGGATTTTTTTGGAAAATCTATCTTTTTGATCTCTTTCTCTAGGCATAAAGAAACATAACTAAAGAAACTATATTTTGTTGTTTTTGTGATGTTTTTTTTTTTTTTTTTTTAGAATCTTCCTAATTGACTATATTAAAGTATGCTTCCCCGGCAACGGCGCAAAAAATGTTGTGTCAATTTACTAAGTAAACTAACACATGTGTTTTACTTGTCAATTTGTGTTTGTAGACTTGGAAGCATGTCCAAAATATATGGATTTCAGTTGAAGTCAATTTTAGAAGACAAAGTTTAGAAGTTGAAAGAAATTCATATTACAAATATATTCTAAATTCTAAGATTAATAGAAATGCATATTACAAATATAAAATCTAACTAAAAAATTTCTAATTCAATATGTAGTAAGTGAAGGAAGAGGCTCCTAACTTAGGAGATCCTGGTTGTCCTTCCCCACAGTTCTATCTTCAAGAAGAGAAACTCATGAGCAATAGTTTATGATGTATAGAAAGTAAGAGAAGAGGCTCCTAACTTAGGAGGTCTTGGTTGTCCTTCTTTACAGTTCTATTCCAACATTATTACCACTTCATTAAAACTGGAAATTCAAGAAATGAAACTAAAGAGGATGAATTTTAGCTGTTGTTCATGATTTGATAGAAAGATAATTTAACTTAAATTCTTCTTTGTCCTTTCAGATGAAAATTAGATTTAAACCAATAATCATCCAGCAATCATAAGAAATCAGAACACATCAAAATGACTGAATCATAAATTTGAAGCAAGAACTATTGCATTAAAACTATGTTAATTTAACCAAAGTGTACTTAGCTTGGTGTGGGGGGCCTCCACCCTTGCCTTGCACACTTGAAGAAATCTTTAGCTACAGAAAACTTAATCAATCATCCACATCATGAAAAACAAATAGAACAGTAGAACTATTTCTTCAAATTATCTCAAAGTCTTCAAAAGTCTCAATACAAAATTACACAAATTCTACATGCTTGAATGGTCCATAAACTTGGTTTAAATAGAAAAATAATAAACAAACTTAGTTATAATGTCTCTAACAGTCCTATCCATCCTAATCCCATCCATATGGGTCGAACTCATACATTGTGGCTCACAAAATCAGGAAAATCCCACAAAATACTAATTCTGCCCCTTTTTCCTAGGGATTCCTGAATGACAAGTCAAGTTTGACTAGCGTTGACCGGGCATGTTTTAGCTCAGTTTGACCAAACCAATAGGTATTTTTCCATTTGTGTTTCCCAAGCTTTTCAAATATATGCTCAGATCTCACCCAGGTGTCCTACACATATGACTTCAATGAAGCTATTATGGGAATTTTTAGTGCAGTCCAAAAATACTCTTAAAACCCATTTTTTACAAAAATTCTAAAAATTGAAAAACTTAATTTAATTACCTGAATATGCATAATAAGGCTAAAATGAGGCATATATGGATGATATAAGATGGAATATGGTGGTAAATAGGCGGGTTTATGATAGGCAAAAATGACCGAAATTGAGGGCTAACACAAAGTCCATGTGATTAAATTTTAAAAAGGTGAAAATAATCATGTCTTGAAGTTTTTTTTTTTATGAGTTTAAATTGAGAGTTAAATAAAATTTTAGGATCACATATCATGCAATGTTGATTTGTGTAAATTCAAATGCAAATTATGTCATAATTATATCCATTTCGCTATAAATTTCCCCAAAAAATTGAAGGAACAAGAAAAGCAAGGAGAATATGGAGATCAGTGGCAAGAATAAAAAAGGAAGAAAGGATCTCACAAGCAACAACCTCCCTCAAATATGCAACACAAGCATGCTCATCAAAAGGGATTTGAGTTTGGTTCCCACAAGAATAAATATATTGACAGTGGGGAAGGAACAAAGTAAATCAGCTAAACCTTGGAGGCATTGAAAATAGGTTAAACACTCTTGTCAATGAAGAGGAAGAAGGAGAAACTCACCCTCAAGGTCCCACTATCTCAAATCCTCCAAGTAATCCATTGGTTCCCCAAGCACTTAATGAGTCGGTGACTGATACAAAATCTAATGAAGAGCCAAAAGCCATTCAAGACAATTTTGATCTAGGTGTATATTGGTGGCCACCCGCTTATTCCACTTGGACCCCCACCATTATTTCTTTCAATTTCCTTAATTATATCACAGTTTACTATTTTTGGCAGTTTTTCAAGTTCTAAACTTTTGGAGCCATTTTGAGGCCCTAAACGACATTTTATTGGAAAACAAGCAAACTAAAATGTTATAATAAGGGTTTAGAGTCGAAAGTCATAGTCATCATATCGATCTTTCTAACTAGGTATTGTACATGTCAATTGGAGATCGTATTCCAAAGTTACGACCCCAAGTAGTTGATGTACCAATTTACCCCAACAGGGCCCAGAGACTTTTAGTGCTTCATCTCCTAGGGTTTGGTTTTTGGATGTTTACGGTTTTCCATTATTTATCAATTATAAATAGGCCTTCAAGCCTCATTGTAACACAGTTCAAAGGCATGTAGTTGCCACATCTCTTCTTGGAGATAAGCTACCATCACACGAGCTAGTTTAATTTCATTCAACATGTAAACAGTTTTCAATATTTTGTTATCAATGAATTGAAGTTCAATTTTCATTGTAGCTATGTGTTTATATTTAAATATGTATTTCATTTGAATTTATTTCATTTCTACATAATATGGATAGATCCCTCGTAAGAAGAATAAGAACACTTCCTTTCGCCTTGGGAAGGCACTTCTGGTGTTGCATTTTCTAGTTCAACCGATGAGAAATTGGAAGCATAAAAATTTGAGAAAGAACGTTGAACCTGTCAATATGGCAGGAAGACAAATAGGCAAATCATAATAGAGAAAACAAAGAAGGAGAAAGAACTTGGACATCGGTCCATTCTACAAAACCTCCAAGCTGGAGACGTGGGAGGCAAGGGAAATAAAAGAAGCGCTCGTATTGCCTCACCCAAAGGGGAATATCAACCAAAGAGTAAGCAATGGTATTCCTCTCCTGGAAAGGTAGGGGGTTTGGGTATAGAAAAAGAAGGATTGAAGTTAAATCTCTTATAAGAAAAGAAAGATCCACAATTTCTCTACCACATGAGACCAAATTGAAGGAAAAAAAATATTAGTATATCAACAACAATTGTGGATTGGCATCAGAATTTCCTCAATGAGTGTCAGAGGTGCATTTGGAGGCCTATGCACTCTATGGGATCTGAACCAAGTCTTGCTACTAAAATTTCTAAAAAAAATTCACTAGCTCGCTACCTCCTTTCTCAACTTCACCTCAGATCAGGTATGCTCTATCATTAATATCTATATCTCAGTTCATTTTCGGAAAAAACAAGAATGTTGGGCCTCCCTACAAGGCCTATTTCATTCTAAGTATGGTGCTTTCAACATCTATGGATGTGATCTCAATACCACTCTGCACAGTTGGGAGAAGAAAGGGGGATCGCTAGTTAGAGACCCATTCGAAGAGTGGATGGAGGATATTATTAGCCACTCCAAGTTAATGGAAATTAAACGTACTAGCCTCAAATATACCTAGAAAAATAAGAGAGTTGTCCCAAATCATATAGTTTCCAGATTGGATCGCTTCCTCATTTTTGATGATTTCATGTGCTACAATATCTTCCTTAGATCTGTTATCCTTCCCTGGAATGGTTCTGATCATCACCCTATCAGGACTCGACTTGTCCCCCCCCTCTTAATTATGGCCCTATCACATTATGATTCAAACCATTATGCATCCAGCTCCCAGATTTTCACAAACTAGTCACCTAGTCTTGGCTCCCCTAAGTGGAGGGAATCCCATCCATATATGGGAAGGAAAAATATAAAAAATCAGAGCCTCTATTAAATCCTGGGAAAAATTCTCTTTGCCTAATAGACAATAAGTAATTCGAGAGATGGAAAATAAAATTGGTCTTCTCCACTCTTCCATGGAAGGTGAACCAGTGTCCTCAGAGATGTTGAACCAAGATAAATCTATGTTCGATCAATACCACTCCTGGTTGAAAGAAGAGGAAGAATATTGAATACTGAAATCTAGAAGTGTGCTGCTTCAATTGGGAGATAGAAATACCATTTTTTTCCACAAGCAAGCAAAAAACTAGGAGTGGAAGAAGACAATACAGGAAATCACAGTGAATGTCACCAAGTTTGGATGCTTTCATCAAATCAAGGAGGAATCAGCGACATATTTCACCAATCTTTACATTCAAAGCGTGCCCCCCCACGTCCCCCCCCCCCCCCTCTTCATTTGAGGTTGAAGGATATATGTTAGATCAGATTCCATAAATGATAACTAAAGGTATGAGTCACCAGGGAACTACTCTCTCTTTAGAATAAGAAATTCACATAACAATGTTCTCCTTTCACTTGGATAAATCCCTTGGATCGGATGGGTTATTTGCCCATTTTTATCAACATTTTTGGGATATAATCAAGCGATATTTTTTGCAGAATAGTTGGGTATTCCTTGAAGCATTTTTGCATTAGAAGTGTAGTTAATTCATTTTTTCCTTTCCCTGGTCCCCAAAGAAAAAAACCCCTATTCCTTCAACAAGTTCACACCCATCTCCTTGCATAATGTCTCCTATAAAATTCATTCCTAAAACACTTTTTGAAAGGCTCAAAAATCTTCTCCCTTCTATCATATCAAATAATCAAGGTGGTTTTGTTCTATGGAGGCAAGTATTAGACAATATCGTTCTTATTAAAGAAGCATAGGTCAAGAGGGGACAAGGGGATTTCCATTAAACTATACATGGCTAACACCTTTTAAAGAGTCAGGCATATCTTACTTTGCAAAGTTCTCGGAAAATTGGGATTTGATAACACATTTATCCAGTGGATCACCCTTTTTATTGACTCCCACTAGATTTCCCCTCTTGTGAATGGTAGAGTCACCAGATTCTTCAAGGCCTCCAGGGGTTTACAACAAGGGTGCCCGCTATCTCCATTTTTATACATTTTGGTTGCGAATACCATGAGTCGGTGTTTGGAATACGAGTGCAGAAATGGCCACCTTATAGGTCTTTGTTTCACTCAAGATATCAAAAGTTCCAATCACTCTTAGTTCACAGATGACACTATCCTTCTCAAGGGCGCCTCAGTGGCAATAGTTAGAAGATTCAAATTGGTGTTGGATAACTTTTTAGCATCTTCGAAAGGATTAACAAACTTCTCTGAGTGTCAAATATTTACGTGGAATATTTCAGTGACCAAGAGAGTTCAGATTAGGGAGGTATTTGGCTTCAATACAGTGTTGATCATTGGAGATAATTTAAATATTTGGGTGTTCTAATTTGCCTCAAATCCCATACTCCTCAAGCCTGGAAAAATGTCTTATCTAAAGTAAACAATAAACTGGAATCTTGGGGGGGGGGAAATGGCTTACTCTAGCAGGTCACATTGTTCTCCTAAAGGCAGTCATGTCTGCAATTACTCTGTACCAATTCTACATTGTCTTGGGAAAAATATCATAAAGCTCCTTTGGGAAGACAACAAACCCTCTTCCAATAAATTTCATCTAGTAGGCTAAGCCACTATTCGTGCTCCCAGAGAGCATGGAGGAATAGGAATTTGATATCCTTCTTTGTTGAACTAGGCCATTGGAGAAAAATTGGCATGGAAAATTAAATCAAACTCAGATGCTTGGTGGGCTCAAGTCCTCGTAGAAAAATACTTACATCAAGGCAGTGGGAATCAAATTTACCTTCTTCCTTCAACGAGGACTTTCACCCCAATATGGAAACTTAACGCAACCTCAGCTAGATTGGTCAATGATAACCTTAGATGGACGTCGGGAAATGGTATGAGAATCCACATTTGGAATGACTCCATAATGAACCACCCTCCTCTTCACAATTATGAAACCTCGAGGCCTCTTAAAAACAAATTATCCATTCAAGGGATCTCTATGTTAGATCAGATCTCCCAATAGGATAGTCTGGGATTATGGTCAAGTTGGAAGTTGGATAATATTCCCAACAATCTTCTTCTGCTTGGGGAGAATATAAAAGATTGTCTGACAAAATGTGCCCCTTCGAGTAAACATGTTGAGGACAAGTTGGGAAGGAAGACTCATGTATACATGGTCAAAGATGGTTAAGAAGATCTTTTATTCTCTATGCAAGTCCCCCATAAATCTTTTGTCTAGAAAAATATGTGGTTGAACAATGTCATTCCAAAAGTAAATACCTTTTACTAGCTCCTCTTCCATGAGAAAATTCTGATTTCTTAAAATCTCAAAAACAGGGGCATCCAAGGTCCTTCATGGTGCTCCCTTTCTAACCAACATGAAGAATCGGTCCACCATATTTTCATGGCTTGTCCCTATTCTTCTTAGGACTGGTCTATAGCTTTGGGCCCCTTTATATTCAATTGAATAAGCCAACAAATATTTTTGTCCTTATATCTAGTTGGTATAAGCATTGTTTGGGTTCTTTCTCTGGGAAAACTATTCTCAAATGGATCTGGTCTTCTCTTCCGAAGTATATTTGTTGGCAGATATGGTTGTCCTGAAATAGATTTATCTTATAAAACATTCCCATTCTCTCAAATCAATGGCCCTAAAGGCTCTCTCATTTTGTGTGGAATATAATATGACAAAGCTACGAGATCACGATCCACACTTAGACTCGTTGCTTGACCCTATGGGATCTTTCCTCTTTACTCTTCCTCCTCATTGTTCCACAAAGGCATCCTAGAAACTTCACTTATTGGATGTTGAATTTGAAAAATGGAAGAAATTGTATAAGAACTAGATCCTAAAACTATGAAATATGTTTTGTTAAATGCACCTGTCATCATGGTTGAGGTGGTTGACGGAGGGCGTGTAGGCCACGTGCACTCCTGGTCCTTTTAGCCCCTACTTGTGGCAAGACCTCCCTCCGGATGGTAGTGTAAGAAAAAAATTTCCCTTGCACCACTTTTCTTAAAGGCTCCAAGGTGGTGGGAGTTAATAAATTTCAATGTCGACAAGATTTATGGTGTGTGCAAGATTTTTAGCTCTATGATTAAATTCATGGAAGGCGAAAAGGGGATGATTATTTAGGCTTCAGGGAGCTAGGGTTTGTATGGATGTCAGGCTAATCATTCTTGGTGCAGAGTGGTTTTTCATGTTCACAAAGTTCCTAGCCTCAATGTCGATCCAAATAGTGGAAATAATCTCCTTCCTGGTGTAGTGATTGGAGCCTTACATCACAAATTATGAATTGGAGCTTTTTCATTACCCCAACTTGATTATGAAAAAAAAATTATATTTTATGTGGAATGGAATTGTGAATTCTTAGTCTCTAGCTCGGTGTGGAATTTTGAATTCCTCGTCTATGACATGTCATGGTGTTGTGAATTCTTTGGTTTTTGTGATTCAATGGTCCTTCAAGCTTGTGTTGTAGATCTCACTGAAGATCTCGGGGACCCTTGGTTGGTTTGTGCTCCTCCAACTCCTCTAACTCTGGGTAGCGAAGATTCTTGCCTATGGAAGCATCACTTGGATCGTCGGCTCTCCGAAGGTATCTCTCTACCTGCATTGAAGTAATTCCTAGAGTTGTTTTTTTGCGTAATCCATATCTACTCTTTCTGGGGGATCTTGTCCCCACTCTCCTCTCGTCTATGGAATTTCCTAAACCTTGAGTACCTAGGTCCTCCTCTCACCCCGCCTTCAGCCCTAGGTAATCCTTTTTTTTATTGACTCCCCTACTACTTCTTGCTCTTTTAGTCCCAATTCTAGTTCTATCTAGCACTTTATCCCTTTGGTTCTCATTCTCCCTCCCTTTGGTCAGTCTCTCATGGAGTACAAAATGTTCACTTCAACCACTTTTAGAAGCACCAATGCTTGTAGCAATTTTCCACACCTCCTAGTTGAAAATCAAGCCGAGAGCATGGACCTCCAATGGAAACTTCATCAGCTGATACAGGTGGATATTGGTGGCCACCCACCTATTCCACTTGGGGCCCCACCATTGTCTCTTTCAGTTTTTCACAACTTACTATTTTTAGCAGTTTTTCAGGTCTTGAACTTCCGGAGCCGTTTTGAGGCCATAAACAACGTTTTTTGGGCATCGTTTGTTCGGCGAATATGATTCTGTTTCATAATTGATATTCACAACGATAGTTGTAGTCCTCGGATAGATATTTCTAACAATGTATCATGTGCATCAAACGGAGATAGTACGCCAAAGTTACGTCCCCGGGAAGTTGAAACACCAATTTACCCAAACGTGGCCCATATTTTTGGCACTTCATCTCCTAGGGTTAGGTTTTTGGACGTTTAGAGTTCTCCATTGTTTCTCCATCATAAATAGGCCCTCGAGCTTCATTGTAACACAGTTCAGAGCTCTATAGCCGCCACATCTCTTCTCAGAGATCTGCTACCAGCACCCTCGCTATTTTATTTCCATCCTGTTTGTAAGCATATTTCTATGATTTGATATTAATGAAATAAAGCCTTATTTCTATTGTATCTCTATGTTTATGGTTATTTATGTATTCTGTTGCGTTCCTGCATAAATCTGGATCAGTGGTATCAGAGGGTCTGTTTTTTCTCGATCCTTC
Organism: Pinus albicaulis; assembly: GCA_034641835.2. Classification (NCBI taxonomy): domain Eukaryota; kingdom Viridiplantae; phylum Streptophyta; class Pinopsida; order Pinales; family Pinaceae; genus Pinus; species Pinus albicaulis. The sequence continues at coordinate 586,574,375 of CM076581.1, forward strand.
TTTGCATGTCCCCAACAAGGTCGGGGTATAAGGAGTTAGGGCTCGATCTGGTGGAACCTTTGCAATATCAGCCTCGCAAACCCCGATGGACACCCATGGGGGACGAAAAAAAAGATGAGGGAGCAGGAGATCCTATCAAAATATTGCTCGAGGAGGCCCTCGAAAAACAAAGGAATGCGATGATGGATAACTTTGCCCCCGGATGTTGCTTGTTGCCGCACAGGTAATGCATCTTCAACCGGCGGCCACTCTAGAGGCGCGACTCCCTTTAAGGTACAAGTAAACTTTGACATTCCCATATTTGAGGGTCAAATAGATGCAGATGTCATAGATAGATGGTTGAATCTATTAGAAGGATATTTCTCGGTTCATGACTTTTCCGACCGGGAGAAGATTATTTTTGCACTCCTCAAAGCTACCCCCCATGTCAAGGACTGGTGGGAAACGTACTGTGAGAAAAAATATGAGACAAAACCCTCTCTGTTCTCAGTCGTACCCACTTGTAATTCTTTCTGAGATGCCATCAAGGAACAATACTATCCCGTGGGGAGCTATGAGGACAAGTACATACAATGGACCACGCTGCGGCAACAAAGGGATCAAGATGTACATGAGCTAACGAATATGTTCCATACCCTGCGCACAAGATGGGTATCAAAGATTCAGAGAAACATTTGGCGCTAAAGTATCATAGTTGTCTGCACAGACACATTCAGGAGGAAATGGAGTTCCTCGACATCTCCTCGCTTGGTACAGCATACCGGTATGCTGCCAAGATTGAGCAGAAATTCAAACAGAAGAAGCGAGAATTTGGATCTACGAATCAAAAGCAAGGGAAAGGTGCCCCCAAACCGCAAAACAAAGGACAAAGCCAAGGCATGGTAGCCCAAGACAACCTTCCAAAGCCATAAGCAAAGAACAACACCGCGAAGCCAAAGAAGGACACGGGAAAGTGGTGTGAGTTCCATAAGAGCTCCACTCACAACACAAGTGAGTGTCGGGCCAAGCAGTCGCTGGTGGCCGAGATGAGGGATTCTAAATCAGATGTATGCTCCGACTCCGAATCAGACCCTGACAAGGGGAATGACAAAGGGAAGCAAATTATTGATGCGGAGCCCAACGCCACTGTTGCCACTACGAAAATCCGGAAGGAGGAACCAGAAGATCCAGAGGAGGCGGAGCGTCTCTTCCACTCCCAGATGTGAGTAAAGGGTTCCCCGCTACGGTTCATTGTCAACAATGGGAGCCAAAAGAACCTCATTTCAGCAGATGTCGGGAAACCATTGGGGTTGTCGGGAAACCATTGGGGTTGCCGACCACAGCGCACCCACAACCATACACCATCGGGTGGCTTCACCAAGGACAGGATCTCCGCGTCAGCCAGCAGTGTCGTCTTCCCTATAGCGTCAAGCCCTTCACAGATGAGGTATTGTGTGACATTGCTCCTATTGATGTTTTTGATGTATTATTAGGCCAACCATACTTGTGGAAGCGACATGTTGTGTATGAGTCCTGGCCTCGCGCTGTTATTGTTACTTTGGGAAATAAGTTGTACAAGATACTAGAGGTACCACCGCCTCCCACTATCTCTTTGGTTACTGCAAAACAATGCAGTAAGCTCATTTCCTAAACCAGGAAATTTGTTTTCCTGATGATCCACCCCTAGGGCAAGAAGAAGATTATGGCCACGACCTCCAGACATGGCTCCTCTGCACGACAACAACAAATGGACAAAGTTGTGGAGGAGTACAGGGACATCTTCACCTCACCCACAGGGGTGCCTCTACACTGTCAGGTCAAGCACCCCATTGACCTGGCCCTAGGTGCGCCGCTACCCAATGGACCAATCTATAGGCGCTCTGTTCTGAAGAATAATGAAATCAAGAGGCAGATTCAGGAGCTGTTGCAGAAAGGTCACATCCGGCCAAGTTCATCACTCTGTGGGAGCCCGATCGTGTTGGTACAGAAGAAGGATGGGACTTGGAGACTCTGTATTGACTATCCGGCGCTGAACAAGATCATTGTCCGGAATAGGTACCCAATCCCACGGATTGGTGACCTTCTGGACCAACTCAAAGGGGCAAAATATTTCAGCAAGATCGACTTGAAGTCCGGGTACCACCAAGTACCAATCAAACCCTCGGATGTGTGGAAGACCGCCTTCAAAGCCAAGGAGGGCCTTTTCGAATGGCTCGTCATGCCTTTCAGGTTGAAAAATGCTCCCGCAACCTTCATGAGGTTGATGGATGACATCTTGCGTCCATTCACCAACTCATTTATAGTGGTATACTTGGATGACACTCTGATCTTCAACCAAACTTGAGAAGAGTACCTCCACCACATCCGAGAAGTCCTTCAAACACTGCGGCAACACAAGTTATGTGCCAATTTGGAGAAGTGCAATTTTGGCATGACCCAAGTTCAATATCTAGGATACATTATTGATGAAAGGGGGGTGCATGTGGATCTAGCCAAGATCCAAGTCATTCAGGATTGGCCAGCCCCAACCACCCTAACAGAGCTTCGCAGCTTTCTGGGTCTTGCTAATTTCTACCGCAGGTTCGTGTTGGGATTCTCTCATATCACTTGGCCCTTGAGTCAAGTCACCAAGGGAGGAGCGAAAGCAAAATTATTTTGGTCGGAATCTCAACAGAAGGCGTTCGTAGAATTGAAACATCGCCTCTGTTCTGCCCCAATGCTCACATTACCAGACTTGCAACAACCATTTGAGATCGAGATAGATGCCTCTGACTATGCTATTGGGGCAGTTCTTACTCAACAGGGGCATCTAGTGGCATATCACAATGAGACATTGTCCGACACCGTTTGAAAGTATCCCACTTATGACAAAGAAATGTATTCCATTGTGCAGGGTTGTCGACAATGGAAGCATTACATTTCGGGGAACGAGCCAATCAACCACACAGACCCTTGTTGTTCATACAGACACAAGGGAAGTTGCAGAACAATCGCCATCAGAAGTGGTCCACATATCTGCAACAATTTCATTTGAACATCAAGTACAAGAAGGGTAGCACCAATAATGTTGCAGACTGCCTCAGCCGACCATCAATCATGGCCATAACCACCATTCTCAACTCTTGTGGGCATGAGACTTCTGATTGGCCGCTTCTCTACAAGAGAGATCCATAGTTCAGCTACACATACAAGGCACTCTTTGGGGATACGCAAGTTCCAAATTTTCACCTCGAAGATGCACTATTATGTCACCTGGGACACCTTTGTGTTCCTTCAAACGAGCGTGCCAAGATGATATGGGAAGCGCACTACAGTCGAGTCGCTGGGCATTTTGGGGTCGAGAAAATAGTGGCAGTACTGTAGAAGTATTTCTATTAGTCGAACCTTCGACAGGATGTCGGAAGTACATCAGATCCTGCACTGCTTGCGCCATTGCCAAACCGACCATCAAGAAGCAAGGGCTCTATACTCCGCTACCTACCCCTAGTCAACCTTGGGAATCCATCTCCATGGATTACATGTCAGACCTTCCTTCTACTAAGCATGGAAACGACTGTGTTTTCGTGGTCGTCGACAGATTCTCAAAGATAGCCATTATGGCGGCCTGTAAGAAGAATATCACAGTAGAAGCCACTGCTAAATTCTTATTTGAACGAGTGTGGGTGCACTTTGGGATCCCACAGTCTATCATATCAGATCGCGACAGTAGGTTCCTTAGCACATTTTGGTCCAGCCTCTGATCAATGTTGGACACCAAGCTCACCAAGTCCACAGCTTTGCATCCCCAAACTGATGGCCAAACAAAGGTCGTCAACAGGATGATTGTACACATTCTGCGCATGTACAATTCAAAGAATCCGCGCACATGGGATGAGAGCCTCCCCTATGTACAACACAGTTATAATCGGGCTCTCCACAGCTCAACCGGCCACAACCCCTTTCAAGTGGGCTTGGGATTCGAGCCACTATGTCCCATTGACGTAGCCATGCCATTTGCGGCTACTCAGGCCGATTCGGCTCATGTCCAATTTGAAGCTAACAAAGCAAACAACTTCATCGAGCGCATTCAGCACATACGCCAATAGGTTCATGACATATTGGACAAAGCCAATGCTAAGTACAAGCAACGACATGATCAACATCGGGTGCCACACAACTTCCAGGTGGGCGAAAAAGTGTGGCTACATTTGCAAAAAGAACGCCTCACTAGACCCCACTGCAAGCTTTTCCCGCTCCGATATGAGCCGTACACCATCACCAAGGCTGTAGGGAACAATGCCTTTGAGCTCAGTATTCCACCATTCCTTGGTATGCACCCAGTATTCAATGTAGACCGCCTTCATCCCTACTTCCCACCTCTATTGGACACCTCTGACATTGCAAAAGAATTCACAACAAAAGAGTTAAACCCGGACTGCATGGAACAGGCCACCACAGACTGTATCATGGACATGCAAATCAAGAACACTCGCCAACAGAAGATCCAACTGTATCGGGTTGTCAAAGCTGACCAACTCCTACACCAAGGCAAGTGGTTCACCAGGGACCAAGTTCAGCAGAAGTTTCCTCATCTCATGGAGGAACTCAACGCAATGGGGACCATTGCTTCCTAAGGGGAGAGGAATGATCCAGGTGGAATGGAGATCATACTATGTAATCACATACCCTATAATCACCGTATTATGTTAATACAACCAATAGAATGGAGATCATACTATCATATTAACGTAACCAATGTAATAGCTCAGCTTTAATCAAGCTGCAACTCTTTTTTATTAGAATATAACCAACGGGAATCAAGCTATGTTCTATCCATAAACACATATGTCATATACTAGTTATGGAATAAGAGTAATCATAACCAATGTTATAGATAGGGTAATATTACTATATACAATACAAGTATAATGAAACCATAGTAATGAACTAGCTTTACTGTCATAGGTAGTAGCTTATATCAACTTCAATACTATTAAAGCTAAAATACTAATACTACTTATACGGTAATCATACTAGATACCACTTGGATAGGATTCATACTAAAGCATCATGTAAGTTGTATCAATCTCAGCTTGTAAGAACATGTACTAATAGCTATGAGTGTACTCACTTATCCAAATAGAAGTAAAACCATTACTCTCTATAGAACATGTAGTGATTACTCTGATAACACTAGCTCTATGTAACTTATAGTACTCCAGATTGAACACTTATCACAGGAATGGTAGAGCTCTTAGTAACATACATAATAAGCAGTATCACTATGTTTCCCATTTCATGATGAGCTAACACGATTAGGCTTTATCTACTTACCCTATTAGCTAGTAATAAGCTTGTAGCTATAATAGAAACAACGTGGAGTCTATCAATCTTGTTACAGATAATGAGCAAGGACCATTGTATTCAATCAACCACTATTACTAGTATAATCACCATTAACTAGGAACCAGCTTACCCTCCATAATGAGGTGAGTTTATGGCATGAAATCACACAACTCTCTAACTTCTATGAGTTTATGATACCTAATGTACCTCTATATATAGGTAATTGCAGTGCTGTCACTTATCACTATTAGTTCAATACGATCAATCAATGGGAATCGAACCACATTAATCTTATCCTTAGTATTCAATAGAGAACCTTAAACAATTGTATAGATAAGCTTTCAAAATCACTTACATGGTAACCAAATATGTATGGTTGCAATCACTGCTTATTCGTAATCAAGCTTATTAGGCTAATTAGTATCATTGAATCCCTGTGATATTTTCATGGTTATACTTCAACTTTATCCATATGTCTTACTGCCTTATCAAGCAAAGTCGAATTTGTTTGATCATCCAAGTCAATATGCAAAGCTCTCCAGATTCGCAAATTTGTAGCCAAATGACCAACATAAATACCAAAACATTTATCCTCTATGTTTCTCCTTTTGGGAACAAAATGGATGCATATCTGGAACGTATGCTCTCACCTCAGAGTAATTCTTGCAAAATGGCCACGCATGCAAGCATACAAACCATATATAGATGCAGGACCTGTCTCAAGGCAAGGGTTTTGATTGCTTGTAGAAAAGCCAGGACTCGTGGAACTTGCATGCATGCTGCTACTATGGCAATTTCTTCCATTATGAAAGTGATTATTCATATGTTCTGCGGATGAGAAAGACCCAATACGTTCACGTTCAGAAGTGGTTTTCAGTGGAATATTCCCCCGACGATAATTCATTCACGAAGCCGAATCTTGCCAAATGGTTTCTGGGTTATATGAAACATGGTGCTCTGAACAAAACCTACGTCTCGGAATTTAGAGATTCTGCTCCATTTGGTTGCAAAATTGATATTTTCACCTACAGCAATCTCGTGCTCAACTACCCAATTGTCACTTTTATGCATTTGGTGAATTCGTACTCAAATGCATTCCTTCACTGAACCTTCCTGAAATCAAGAAGGAATTTATTAAAAACACTCATCAAATTAACTAATAACAAGAATTTATAAATTAATAGCTGTTGTTTCTAAATTTCTCTAATTAACAACATAATGGATTAATAATGATTAAAAACACCAAGTACAAGTATGTATTTATTTGATAAAAATTGTAAAAACATGGGCAAAAACGCAGCTCAACACAAGTGTGTTTTTTCTTTCATTGCAAGTAGCATAAAATTGTGTGTCATTTCCTTTTCTGCAATTTATTTATACAAATATACTTTTCTATAGCATATATTAGCCTTTTCATTCATTGCAAATAGCATAAATGTGTGTGACATTTCCTTTTTTTCAGTTCATTTATGCAAATCTACTTTCCTATAGCATACCTTAGTGCAACAATTTAACTTGGTCTCTGTGCATCTAACCTTCATCCCAATATTTCCCGAATGTATAAGAATTGAGAAAAGAAGAAGAAAGTGCCTAATGCACATACAGTGTCAACCCCTCTTAAGTGTACAAACCTCGGGTTGATAATTAAAGTTGAGACCCTTGTAGGCAACACTGAGGACCATCAAATGGTTGAAAGTTAATCCATATAAAACCCATGGGAAGGTTGAAGGCAAGTTAAAGAATCATTGATATGAAGATGATGCAATCTAGAGGAATGATTCAAGATTTAGAATATTGTAGCACAAGACAATAAAAGATATTGATGAAGATAAAGAACACTGAAGATGATGCAGAGTGCAGACTAAAGATGGAGACAACTCAAAACATCTGTATTGAATCAAAAGTGTTCATTAATGGAGAGTATGAAGGAATAATTCATACTTATTTTGTGATAAAATTATTACAATGAAAGTAAACTTACTCTAGAAGTCTATGTATGATGGCAATGAGAGAAGTTATCGACGAAGATCGTTTAAAATCGGTTGATAGATTTGTGGGAATATTCATGGAGATATTGTGTAAATAGTTATGGAGGAAGATGGTTGAATCCATTAGCCATATTGGACATTTCGTTGTAGACACCTCAATGCTATATTACGATGCCTCATGTATTGTATTGATGTGAGTGAGGGTGTGTTGTATAATTATTGTGAATTACTCCAATGTGAGTTTTAGCGTATATTTTATTTTTATGTCATTTTCTATGTGTAAATATTTGTTCATGGTTTCTAATAATACCAACAATACTAGATTAATTTTGCAGGCCATCATATGCAGATTCCATACTCAAACTAAAACCTAAATCCTGAGTATATTAAAACTTTAAAAAGTCGATCAAAAGAATAGATTTGAACAACTTTAATATGCTAACACACATTGCTTAAAATAAGAACAATGGAAATATGCTAGATAAAACCACTCAAATCTGCATCTATAATTTACAACTGCTATGAAAAAATAAGTAATACATATGCAAAAGAATACTGCTAACCACCACAGAGATGCACCCCTTCTCCTTTATACATTAAGAAAGCAATACAATGAATTTAGACACATGCAAATAGTGCCCATTATGACTGAGTCAAATCCTTACCCTAGTCACATCCATTGGTTCACCCTCTCACATGGATAAGTGTGCCAAGTAAAGTATGCCCGAGTAAGAAGGGAATACAATGAATTTAGACACATGCAAATAGTGCCCCTTATGACTGAGTCAAATCCTTACCCTAGTCACATCCATCGGTTCACCCTCTCACATGGATAAGTGTGCCAAGTAAAGTGTGCCTCAATTGGAAGATGCACTAGAGTTTTCAAGCATGCACCTGCTTCTTGAGATATCTGCCCTCTACCTAAAACTGGAAACTCCTCGTGCATTAGTGCCCCAACTGTCTAGGGCTCTGTGCCCTTTTAACAATAAATCATACATGCTAAGACTAACAAAAGCAAACTCTGAAAATAGAAAACATCTATCTAAAACTTGGATTGCTAAATATAGAACAACATCTAAACTGGAATTAACAGAATTTGGCACATGCATGCCTTCAACAGTCATTCAACATGTTCATCACTGCTGTAAGGCAAAGCTGACAGTACCATCTCTACTGTCTTTTATGTTGCACCATCATTGGGAGAATCACTAGCTGAGAAACATGGATAAAACTAACAGTATGTGCCTGCCTTCCAAAACACCCATCTGCTCTTGCAAAATGACCCCAAACACTATTGGCTTTAGCTTCATTGCTATTGTCCTGGCTATCAACTTGTAAATGCAATTGCAAAGTGAGATAGGGCATCACCGGTTGAAATTGGTTGAGTGACTGAGTCATTTTCTTAGGGACAACATGATATCTTTGTATCAAGATGATATCATTTCATTTTATGGTGATAGAACTCCCAAAGCACAGAGCTGGTCACAAGCACAGTTTACCAATCAGTAAGAGATTACATGCACCACATACTGACAATCCCTGATGGGCATTGACATCACATAAACAATAATGAAATGAAAGGTAGATCAGCAACTTTCTGATGAGGACTTTCATGTCTGATAATCGTTGACTTAGATAGGTTGGTAACCATACTGTAGACTACTCTAATGTCCATTAGGAAGTTGTTTTCTTTGTTTTAATGTGCCTCTTTATAGCATATTAAGGCATCTACTTGAGCTGGAAGGTATTCTAGAATTAACTCATGATACAAAGGATCTCAGTTTGTATCTATTTTCTCTCTTTTAGGTTACAACAGTGCACTATATTCCAATTCAGACAGCTAACTTATCTTGAAGAGCTTCTAAAGTTGCTATTAGACGATAGGTCATTTTGGATTTTAAAGAGAAACAGAGTAGAAGGAAGAAGAAGCCTGGGTGGCTTGTCAACTAGCAGCATCTCATGAAAGAAAATTCATCATAAGGTTTCCTCACAAGGCAAAACAATATTGTGAGGAAACTTATCTAGTTCAGTTTCCCTTGAGGAATACACAAATGTGGGGTTATTAGTCTCAGTACATTAATATAATATAGAAATACACATATAAGCAAGCCGAAGTGCATGGCTAGTTATTTTACTGATCTTTGTTGTTCATGTATGCACTTAAGCAGTTACCTAAGAAAATTTAAATGACGATTAACTGAGACATCAAGTACTATCAATATGTACAGAAACAAATATATCCAGAAGATCTTGGTGAGACTCACAATATAATATATCTAACCATAATATACAAACATCATTGAGTAAACAAGATAATTAATAATTATATACAAGTCTGGAAGATAGTTTAGCTTTGCCAGCGCCCTCTTTGTGTTGAATCAACTCTATTTGAGTTTTGAGGCAAAGCAAAGACCAGAAATTCAAGCCAGAACTGCATAGTACTTCTATATGCTATTCACAATAGTGGAGCTGATTCTTTATAAATGTTTTTCCTAAATCCATGTATGCCCCAAAATGAAGCTCCACTGAGTTGGGTCTAACCTGCACTTAAGAAATTTTAATTCTGCACAGGTAACTCCTTTCCCTGAATGTTTGTCCTGTTTAAAAATTTATAAATTTCTACTACACATTTGTGGTTGATAGTGAGTGAACACAACTTAGAGCCAAACTTATTTCTGCCCACAATTTCATTTCTAGGTACCAAAATCTCGGAGCAATTGAACTAACAATACATAACCCATAATAAAAATGGCTTATGAGGTGCTTCTTGAAATTCCTGCTCGAGCTGTACTTATTTCTGGCATATTTTACAGTTTCATTTATTTTCCTCTGCTCCTCCATCCAGTGCCATTTGAACCAACTCTGTATGAAAGGATCTTTTGCTCTGTGTACATGTTATCATCAATTGAATTATGGAGATTAATCATTTCCCTAATATTGTCATGTGCTAATGTACACATTTGCTGTAATGCGAGCATAGGGAAAGGCTCCTCGATTACAACTCCAACCTACAAAAAAAGCCACGAGCATCAATACAGGAAAGAATACACAATAGCCATCAAGTAGTAGCATAAACACGATTCTCCAAAGGTAAATCAGGGGCATACTTCTTCAATGCAAAACAAAGATGCTGCACTGACAAATGTAGCTGGTACAACTATCCACTGACATTCATCCCAAAGGATGATAGGAAGAGTGAGATGCCAAAGGACTAGAAATCTTGATGTCAGCCGAGTATAGGACAATGGAATTGGGATTCCAATGAGCCTTTCACAGACACTGATGCTTTCAATGAATTGGCATATATGTGAATCCTGTCCAGTTCACGTTGGAGTACAGCAGATATAAATGTCTAAAACTTTAGTTTGAAAAGAAAATAAATTTCTGGTAAGTTTCACTTTTATCATTTTGCATTCTGCAAGACGCATGCCCACATTGGAAAAATGTCATCAAGAAAATTTAGTTCAAGAATAAAAATGCCATTTATAAGAGTACAGCATGCAATAAATGAAGCTAGAGTTCAAATGCACAATTTTGCTTACCAAAATATTTTGTTTGGAATCAACCAGTTGTACCCGCTCCAAGCATTCAGACATTAACTGAAGGATACAAGAAGGTGGATGCTGCGAACTCAACACAGTTTGTAGGTCGTCTTCTTGAAGCAGGGTTCCTAAATCATGCCTCATATCTGATCCATGAGTAATGTGGCACTGAAAGACAAGAAGATGTTGGTTTCTGTATACCATAGTTCAGAAAAGAACTCAACAAGACAGAACTATAGATAAAACAAGGGAAATGCAGTAATTTTGAGTTTTCCATAGTCATAATGGATTCAGATTCCTGATACAGCAGTACATTCACACACGGTATTACATCTCATACTGTGTTAGCAAATAATAACCCCAGAAGATCAAACTTTTGGGCACCATGAGTTTCCAATTAATGAACTGTACTAGCTGATAATTTCCACCTGCTGACCATGTAACAAATTATACTCGGTCTCAGATGAATGTCAAACGTTGAGGAAAATTTCAAATGGAACTAAATTCGAGACAGCTGCTGTATCAGGAAAGACAGAATAAAAGTTGTAAGAACACATACAGAGATATAACAGCATGTGTGTGACATTAAACTCAAGATAAATATCCACACTTCTCTTGGAATATGGTTAGATAAAGAAACTGGCAATTGACTGAGTCTGCAAGTTCCCCCTAATTATCTAGATTGGGATAGAATTTGAACAAGAAACCCTAAAATACAAGGAAACTAAAATGTCCAAAAAATGCCAGAAAGCTCCAGAAATACAGTTCTTCAGAAAAACTAATAAATGAGTTATGATTAAGGGGAAGTCTGTAGGGTCGATAGTGATATCTTATTCTAAATGAACAGAGGAAACTTGGCCTCTTCCACCTGAGAAAACAGATAAGGGTAAAGGAAAATTCCACTGTTTGAATAGTTACACAGGCATTCAAAATGGCTCATTATTTACCTCCAAAGTGCTTGGGTAGTTGGTCATCGTGGAAAGCCTGGGATCAAAGATAGATTTCATTGCACAGGGTTTACAAATGGCTTTTGTCTGATCTATCAGAACTCAGAAACAACCAAACATCTGTTGTGGGAATGCAAGGGGCCCGAATCTTCAGGGAATGGATTTATATGGACTATCACATTCTATTTCTTGTGCTCCTTCATTCGAAACAGATGGATGATTAGGTAGGTAGCTAGAAATATTCAGGCAAAACAAAGATTGAGTGGCATTTCTTTCTTCTGGAGAATGCAATGTTTGTTAAAAATAAAAATGGACCCATATGCTCCCACGCCATATTACAGTATATTGTGAAAGAAAAAAGGAACATGCCATTACACCACATGGTGAACACAGATATCCAGAAGTTAACTGAGACATTTTATTAAATCATTGCTAGCAGTATGTACAAAGAATGACATCTGCCCACAAGGGATATTCCTGCCCCACCTCTTACGATGCAACTACATTCCTTTTATAGATTCCCTGGGGGCCACACCTCTATGCCAGTGAAAACGCAAGTAACCTTTGGTTATAATGGTTCCATATACTGCCTGTTATGGAGCTTTTTACTCAACTTTAACCATATCGCAATTCTTGCAAAACTCCTCAATAAATTAAATATGCTAAAGTATTAAAAAGATATCTTGAAATCACTCCATGTAAAGTTTTTTTTCCAAATCCCCACGCTGTTGTCATACAATATCCATGTTCAGCATGTTAAGTTTCTTATTTGTCTTGTACACACACACCAAATCCCCTGAAGATATTTTCTGTCAACTCCAGCAACTCCCCCTGAAGAATATCTTCCAATAGTTCTACACCAACATCCATGTAAGTTCACTTGCAACAATTAGACAAACACCCAACACCCATGCAGTTCCACCTACAATATCAGGACAGACATCCAACACCCATGCAAGTATCCTACAACATTGTGATAGACACAAGCACATGAAGTCCACCTACAACACTTGACAGACACCCAAAGGGTCAAAATCCATGCAAGGCAACTTTTAACATTGGGATAGACACCAAACAGTTGAAACCACCAAATTTCATTCTAATATGTTTCTCTGATACCATATCACTGATTTGCTTGTTCTGACACCTTTCCCAACTGTCCTATAGTCAATTAATTAACATATGCAGGTACCATAATGTAGGATTATGGAATCATAATTAAATGATTCCAAGGACAATGACACCATAATTTGTCGATGTGGGTGTAGAAATTATACAACATATATGTATATCATGGATTCAATTCGATCTAACAATGTACTAAAGCTAAATACCGAATCGCTTCTACAAATCAATTGCGAAAATTAAACACAATCGCCAATCACATGAAGCAAAGAATAATCAATCAAACCACAACACAGATAATTTCTCAGGGAAAGCTTGCTGCTCAAAACCCCACTATCTTCTATTGTATATTCAGCATGGATACATGAAACAATTACATACAACTCTTCTCACAAGAGCCTTTTCTACTCAGCTAATTGTCTCACACTGTCCTGGACAAAACTGACCAACACTTGGCCAATTCTCAACCTCTAAACAACCTGCCTTGCTTGCGCAATTCATGTGGAATGCAATCCCTATTCTTTAGGAATTTTGGCCTTCCTTGACTGCACAAGGATCATGGGCAATCCAATGGGTGTTTGGTTGCATGGGTGCAATCCAATAATCCTACAACTGATAGTCAACATCCCTTTCACCTAGATCTCAACTAGGTCTCCACTGGAACTGACATGCATGCAGCTAATAATAGTAAATCCTTAGTTGCATGTTAGATCACTGATTGTGAATTAAATAATATTTAATTCCCTTGATCTCTCACTAGTGTATCAAACAGTTACAACTAGCACAACTGACTTTAACTCACTTAATTGAGTTAAACTGATTACAACCTGCATTAACTAATGCACCACTGCACTTCAAACTCTATTACAACTAGAATTACTTTGCATGCCTCACCAACTACCCTCAACTCGAAATTCATGACCTAACTGAGTTTATCACACTCAGTTAACTATTACAAGTTATTTTGAGATTAGATTACATTTTATCGTCCATCTTAATTAAGGGACGATTAAAATAGACATGCACCAAATTTAGCCCACACCAGTGTAGGTGCTGCTAAGACCTGTGGTCGCACATTAATGTAGGTGCTGCTTGGACCTCCTAGTCCCACACTAGTGTAGGTGTTGTAATTTCTTGTTGGACTTCAACACTCCCTCTCAACAAGAAAGGGATTATCCTTCACCTCGATCCTGCCTCTATGGTATTCGAATTTGCTCCTGATGAGCGCCTTCATCAGAATATCTGCATCCCGATCTTCCGTGGGAATGTACTGAAGTAACATTACGCGCCTCTGCACACAATCTTTGATCTGGTGGTACCGGATGTTTATGTGCTTGGATCTATCGTGAAACACAGGATTAACCGAGAGTTTAATGCAACTCTGATTATCACAAATTACAACGTATCACTGTCAGATCCATCTGAGAACAAAACAAACCAACCAGGATCTGTCTCATCCAGATGGCCTCACATGCAGCTTGACTTGTTGCCATGTACTCTGCCTCTGCTGAACTGAGTGCCACACATTGTTGCTTCTTGCTATACCAAGAAACTATTGTCGATCCTATGCTAAAGATTCCTCCCAATGTGCTCTTTATGTCTGATGGACTGCCTGCCTAATCTCCATCCGTGAAGCCTTGAAGCTTCACTCCCTCTGTCCATCTGTACCATAGTCCATACCCTGTTGTGCCCCTCAGGTATCTCAAGACATGCTTCCCCACCTTCCAAAAGAGCTTGGTAGGCTTAACCATAGCTTGACTTAGCTAGTTAACTACGTAGCAAATGTCTAGTCTGGTGTTCACCAAGTAGTAAGTACATCAGTGAACCTATTAATTGCCTATAGACAGTAGCATCCACTACCTCTCCTGAAGTAGCATCCTCTTTCCTCCAATTTCCTGGAAGAGGAGTGTCCATGGGTTTACAACTTTCCATGTGAAACTTACCCAGTGTCTCTTTGGCATACTTGCCTTGAGAAACAAAAATTTCACCATCCCGCTGCCATATTTCCAAACCAAGGAAATAATGAAGGAGTCCCATGTCCTTCATTTCGAACTCCGTTGCAAGATCCTCCTTGCATGAGTGTATCAATTGCTCATCACCAGTGAAACTTAGATCATCAACATAAAGTATAATAATCAATAGCTTACCCTCAACCACAATCTGGTACAAGTTTGCATCGGCTTCACTTTTGGTGAAGCCCAATCCGGTGAAATCGTTGTCAATCCGAGTGTACCAAGCACGAGGTGCTTGCTTCAACCCATACAGTGCTCTCTTGAGTTGACACACATGCAACTCACTGTCAAAGATCTCAAAACCTTTTGGTTGCTCTATGTACACTTCTTCCTCAATAACTCCATTGGGAAATGCAGTTTTCACATCCATTTGATGAATGCGCCAACCTATCTGCACTGAGAGTGCAAGGATGGATCTAATGGAAGAGTACCTTGCAACTGATGCAAAAGTCTCATCATATTCGATCCCCTTAATCTGTGACAATGCCTAGGCCACAAATCTGGCCTTGTACTTCTCCACATTCCCATCAGCAACTTGCTTTACCTTGTAGATCCATCTAGATCCAACCACTGATTTACCGACCGGTCTTGGGACAATCTCCCATGCACTGTTCTTGACAATGGAGTCATACTCCATTGCATCAACCCAAATTGGTTACTGCACTGCCTCCTGAAAGGAAGATGGTTTTGTCACAGTCCACTTGCTCATAAGAGCCATGTATCCAGTAAACCTATCTGAAGACTGTCTCTGTCTGCGCTGTGAAGTAGGGGCTCCTACATTCTCTGCTGCATCAAGTCTCAATCTAACAGCTTTCGTGGTGCGCCTTCTACCATTTTTGATGGATGGCTCTGCATGAGTGTTTTTTGCCACTCCATGATCCTCTGCATGTGGTTGCTCCACATCTTGAGGTTCATTCTTTGGAACCAAGAGTTCCTCCTCTGCATGCAAATCCAGCTCCCTCTCAAGGGACAATCACATGGCTTTCTCCTCATCAAATTTTATATCTCGTCGCACAACATTCATTCTGATGTTTGGCAAATACACCCGATAGTTGTGGGGGGTATCAGTGTAACCCACAAAAATGCCAATCTCAACTGTTGGTTCAAGCTTCTTCCTGGCGTCCTTGGTCACATGCACATAAACAAATGAGCCAAAAATCTTAAAATGTGAAACATCAGGTTTTTTACCAGTAAAAGCCTCTTTTGGTGTACTCATGCCAAGTATCCTATGAGGACAACAGTTATGCACAAATACCGATGTGTTGCATGCCTCCGCCCACAGATGCAATGGTAGGCCCTGATCATGCAACATTGCTCTTGCTAAACCCACAATCGTTCTGTTCTTTCATTCAACGACCCCATTCTGTTGTGGCTTATGAGGCGCTATCAGTTATCTCTTAATTCCTTCTTTGTTGCAGAAGTTCTTAAATTCATTGGAGATGTATTCACCACCATTGTCGCTCCTAAGAGCCTTCACTTGCTTCCCTGTGTCTTTCTCCACTAGTGCTTTGAACTCAAGAAACTTTGAGAATGTCTAATCTTTCTTTTGCATGAAGTAGATCCAGCACTTCCGAGAAAAGTCATCAACAAATATCACATAGTACTTATGCTTTGTTGTCGAAGCAACAGAGAATGGTCCTCAAGCGTTTGAGTGAACTCTCTCAAGGATCCCTGAGGCTCGGTTCTCCTTCTCATGAAAGGTGGCCTTTACATATTTTCCCATAGTACATCCCTTGCATGTGTCTGACTGCGCAAGTGTACCCTCGGGAAGACCCGTAGAAATCTGTTGCATGACTTTTAAGGCTCCATGGTGAAGATGGCCCAATCTCCTATGCCATAACTCACCCTCATCCTGGCTCACCACTTTGTCCACCTTATCCATCAATGTTGCGCAGCCATCTACATCCAGTTTATAGAGATTCTTAACTTGAATCCCAATCTTCTTGGCTTGTCCT
The DNA here is from genome assembly GCA_034641835.2 of Pinus albicaulis. Lineage (NCBI taxonomy): Eukaryota > Viridiplantae > Streptophyta > Pinopsida > Pinales > Pinaceae > Pinus > Pinus albicaulis. The sequence goes on from CM076581.1 coordinate 586,591,248, forward strand.
GTTGTTTTGTGTCACATGAAAGCTTTTCCTTCACTGAAAACAACATCACAGCCTCTATCCTCCAACATTGCAACTGAGAACAAATTTTACTTCAAGCTTGGTACATGCATTACATCTTTTAATTGAAAGGGTTTACCTGACCGTCTCTGGAAGGTAATGGTACCAATCCCAATAGCACTGTACCGCCCGTCATCACCCATTTCGATATGCATCTGGAGGTCCTTCTCCTCCAAGCTACTAAAAACTTCTTTGTCTCCCGTCATGTGAAAGGAAGCACCACTATCCAAATACCACACCAATCCCATTGCACTTGACACCATGCATGCAATGAGCGAGAAGTCAAGCTCAAATTGCGAGGCCAAAGACTCACCAGCTGCAGATCCTGAAGCCTTCTTGTTCTTCTTCTTTTGTGGACAGTTAGTAGCATAATGCCCATGCTCGTGACAGTGAAAACACTTCACTCTGGACATATCGCGCTTTTTGCCATCTTTGGACTCAGATTTGGAATGGAATCTCTTTCCTTTCCCCTTATTCACCTTGGCAGCCAAAGCACAATCTTCTTCATCTTCATTCTTAGATGAAGATCCATCTTTGGTATTCCGTCTGAACTCCTCTTGCACCAAATCCGACCAAAGTCGTTCCCAATCTGGCAGCTTTTCCCTCCCATTGACAGAGTCCTCATAACCATGCCAACTCTTGGGAAGTCCTAGAAGAGCTAGGCTCACCAAATCATCATCAGCGACAGTAATGCCAACACTCCCCAGCTCATCCCGACATTGGACAAACTTTGTTAAATATTTTGGCATGGAGTCGCCTTTCTCCATCTCGATCTTCCTGAGTTTATCTTTCAGTGCCAATTTCCTATGATCACTGCTGCTCTGAAATGGATCTATCGAAGCTTTCCACATAGCATATGGTGTCGCTTTGCCATGGAGACTTGAGACAATGTGGTCTCGTACTCCCTCCAGTAAGATCCTCCTCGCCTTTGCCACTTTCTTTTGCCATGCATCAAGATTTGCAGCATCTGTCACAGCGGGTTTAGGAACATCATTGTCAATGAATTCCTTCAAGCCATTGTCTTCGAGTACTGCCTCCATCCTGTCTTTCCAAGTAATATAGTTAGAGCTGCCCTCGAGTGCATACTCCAATCTCAAGCCATTGAAAGCCATTTCGATTATGAATCAGCTGTAGCACCAAGAAAGTCTTCTGCAAATTCGAATTCTATTCATTCACAAACTCAGCTCCTCCTCCACTATTGTGATTTCCTGTGCTCTGATACCATGTATAAATTATACAACATATATGTATATCATGGATTCAATCCGATCTAACAATGTACTAAAGCTAGATACTAAATCGCTTCTACAAATCAATTGCAGAAATTAAACACAATCGCCAATCACATGAAGCAAAGAAAAATCAATCAAACCACAACACAGATAATTTCTCGGGGAAAGCTTGCTGCTCAAAACCCCCACTATCTTCTATTGTATATTCAACATGGATACATAAAACAATTACATACAACTCTTCTCACAAAAGCCTCCTATACTCAGCTAATTGTCTCACACTATCCTGGACAAAACTGACCAACACTTAGCCAATTTTCAGCCTCTAAACAGCTTGCCTTGCTTGCGCAATTCATGTGAAATGAAATCCCTATTCTTTAGGAATTTTGGCCCTCCTTGACTGCGCAAGGATCATGGACAATCCAATGGATGTTTGGCTGCATGGGTGCAACCCAATAATCCTACAACTGATAGTCAACATCCCTTTCACCTAGATCTCAACTAGGTCTCCACTGGAACTGACATGCATGCAGCTAATAATAGTAAATCCTCAGTTGCATGTTCGATCACTGATTGTGAATTAAATAATATTTAATTCACTTGATCTCTCACTAGTGTATCAAACAGTTACAACTAGCACAACTGCCTTTAACTCACTTAATTGAGTTAAACTGATTACAACCTGCATTAACTAATGCACCACTGCACTTCAAATTGTGTTACAACTAGAATTACTCTGCATGCCTCACCAACTACCCTCAACTCGAAATTCATGAGCTAACTGAGTTTATCACATGCAGTTAACTATTACAAGTTATTTTGAGATTATATTACATTTTATTGTCCATCTTAATTAAGGGATAATTAAAATAGACATGCACCATATTTAGCCCACACTAGTGTAGGTGCTACTAAGACCTATGGTTCCACACTATTGTAGGTGTTGCTTGGACCTCCTGGTCCCACACTAGTGTAGGTGCTGCAATTTCTTGTTAGACTTCAACAGTGGGCTTAAACATGCAAATGGAACTGAACAAATTAAAAACTAAATTCCATTCATAACATAAACCATAAAACTCCACCTATACACAAGTAAATCAAGAGCACTTATCTTTTTCGAAATTGATCTGAACCTGATATGTTAGTTTTGTTATGCTAATTACAAGTTCAGAATTATATTTTATTGGCTTCTTGTTTGCTTGTGCTGCATTAATTTCCTTGGTGCAGGTGAGTGTCAAAACAGGAATTTGTCTTGTGTTTTATGTTGAAATTAATGACAAATAAACAACATAAGTAAGAACTGAACAGCAACATAAACACGTACAACAAACCATAAACAGAGCCATCAACACAAGTTTTTGATGAAGGAGTTCACCCCTCCTGGACTACATCTCCTTGGTCCAGCTCCATAGCTTGGGCCTCTTGTATTAGCTCAAATTTGGCAAAAGTGTTGTGTACATTATTCAATTGCTCCTGAAACCTCTTATATTGTCTTCAGAACATACAAATCATCTAAAAATTATTGTCCAATTAATGAAAATTGACTCTGGCTAGTCCAAACTTGACCTCCTTCCCTGGTGGCCCTGGGCTCCCTTGAACTTCCCTGTAGCAAAATCACATGTAGAAGTCGTTTTCAGCCTCTGAAACCTGTGCCATTATCTCTGGAATGCCAAAATCATCTAAAATTGACTATTCATTTTCCCAATTTGGTCGAATATTGCCTCCATTATGGCAAAAACAAATTTCCCTAGTTTTCCTCCACTAAATCTAGAAGCTCTACTAGTTAACATGGCTAAATTTGGTACTTCCGCCTAAAAAGGTGCCTCCCCCAACTATTTCGCTAAGTTAATTGTGCTTAACTTAATGTTCAATTGTTGTTTAATTAAATAACTCTCGCGTTAAGCGCACTTAGTGGTTAGCCCTAGTGTTGGTCGTATGAGATGTGGTCACATGGTAGAGGGGCTGGCCTACAGGCTGGCCCATCCGCGCTCCGTTGGTCCCACCGTGTATGGAATAAAGGTAAGTTAATGCGGATACATTTCAATGTCCCCACAGTGGCTTGTTGGTTCAAGAGTTGGCTTGTGGGGCGGAGGTCCAGGGTTCAAACCCGACCCCACTCCCAATTTACAAAGCCTTTTACCACATATAATAACGCGGCCTTTGTATTGATATCTCCGCGGACCTTGGCACCTAAATATTACCATATAACAACGGACCCGGCATTTAATTAATCCAATCGAACCTTGATTTAATGCGAACCTTGCATTATTTCCCAACGAAACTTTGGTATAATATTGAAATGTGGATTTGGCACTTTGGTATGATATGCGGATTTAACATTTGGACTTTGATTAAGTTTAATTAATATTTAACTATAATTAATATAAAATATATATAATATACATAATAGTTTCAAACATTTTATATATATATATATATATATATTAAATCATAATTAAATAAATAAATAAAAATACAATTCCACCTTAGAACCATTAGGAAATATATCCCCACATAGACCAAACTCGTGAATTAGAAAGTGCCATTTGTCACAGCCTCATTGGCAGAAACCTAAAGAATATTCCAGAAGATTCCTTTTCGCTGACTGGGCTGCCATGTCAGCAACCTGTCACAATTCTGCAATTTGTTTTAGTTGTTTGAGAAAATGGGCAGCAGGCCATAATTTACTCATACGAACTCGGATTTGATGAAACGAATTGCGTTGGAATTCTGATGACGAGCTCTACGTTGTCGTCCTGGTTTCGAGCAATTCTGAAAACTTTGATTTTGAGCTAAATACTGAGCACCTGATCAGAAATTATCCACCAACTCACTGCAGAAGGACATTCCACCCAACCTTAGGCTCTCTGCTGCACTTAATCCCTCAGCAACAGAGGCCACACCCAAGCTGAGGCTATAAATCCACGAGTTAATTTACCTACGGCTGCTTTTAACTCCCTTTACATAGTCGTCCCAATCCACAACCCTCTTTCCCCATCACCTTGCACAGCCCAAGGAATGGGATCCCCTTCTGTGCTAGGGAGTCCCTCAGGTTATCCCACTTCCCTCCAAGGCTATAGTATAGGCTAGCCAAGAAATCTCACTGTTGGGAGTCCAAGGATTCTCATTTGTAGTTCAATTCATCTCAATAACAGCAATTACTCCTTTTTTTAATAAAAACAAGAATATTGTATTATATTAACAAATCTGTGCGAGGACGCAGTGAGTACATCAAATTGGGCTTTAAGAATGGGTTCTTGCCCCATACATCTGCTTTAAAATTGCCCATTGACTCCAAAAAATAGTTTTCCCACTTCCCTTACTATCAAAGTTTTTGCATTTATAAGTATAGAAGCACCAAAAAACTGATAAAATTAGGCAAATTTTACAAGTAACAAAACATATGGACTTTACTTGGGAAGGACAACATTTCCTGGCCCTGCATCCTTTGCTTTAGATATTGCAAAACTGGCTCGTCTTGATTATCATTGCTGCTTGAAATTGAGTGATCAATGGAGGTTATGTTCAGAGAATGCTGAAGCTCTTCAATTTGCTGCCTTAAGCTTGCCATTCATCTTCAGTCCTCTGCATAGTAGTTTTCTGATTTATAAGCATATCCAAGGTTGAAGTGAGGCTTTAAACAAGCTGGTCATATCTCAATTGCAGGGTATTGATTTCAGCCTGCAGTTGATTGATTATCTCAAGAATTCTCCATGTTTGTCTTCAAACTTCCTTGGCATCTTAACAGTTTCTCTGTTCTGAGTAGTTCTTTCTAAAATTTTCAAATTGTCCCTGACTTTGAGTTTTAAGACTTTTGCTTTTCCCTTGTTGGTAGAGGCTAAACGAGATGGGTCGCAAGTTCAGGAGTTCCTCAAAAGACAAGTGCTCGTCAAGCTTATAAATGAGAGGAAAGCAACTGACGAAAAGGATCCAAAGGCTGCAAAACAAATGTGGGATCCTACAGAGGGGTATCAGCCTAATAAAAACAAAAATGAGGGGCATATAACAGAGTTCAAGACAACTCGGGAGTTCTTCCAAGCAATAGAGAGGAAGAGCCAGATAGTACAAGGCTCAACAAACATAGAGAAATGAAAGTTTGTAGAAATAACCCAGCTCGAATTACCTTTCGCCGAAAATACCTTCCGCGGTCGCCTATCCAAGATGCGTAGACATTGTCGATTGTAATTTGTAAGGTTGAAAACTCCTTCCATTCCCAAACTTAAAAACCTTACTCAGCACGAGCCTTGGAGTCCTGGATGTCTCTCTAGCCAGGAAAATAAAATTAATTGAAGATGGATTTGCAAGCTTGGAGTTTGAATTCATACCTGTGCCTTGCATTGGGGTGCACCTGCATTGTCTTGTGCTGGCTGAAGTCATCCCACCTTGGATCATAACCATTCTACATTGCCTCTGCTCATTCTCACTACATGTGATACAAGACTAAGTCAGCCTGATACAATGATTATTCTCACAACCTCGCTCCTCATTGCGAACAGCCTCCTTACACGCTTCCACAATGGGATCCACTGCCATGGCCATGTTAGCATCACCCTGAGCAGTCACTCTAATAGAATACGTCTGTTGGTTATCGTACCTTTCCCACATGGTTTCATACCACCTTGGATTAATGCGAAGGTACTCTGTACTGAAGAGTCAAGACAATTCCACTAAGTCTCCAAGCATGCTAGGTAAGCATGCTAAGGTCCACTTGGCATGCAACACCATCAAAAAAATTTATCAACAAATTTTTATTTTGGACCATAGGGGCTAGGAAATGGGGCTAAGTCCCTCCATTTCATTTATCACGATCCTTCCCAGCTCCTAAGTACAACTTTTATTAGCCTGGGTATCCAGAGCCCACTTCATGGTTATTATTGCCTCAGGATGTGGTGGGCTTCGTACATGGTTATTATTGCCTCAGGATGTGGTGGGCTTCGTAAAATGAAAAATGTTTTAGGATCCCCGAGACTTTTATAAGTATTTATTTCAATTTAATGTCCTTTGGAAAATTCTTTTTGTTCAGGTTCTATATTATAATCAAATAGTATCCCAATATTGAAATTTGATAAATATTTCCTTAGTGAGTTGTAAGCCTTAGAGAAGAGCAAAAGCTTCTGCTTGATTTTTTGACTTCATTCCCGAGCCCCAAGAAAAGGTTAGTTCTATCGTTTCATCGGGGCAAAGAATAATCCCTCCCACTCCAGCCATCCGTAAACAGCAATTACTCTTACATAGTCATATTGCCTTCATAGATCCCAGTTGGAGCTTGGCATAATCCAACTACAGTAAGCTCATGGCATTTCACTTGGGGAGAAGTCTCCTAATTTCCCTAAACCGAATGATAGTTTAAATTCCCCCAATTCGCTTGCATGACAAAATGGTATGACATAAGTTTGCATGGCATGAAGGGACCACATATTTCTATCCAGTACCCACATACCTCCTTCATGCAATTAATCCAAAGCTTATATTAAATGAAACACGGATTAAAGAGCACTAATTAAACGAGGTTAAGAACATGGATACGTTCGTGTTCGTGTTCGAGTTCGGCAACGTTGAAATTCGAATAAAGTTCGGCACCGAAAAATTTTCCGATAAAGTTCGACATAAAATTTGACATATAGAAATTTGAAAAAAAAAAAATAATATATATATAACAATTTTAAGCATGTTGAAAGATAAATATGATGCACATAAATAAGATGATAGGATTATTGCTCAAACATTTACATCATTTCAATTTTCCACATATAAACCATGAAAGTGAGTGCCAAAATTCCAATAAATAACCAACTTCAGTGTTCCATACATAGTAAACAAGGTGAGAAATTCATCATAGACATTAGCAGTAGGCTAGTAGCACTATAAGAACATAAAATTCAACAAAACCATGGGCCATATCAGATTTCATATATTGAAAACAATCTGATAAAAAAGTATTCAAAATATATAAACTTTAAAGTACTCTGGCAGTTTTAGAATATTGTTCATGCAAAAAGTAAACTAGAAGTCTAGCAAAAAGTAAACTAGAAGTCTAAAATGAACACAAGTTTTATTCTTGATGTTCTGGTGGCCCACTTGTGATATCAAAAAGTTCTATATCATCAAGAGCAGTATGGGTTGTGAATCCGCTAGATGCCTCAGCATCAGATTCATCACTCAGTTCCCTGTCAATGTCACTATCATTGTAAAAATCAGCTTCGCCTTCATCCGTTGATGCATTAAGAACATGATCAATGTATGGAGTAGAGGAATTGGATGACTCTTTTGACACATTTTTCAAAGCCAAGTGCAAGTTACTACGAACATAAACAAGATCTTCTAATCTTCCAGATAACAATCTATTTCGTTTCTTGGAATGAATGTGGTCAAAGGAACTCCAATTCCTTTCACACACTGATGCACTTGATCCCTGACTTAAGATACGAATTGCAAAAGTTTGCAATTCTGGCGTCTCTAGACCATAAAAATCCCACCATATTGCTGGATCACTTTTGCTCCTATCATACTTTGTTGATTGTGTACCAAATAGCCCTTCTTCTAACCTGTATGCCCTCAACTGAGATCTGACCAAACCTGCAATTGCTGGATCTGGATGTAGCTTCTCAATAGCATGAATAAGTCCATTCATGACTTCTGCATCCTTATGTCTTGGTAACCCAAACAATCTAGGGTCCAAATAACATGCTGCTGCATGTAATGGACTATGCATCATCTTCCATCTTTGATCAATTACTTCCCATATCTCCTGGTAATCACCTTCCACATTATTAAAAGCACTTGCAATGGCCTCTTTGCAACGATCAATACTTTCATAAACAAAACCCATACAAGGTTTGTCACCATCAACCATGCGGAGCACATTAACAATTGGGCCACATATTTTTAAAACCTTGTCTGCATTTTCCCAAAAGCCATTATTGAACATTGTTTGTTCAACATGTTTCTCCTTAGATTTCTTTGAAAGGGGAGATCTTTCCCACTCTACATTGCAGAAAACAACTCTTATGCTTCCTTTTTCCTCAACAACTCTTTTCAAAGTAATATAGAAAGTAGCAAACCTTGTATCACAAGGCCTCAACAACTCTTTAGATGCATTCTTCCTGTATATGCTCAAAGTGAGACGATGGTTGATGATGAAGTTTGCAATTGTTTTGGCTCTTTGTATTGTTTCATTGACCCAAGGAAATTTGGCTAAATCATGCAACATCAAATCCAAACAGTGAGCTGCACAAGGGGTCCAATAAATATGATTATACTTTTCCATAATCATTCTCCCTGCACCAACACAATTTGATGCATTATCTGTAACAACATGGACCACATTTTCCACCCCAACCTCTTGAATTGCTTCATCCAAAATTTCAAAAATAAATTTTGATGTCTTCACCTTATCCATTGCATCAACTGCCTTCAAGAAAAGTACCCCTCGAGGACTGTAAACAAGCACATTGATCAATGGGCGATGACACAAATCTGACCAACCATCACTCAAAATTGTGCACCCTGTATGCTTCCAAGACTCTTTTATCTCAGACAATTTTGCTGTGACTCTTTCTTTTGTTTTCTTTAGCAAAGTGGTCCTTAAAGCTTCAGATCCGGGAGGAACATAGCCCTTTCCAAAATCAATGGCCTTTTTAATTAGATTTTTAAAATATGGACTCCTGGCCACATTAAAGGGAATTGCACATGCATAAAAAAATTCTGCACAAGCATCATCAACTTCCTGTCTCTCCACAGGTTTCCAGAATTGAGTTAATGTTTTGGTTCCACCTGTTTTTACAGCAGTAGAACTTGATCCACCAATGTATGACATTGAATTAGTGGTGAACGTGTTTGAGGAAGAGATGGCAATCTCCCTCTCAATTCGCTGCCTCTTCTGCTCCCTTTTTTCCTTTTCTTCCTTTGAAGAGGAATAGCTTTTTTCCACTGTGGCTTTTTGTTCATCTGAGATCTTAGTGCAGCCCTCAACACCACCTCCACTGCCATTGCTAATACTGAGAAGGTGATCCATAGCTCTAGTTAAAGAGTCAGTGAATTGATGCCCACAAATCTCACACACAAGATTTTTCCCATCTTTTCTAACAAAATTCCATGCTCCCTGAGTTGATTTTGGGGGTGCCATTGTCCTGACTCTTGATTGCTGAAATGAATCACAGTGGATGAAATGTCTGCAATTTTAAAAAAAAATAACATTAGAATTACTTCTAAATAATTTTGCATTGACTGTACTGTAATTTAAATAATTTAAATTTTGCATTATGACTGTACTGTAATTGTGCTAGACTATAATTTAATTTTTTTTTAATAAACAGAATTACAAATAAAGGACAGATTAAAAATTTAAAGCCTGTGTTATTAATATTTTTATCAGGCATTACAGACTACAGACTACAGTAACCCTGAGGGCCTAGCCTATCACAAATTCAGTGTTCACTGTTCACAATAGCATTAATCGACAGTGGACACCAATAGTTCAGTTTCTGTCAGAGAATAGGAAAAGAAAATGGCGCTCTGGTACATGCAATTTATCAATTGAAAAGTTTTCTAAATGAAAATTCACCATCACATCTGTGGTGGAAAAATCTCTTAGAAAAAATTTCATTTGGCATGAAACCTAGCTTCAAAATTGGTCTTTAAATGTAATGTCTTGTCTTGTCGATAAAATTGATTGAATGGCCTGTAAACCAATTGAAAAGCCAGGTCTGTGCTTGTTCATGGTTCGTTTGAATGGCATAACAGATGCAAAATGCCCAGATATTGAACCATAATC